>JAECXC010000941.1:0-36045 GCA_018152125.1 Drosophila dunni
TTTTCACCTTTTTTTATTTTTTCATTTTTTGGCGTTTCTAGTCGTCCTAGACGATTTTGGACCTTATTTTGGAATCACCACATTTAGAGCATTAATCTTGATTTTCTCTGTGAAAACTCAACCGATTTTTAATTGAAATACCATTTATATTGACTCTACTTCAAAATAATTATGATTTCGACAATTTAAAATTTTTTTTCAACTTTTTTATTTTTTCATTTTTTGGCGTTTCTTTTTTTTTTTTTTTTCATTTTTGTTTCTAGTCGTCCTAGACGATTTTGGACCTTATTTTGGAATCACCACATTTAGAGCATTAATCTTGATTTTCTCTGTGAAAACTCAACCGATTTTTAATTGAAATACCATTTATATTGACTCTACTTCAAAATAATTATGATTTCGACAATTTAAAATTTTTTTTCAACTTTTTTTTTTTTTCATTTTTTGGCGTTTCTAGTCGTCCTAGACGATTTTGGACCTTATTTTGGAATCACCACATTAAGAGCATTAATCTTGATTTTCTCTGTGAAAACTCAACCGATTTTTAATTGAAATACCATTTATATTGACTCTACTTCAAAATAATTATGATTTCGACAATTTAAAATTTTTTTTCAACTTTTTTTTTTTTCATTTTTTGGCGTTTCTAGTCGTCCTAGACGATTTTGGACCTTATTTTGGAATCACCACATTTAGAGCATTAATCTTGATTTTCTCTGTGAAAACTCAACCGATTTTTAATTGAAATACCATTTATATTGACTCTACTTCAAAATAATTATGATTTCGACAATTTAAAATTTTTTTTCAACTTTTTTTATTTTTTCATTTTTATGGCGTTTCTAGTCGTCCTAGACGATTTTGGACCTTATTTTGGAATCACCACATTTAGAGCATTAATCTTGATTTTCTCTGTGAAAACTCAACCGATTTTTAATTGAAATACCATTTATATTGACTCTACTTCAAAATAATTATGATTTCGACAATTTAAAATTTTTTTTTTTTTTTTTTTTTTATTTTTTAGGGTTTTTTGTCGTCTTTAAAAATTTTTAAATTTTTTTTAAAAAAAAAAAATTAAAAACATTAATCTTGATTTTCTCTGTGAAAACTCAACCGATTTTTAATTGAAATACCATTTATATTGACTCTACTTCAAAATAATTATGATTTCGACAATTTAAAATTTTTTTCAACTTTTTTTATTTTTTTCTTTTTTGGCGTTTCTAGTCGTCCTAGACGATTTTGGACCTTATTTTGGAATCACCACATTTAGAGCATTAATCTTGATTTTCTCTGTGAAAACTCAACCGATTTTTAATTGAAATACCATTTATATTGACTCTACTTCAAAATAATTATGATTTCGACAATTTAAATTTTTTTTCAACTTTTTTTATTTTTTCATTTTTTGGCGTTTCTAGTCGTCCTAGACGATTTTGGACCTTATTTTGGAATCACCACATTTAGAGCATTAATCTTGATTTTCTCTGTGAAAACTCAACCGATTTTTAATTGAAATACCATTTATATTGACTCTACTTCAAAATAATTATGATTTCGACAATTTAAAAAAATTTTTTTTCAACTTTTTTTATTTTTTTCATTTTTTTGGCGTTTCTAGTCGTCCTAGACGATTTTGGACCTTATTTTGGAATCACCACATTTAGAGCATTAATCTTGATTTTCTCTGTGAAAACTCAACCGATTTTTAATTGAAATACCATTTATATTGACTCTACTTCAAAATAATTATGATTTCGACAATTTAAAATTTTTTTTCAACTTTTTTTATTTTTTCATTTTTTGGCGTTTCTAGTCGTCCTAGACGATTTTGGACCTTATTTTGGAATCACCACATTTAGAGCATTAATCTTGATTTTCTCTGTGAAAACTCAACCGATTTTTAATTGAAATACCATTTATATTGACTCTACTTCAAAATAATTATGATTTCGACAATTTAAAATTTTTTTTCAACTTTTTTTATTTTTTTCATTTTTTGGCGTTTCTAGTCGTCCTAGACGATTTTGGACCTTATTTTGGAATCACCACATTTAGAGCATTAATCTTGATTTTCTCTGTGAAAACTCAACCGATTTTTAATTGAAATACCATTTATATTGACTCTACTTCAAAATAATTATGATTTCGACAATTTAAAATTTTTTTTCAACTTTTTTTTTTTTTTATTTTTCATTTTTTGGCGTTTCTAGTCGTCCTAGACGATTTTGGACCTTATTTTGGAATCACCACATTTAGAGCATTAATCTTGATTTTCTCTGTGAAAACTCAACCGATTTTTAATTGAAATACCATTTATATTGACTCTACTTCAAAATAATTATGATTTCGACAATTTAAAATTTTTTTTCAACTTTTTTTTATTTTTTCATTTTTTGGCGTTTCTAGTCGTCCTAGACGATTTTGGACCTTATTTTGGAATCACCACATTTAGAGCATTAATCTTGATTTTCTCGTGAACTCCTTTTTTGTGAAAACTCAACCGATTTTTAATTGAAATACCATTTATATTGACTCTACTTCAAAATAATTATGATTTCGACAATTTAAAAATTTTTTTTCAACCTTTTTTTATTTTTTCATTTTTTGGCGTTTCTAGTCGTCCTAGACGATTTTGGACCTTATTTTGGAATCACCACATTTAGAGCATTAATCTTGATTTTCTCTGTGAAAACTCAACCGATTTTTAATTGAAATACCATTTATATTGACTCTACTTCAAAATAATTATGATTTCGACAATTTAAAAATTTTTTTTCAACTTTTTTTTTATTTTTTCATTTTTTGGCGTTTCTAGTCGTCCTAGACGATTTTGGACCTTATTTTGGAATCACCACATTTAGAGCATTAATCTTGATTTTCTCTGTGAAAACTCAACCGATTTTTAATTGAAATACCATTTATATTGACTCTACTTCAAAATAATTATGATTTCGACAATTTAAAATTTTTTTTTCAACTTTTTTTTATTTTTTCATTTTTTGGCGTTTCTAGTCGTCCTAGACGATTTTGGACCTTATTTTGGAATCACCACATTTAGAGCATTAATCTTGATTTTCTCTGTGAAAACTCAACCGATTTTTAATTGAAATACCATTTATATTGACTCTACTTCAAAATAATTATGATTTCGACAATTTAAAATTTTTTTTCAACTTTTTTTTTTTTTTCATTTTTTGGCGTTTCTAGTCGTCCTAGACGATTTTGGACCTTATTTTGGAATCACCACATTAAGAGCATTAATCTTGATTTTCTCTGTGAAAACTCAACCGATTTTTAATTGAAATACCATTTATATTGACTCTACTTCAAAATAATTATGATTTCGACAATTTAAAATTTTTTTTCAAACTTTTTTTATTTTTTTCATTTTTTAGGCGTTTCTAGTCGTCCTAGACGATTTTGGACCTTATTTTGGAATCACCACATTTAGAGCATTAATCTTGATTTTCTCTGTGAAAACTCAACCGATTTTTAATTGAAATACCATTTATATTGACTCTACTTCAAAATAATTATGATTTCGACAATTTAAAATTTTTTTTCAACTTTTTTTATTTTTTCATTTTTTGGCGTTTCTAGTCGTCCTAGACGATTTTGGACCTTATTTTGGAATCACCACATTTAGAGCATTAATCTTGATTTTCTCTGTGAAAACTCAACCGATTTTTAATTGAAATACCATTTATATTGACTCTACTTCAAAATAATTATGATTTCGACAATTTAAAATTTTTTTTTCAACTTTTTTTATTTTTTCATTTTTTGGCGTTTCTAGTCGTCCTAGACGATTTTGGACCTTATTTTGGAATCACCACATTTAGAGCATTAATCTTGATTTTCTCTGTGAAAACTCAACCGATTTTTAATTGAAATACCATTTATATTGACTCTACTTCAAAATAATTATGATTTCGACAATTTAAAATTTTTTTTCAACTTTTTTTTATTTTTTCATTTTTTGGCGTTTCTAGTCGTCCTAGACGATTTTGGACCTTATTTTGGAATCACCACATTTAGAGCATTAATCTTGATTTTCTCTGTGAAAACTCAACCGATTTTTAATTGAAATACCATTTATATTGACTCTACTTCAAAATAATTATGATTTCGACAATTTAAAATTTTTTTTCAACTTTTTTTATTTTTTTCATTTTTTGGCGTTTCTAGTCGTCCTAGACGATTTTGGACCTTATTTTGGAATCACCACATTTAGAGCATTAATCTTGATTTTCTCTGTGAAAACTCAACCGATTTTTAATTGAAATACCATTTATATTGACTCTACTTCAAAATAATTATGATTTCGACAATTTATAATTTTTTTTCAACTTTTTTTATTTTTTCATTTTTTGGCGTTTCTAGTCGTCCTAGACGATTTTGGACCTTATTTTGGAATCACCACATTTAGAGCATTAATCTTGATTTTCTCTGTGAAAACTCAACCGATTTTTAATTGAAATACCATTTATATTGACTCTACTTCAAAATAATTATGATTTCGACAATTTAAAATTTTTTTTCAACTTTTTTTTTTTTTCATTTTTTGGCGTTTCTAGTCGTCCTAGACGATTTTGGACCTTATTTTGGAATCACCACATTTAGAGCATTAATCTTGATTTTCTCTGTGAAAACTCAACCGATTTTTAATTGAAATACCATTTATATTGACTCTACTTCAAAATAATTATGATTTCGACAATTTAAAATTTTTTTTCAACTTTTTTTATTTTTTTCATTTTTTGGCGTTTCTAGTCGTCCTAGACGATTTTGGACCTTATTTTGGAATCACCACATTTAGAGCATTAATCTTGATTTTCTCTGTGAAAACTCAACCGATTTTTAATTGAAATACCATTTATATTGACTCTACTTCAAAATAATTATGATTTCGACAATTTAAAATTTTTTTCACTTTTTTTTTATTTTTTCATTTTTTGGCGTTTCTAGTCGTCCTAGACGATTTTGGACCTTATTTTGGAATCACCACATTTAGAGCATTAATCTTGATTTTCTCTGTGAAAACTCAACCGATTTTTAATTGAAATACCATTTATATTGACTCTACTTCAAAATAATTATGATTTCGACAATTTAAAATTTTTTTTCAACTTTTTTTTTATTTTTTCATTTTTTGGCGTTTCTAGTCGTCCTAGACGATTTTGGACCTTATTTTGGAATCACCACATTTAGAGCATTAATCTTGATTTTCTCTGTGAAAACTCAACCGATTTTTAATTGAAATACCATTTATATTGACTCTACTTCAAAATAATTATGATTTCGACAATTTAAAATTTTTTTTCAACTTTTTTTATTTTTTCATTTTTTGGCGTTTCTAGTCGTCCTAGACGATTTTGGACCTTATTTTGGAATCACCACATTTAGAGCATTAATCTTGATTTTCTCTGTGAAAACTCAACCGATTTTTAATTGAAATACCATTTATATTGACTCTACTTCAAAATAATTATGATTTCGACAATTTAAAATTTTTTTTTCAACTTTTTTTATTTTTTCATTTTTTAGGCGTTTCTAGTCGTCCTAGACGATTTTGGACCTTATTTTGGAATCACCACATTTAGAGCATTAATCTTGATTTTCTCTGTGAAAACTCAACCGATTTTTAATTGAAATACCATTTATATTGACTCTACTTCAAAATAATTATGATTTCGACAATTTAAAATTTTTTTTCAACTTTTTTTATTTTTTCATTTTTTGGCGTTTTTAGTCGTCCTAGACGATTTTGGACCTTATTTTGGAATCACCACATTTAGAGCATTAATCTTGATTTTCTCTGTGAAAACTCAACCGATTTTTAATTGAAATACCATTTATATTGACTCTACTTCAAAATAATTATGATTTCGACAATTTAATAATTTTTTTTCAACTTTTTTTATTTTTTCATTTTTTGGCGTTTCTAGTCGTCCTAGACGATTTTGGACCTTATTTTGGAATCACCACATTTAGAGCATTAATCTTGATTTTCTCTGTGAAAACTCAACCGATTTTTAATTGAAATACCATTTATATTGACTCTACTTCAAAATAATTATGATTTCGACAATTTAAAATTTTTTTTCAACTTTTTTTATTTTTTCATTTTTTGGCGTTTCTAGTCGTCCTAGACGATTTTGGACCTTATTTTGGAATCACCACATTTAGAGCATTAATCTTGATTTTCTCTGTGAAAACTCAACCGATTTTTAATTGAAATACCATTTATATTGACTCTACTTCAAAATAATTATGATTTCGACAATTTAAAATTTTTTTTCAACTTTTTTTATTTTTTCATTTTTTGGCGTTTCTAGTCGTCCTAGACGATTTTGGACCTTATTTTGGAATCACCACATTTAGAGCATTAATCTTGATTTTCTCTGTGAAAACTCAACCGATTTTTAATTGAAATACCATTTATATTGACTCTACTTCAAAATAATTATGATTTCGACAATTTAAAATTTTTTTTCAACTTTTTTTATTTTTTTCATTTTTTGGCGTTTCTAGTCGTCCTAGACGATTTTGGACCTTATTTTGGAATCACCACATTTAGAGCATTAATCTTGATTTTCTCTGTGAAAACTCAACCGATTTTTAATTGAAATACCATTTATATTGACTCTACTTCAAAATAATTATGATTTCGACAATTTATAATTTTTTTTTTTTTTTAACTTTTTTATTTTTTCATTTTTTGGCGTTTCTAGTCGTCCTAGACGATTTTGGACCTTATTTTGGAATCACCACATTTAGAGCATTAATCTTGATTTTCTCTGTGAAAACTCAACCGATTTTTAATTGAAATACCATTTATATTGACTCTACTTCAAAATAATTATGATTTCGACAATTTAATTTTTTTTTCAACTTTTTTTATTTTTTCATTTTTTGGCGTTTCTAGTCGTCCTAGACGATTTTGGACCTTATTTTGGAATCACCACATTTAGAGCATTAATCTTGATTTTCTCTGTGAAAACTCAACCGATTTTTAATTGAAATACCATTTATATTGACTCTACTTCAAAATAATTATGATTTCGACAATTTAAAATTTTTTTTCAACTTTTTTTATTTTTTTCATTTTTTGGCGTTTCTAGTCGTCCTAGACGATTTTGGACCTTATTTTGGAATCACCACATTTAGAGCATTAATCTTGATTTTCTCTGTGAAAACTCAACCGATTTTTAATTGAAATACCATTTATATTGACTCTACTTCAAAATAATTATGATTTCGACAATTTAAAATTTTTTTTCAACTTTTTTTTTTTTTTCATTTTTGGCGTTTCTGTCGTCCTAGACGTTTTGGACCTTATTTTTTCATTTTTTGGCGTTTCTAGTCGTCCTAGACGATTTTGGACCTTATTTTGGAATCACCACATTAAGAGCATTAATCTTGATTTTCTCTGTGAAAACTCAACCGATTTTTAATTGAAATACCATTTATATTGACTCTACTTCAAAATAATTATGATTTCGACAATTTAAAATTTTTTTTCAACTTTTTTTATTTTTTCATTTTTTGGCGTTTCTAGTCGTCCTAGACGATTTTGGACCTTATTTTGGAATCACCACATTTAGAGCATTAATCTTGATTTTCTCTGTGAAAACTCAACCGATTTTTAATTGAAATACCATTTATATTGACTCTACTTCAAAATAATTATGATTTCGACAATTTATAATTTTTTTTCAACTTTTTTTATTTTTTTCATTTTTTGGCGTTTCTAGTCGTCCTAGACGATTTTGGACCTTATTTTGGAATCACCACATTTAGAGCATTAATCTTGATTTTCTCTGTGAAAACTCAACCGATTTTTAATTGAAATACCATTTATATTGACTCTACTTCAAAATAATTATGATTTCGACAATTTAAAATTTTTTTTCAACTTTTTTTATTTTTTTCATTTTTTGGCGTTTCTAGTCGTCCTAGACGATTTTGGACCTTATTTTGGAATCACCACATTTAGAGCATTAATCTTGATTTTCTCTGTGAAAACTCAACCGATTTTTATTGAATCTTTTTTTAATTGAAATACCATTTATATTGACTCTACTTCAAAATAATTATGATTTCGACAATTTAAAATTTTTTTTCAACTTTTTTTATTTTTTCATTTTTTGGCGTTTCTAGTCGTCCTAGACGATTTTGGACCTTATTTTGGAATCACCACATTTAGAGCATTAATCTTGATTTTCTCTGTGAAAACTCAACCGATTTTTAATTGAAATACCATTTATATTGACTCTACTTCAAAATAATTATGATTTCGACAATTTATAATTTTTTTTCAACTTTTTTTATTTTTTTCATTTTTTGGCGTTTCTAGTCGTCCTAGACGATTTTGGACCTTATTTTGGAATCACCACATTTAGAGCATTAATCTTGATTTTCTCTGTGAAAACTCAACCGATTTTTAATTGAAATACCATTTATATTGACTCTACTTCAAAATAATTATGATTTCGACAATTTATAATTTTTTTTCAACTTTTTTTATTTTTTCATTTTTTGGCGTTTCTAGTCGTCCTAGACGATTTTGGACCTTATTTTGGAATCACCACATTTAGAGCATTAATCTTGATTTTCTCTGTGAAAACTCAACCGATTTTTAATTGAAATACCATTTTTTATTTAATTGAATACATTTATATTGACTCTACTTCAAAATAATTATGATTTCGACAATTTATAATTTTTTTTCAACTTTTTTTATTTTTTCATTTTTTGGCGTTTCTAGTCGTCCTAGACGATTTTGGACCTTATTTTGGAATCACCACATTTAGAGCATTAATCTTGATTTTCTCTGTGAAAACTCAACCGATTTTTAATTGAAATACCATTTATATTGACTCTACTTCAAAATAATTATGATTTCGACAATTTATAATTTTTTTTCAACTTTTTTTATTTTTTCATTTTTTGGCGTTTCTAGTCGTCCTAGACGATTTTGGACCTTATTTTGGAATCACCACATTTAGAGCATTAATCTTGATTTTCTCTGTGAAAACTCAACCGATTTTTAATTGAAATACCATTTATATTGACTCTACTTCAAAATAATTATGATTTCGACAATTTAAAATTTTTTTTCAACTTTTTTTATTTTTTTCATTTTTTGGCGTTTCTAGTCGTCCTAGACGATTTTGGACCTTATTTTGGAATCACCACATTTAGAGCATTAATCTTGATTTTCTCTGTGAAAACTCAACCGATTTTTAATTGAAATACCATTTATATTGACTCTACTTCAAAATAATTATGATTTCGACAATTTAAAATTTTTTTTCAACTTTTTTTATTTTTTCATTTTTTGGCGTTTCTAGTCGTCCTAGACGATTTTGGACCTTATTTTGGAATCACCACATTTAGAGCATTAATCTTGATTTTCTCTGTGAAAACTCAACCGATTTTTAATTGAAATACCATTTATATTGACTCTACTTCAAAATAATTATGATTTCGACAATTTAAAATTTTTTTTCAACTTTTTTTATTTTTTTCATTTTTTGGCGTTTCTAGTCGTCCTAGACGATTTTGGACCTTATTTTGGAATCACCACATTTAGAGCATTAATCTTGATTTTCTCTGTGAAAACTCAACCGATTTTTAATTGAAATACCATTTATATTGACTCTACTTCAAAATAATTATGATTTCGACAATTTAAAATTTTTTTTCAACTTTTTTTATTTTTTCATTTTTTGGCGTTTCTAGTCGTCCTAGACGATTTTGGACCTTATTTTGGAATCACCACATTTAGAGCATTAATCTTGATTTTCTCTGTGAAAACTCAACCGATTTTTAATTGAAATACCATTTATATTGACTCTACTTCAAAATAATTATGATTTCGACAATTTAAAATTTTTTTTCAATTTTTTTTTTTTTTTCATTTTTTGGCGTTTCTAGTCGTCCTAGACGATTTTGGACCTTATTTTGGAATCACCACATTTAGAGCATTAATCTTGATTTTCTCTGTGAAAACTCAACCGATTTTTAATTGAAATACCATTTATATTGACTCTACTTCAAAATAATTATGATTTCGACAATTTAAATTTTTTTTCAACTTTTTTTATTTTTTCATTTTTTGGCGTTTCTAGTCGTCCTAGACGATTTTGGACCTTATTTTGGAATCACCACATTTAGAGCATTAATCTTGATTTTCTCTGTGAAAACTCAACCGATTTTTAATTGAAATACCATTTATATTGACTCTACTTCAAAATAATTATGATTTCGACAATTTAAAATTTTTTTTCAACTTTTTTTTTTTTTTCATTTTTTGGCGTTTCTAGTCGTCCTAGACGATTTTGGACCTTATTTTGGAATCACCACATTTAGAGCATTAATCTTGATTTTCTCTGTGAAAACTCAACCGATTTTTAATTGAAATACCATTTATATTGACTCTACTTCAAAATAATTATGATTTCGACAATTTAAAATTTTTTTTTCAACCTTTTTATTTTTTCATTTTTAGGCGTTTCTAGTCGTCCTAGACGATTTTGGACCTTATTTTGGAATCACCACATTTAGAGCATTAATCTTGATTTTCTCTGTGAAAACTCAACCGATTTTTAATTGAAATACCATTTATATTGACTCTACTTCAAAATAATTATGATTTCGACAATTTAAAATTTTTTTTTCAACTTTTTTTTTTTTTTCATTTTTTGGCGTTTCTAGTCGTCCTAGACGATTTTGGACCTTATTTTGGAATCACCACATTTAGAGCATTAATCTTGATTTTCTCTGTGAAAACTCAACCGATTTTTAATTGAAATACCATTTATATTGACTCTACTTCAAAATAATTATGATTTCGACAATTTATAATTTTTTTTCAACTTTTTTTTTTTTTTTCATTTTTTGGCGTTTCTAGTCGTCCTAGACGATTTTGGACCTTATTTTGGAATCACCACATTTAGAGCATTAATCTTGATTTTCTCTGTGAAAACTCAACCGATTTTTAATTGAAATACCATTTATATTGACTCTACTTCAAAATAATTATGATTTCGACAATTTAAAATTTTTTTTCAACTTTTTTTTTTTTTTCATTTTTTGGCGTTTCTAGTCGTCCTAGACGATTTTGGACCTTATTTTGGAATCACCACATTTAGAGCATTAATCTTGATTTTCTCTGTGAAAACTCAACCGATTTTTAATTGAAATACCATTTATATTGACTCTACTTCAAAATAATTATGATTTCGACAATTTAAAAATTTTTTTTCAACTTTTTTTATTTTTTCATTTTTTGGCGTTTCTAGTCGTCCTAGACGATTTTGGACCTTATTTTGGAATCACCACATTTAGAGCATTAATCTTGATTTTCTCTGTGAAAACTCAACCGATTTTTAATTGAAATACCATTTATATTGACTCTACTTCAAAATAATTATGATTTCGACAATTTAAAATTTTTTTTCAACTTTTTTTTTTTTTTCATTTTTTGGCGTTTCTAGTCGTCCTAGACGATTTTGGACCTTATTTTGGAATCACCACATTTAGAGCATTAATCTTGATTTTCTCTGTGAAAACTCAACCGATTTTTAATTGAAATACCATTTATATTGACTCTACTTCAAAATAATTATGATTTCGACAATTTAAAATTTTTTTTCAACTTTTTTTATTTTTTCATTTTTTGGCGTTTCTAGTCGTCCTAGACGATTTTGGACCTTATTTTGGAATCACCACATTTAGAGCATTAATCTTGATTTTCTCTGTGAAAACTCAACCGATTTTTAATTGAAATACCATTTATATTGACTCTACTTCAAAATAATTATGATTTCGACAATTTAAAATTTTTTTTCAACTTTTTTTATTTTTTCATTTTTTGGCGTTTCTAGTCGTCCTAGACGATTTTGGACCTTATTTTGGAATCACCACATTTAGAGCATTAATCTTGATTTTCTCTGTGAAAACTCAACCGATTTTTAATTGAAATACCATTTATATTGACTCTACTTCAAAATAATTATGATTTCGACAATTTAAAATTTTTTTTCAACTTTTTTTTTTTTTCATTTTTTGGCGTTTCTAGTCGTCCTAGACGATTTTGGACCTTATTTTGGAATCACCACATTTAGAGCATTAATCTTGATTTTCTCTGTGAAAACTCAACCGATTTTTAATTGAAATACCATTTATATTGACTCTACTTCAAAATAATTATGATTTCGACAATTTAAAATTTTTTTTCAACTTTTTTTTATTTTTTCATTTTTTGGCGTTTCTAGTCGTCCTAGACGATTTTGGACCTTATTTTGGAATCACCACATTTAGAGCATTAATCTTGATTTTCTCTGTGAAAACTCAACCGATTTTTAATTGAAATACCATTTATATTGACTCTACTTCAAAATAATTATGATTTCGACAATTTAAATTTTTTTTCAACTTTTTTTATTTTTTCATTTTTTGGCGTTTCTAGTCGTCCTAGACGATTTTGGACCTTATTTTGGAATCACCACATTTAGAGCATTAATCTTGATTTTCTCTGTGAAAACTCAACCGATTTTTAATTGAAATACCATTTATATTGACTCTACTTCAAAATAATTATGATTTCGACAATTTAAAATTTTTTTTCACCTTTTTTATTTTTTCATTTTTTGGCGTTTCTAGTCGTCCTAGACGATTTTGGACCTTATTTTGGAATCACCACATTTAGAGCATTAATCTTGATTTTCTCTGTGAAAACTCAACCGATTTTTAATTGAAATACCATTTATATTGACTCTACTTCAAAATAATTATGATTTCGACAATTTAAAATTTTTTTTCAACCTTTTTTTATTTTTTCATTTTTTGGCGTTTCTAGTCGTCCTAGACGATTTTGGACCTTATTTTGGAATCACCACATTTAGAGCATTAATCTTGATTTTCTCTGTGAAAACTCAACCGATTTTTAATTGAAATACCATTTATATTGACTCTACTTCAAAATAATTATGATTTCGACAATTTAAAATTTTTTTTCAACTTTTTTTATTTTTTCATTTTTTGGCGTTTCTAGTCGTCCTAGACGATTTTGGACCTTATTTTGGAATCACCACATTTAGAGCATTAATCTTGATTTTCTCTGTGAAAACTCAACCGATTTTTAATTGAAATACCATTTATATTGACTCTACTTCAAAATAATTATGATTTCGACAATTTAAAATTTTTTTTCAACTTTTTTTTTTTTTTTCATTTTTTGGCGTTTCTAGTCGTCCTAGACGATTTTGGACCTTATTTTGGAATCACCACATTTAGAGCATTAATCTTGATTTTCTCTGTGAAAACTCAACCGATTTTTAATTGAAATACCATTTATATTGACTCTACTTCAAAATAATTATGATTTCGACAATTTAAAATTTTTTTTCAACTTTTTTTATTTTTTCATTTTTTGGCGTTTCTAGTCGTCCTAGACGATTTTGGACCTTATTTTGGAATCACCACATTTAGAGCATTAATCTTGATTTTCTCTGTGAAAACTCAACCGATTTTTAATTGAAATACCATTTATATTGACTCTACTTCAAAATAATTATGATTTCGACAATTTAAAATTTTTTTTCAACTTTTTTTATTTTTTCATTTTTTGGCGTTTCTAGTCGTCCTAGACGATTTTGGACCTTATTTTGGAATCACCACATTTAGAGCATTAATCTTGATTTTCTCTGTGAAAACTCAACCGATTTTTAATTGAAATACAATTTATATTGACTCTACTTCAAAAAAATTTTATTTTTAAAAATTTAATTTTTTTAATAATTTATATTTAAAAAATTATTTAATTTTTTTTCAACTTTTTTTATTTTTTCATTTTTTGGCGTTTCTAGTCGTCCTAGACGATTTTGGACCTTATTTTGGAATCACCACATTTAGAGCATTAATCTTGATTTTCTCTGTGAAAACTCAACCGATTTTTAATTGAAATACCATTTATATTGACTCTACTTCAAAATAATTATGATTTCGACAATTTAAAATTTTTTTTCAACTTTTTTTATTTTTTTCATTTTTTGGCGTTTCTAGTCGTCCTAGACGATTTTGGACCTTATTTTGGAATCACCACATTTAGAGCATTAATCTTGATTTTCTCTGTGAAAACTCAACCGATTTTTAATTGAAATACCATTTATATTGACTCTACTTCAAAATAATTATGATTTCGACAATTTAAAATTTTTTTTCAACTTTTTTTATTTTTTTCATTTTTTGGCGTTTCTAGTCGTCCTAGACGATTTTGGACCTTATTTTGGAATCACCACATTTAGAGCATTAATCTTGATTTTCTCTGTGAAAACTCAACCGATTTTTAATTGAAATACCATTTATATTGACTCTACTTCAAAATAATTATGATTTCGACAATTTAAAATTTTTTTTCAACTTTTTTTTTTTTCATTTTTTGGCGTTTCTAGTCGTCCTAGACGATTTTGGACCTTATTTTGGAATCACCACATTAAGAGCATTAATCTTGATTTTCTCTGTGAAAACTCAACCGATTTTTAATTGAAATACCATTTATATTGACTCTACTTCAAAATAATTATGATTTCGACAATTTAAAATTTTTTTTCAACTTTTTTTATTTTTTCATTTTTTGGCGTTTCTAGTCGTCCTAGACGATTTTGGACCTTATTTTGGAATCACCACATTAAGAGCATTAATCTTGATTTTCTCTGTGAAAACTCAACCGATTTTTAATTGAAATACCATTTATATTGACTCTACTTCAAAATAATTATGATTTCGACAATTTAAAATTTTTTTTCAACTTTTTTTATTTTTTCATTTTTTGGCGTTTCTAGTCGTCCTAGACGATTTTGGACCTTATTTTGGAATCACCACATTAAGAGCATTAATCTTGATTTTCTCTGTGAAAACTCAACCGATTTTTAATTGAAATACCATTTATATTGACTCTACTTCAAAATAATTATGATTTCGACAATTTATAATTTTTTTTCAACTTTTTTTTTTTTTTCATTTTTTGGCGTTTCTAGTCGTCCTAGACGATTTTGGACCTTATTTTGGAATCACCACATTTAGAGCATTAATCTTGATTTTCTCTGTGAAAACTCAACCGATTTTTAATTGAAATACCATTTATATTGACTCTACTTCAAAATAATTATGATTTCGACAATTTAAAATTTTTTTTCAACCTTTTTTTTTTTTTTCATTTTTTGGCGTTTCTAGTCGTCCTAGACGATTTTGGACCTTATTTTGGAATCACCACATTTAGAGCATTAATCTTGATTTTCTCTGTGAAAACTCAACCGATTTTTAATTGAAATACCATTTATATTGACTCTACTTCAAAATAATTATGATTTCGACAATTTAAAATTTTTTTTCAACTTTTTTTTATTTTTTCATTTTTTGGCGTTTCTAGTCGTCCTAGACGATTTTGGACCTTATTTTGGAATCACCACATTTAGAGCATTAATCTTGATTTTCTCTGTGAAAACTCAACCGATTTTTAATTGAAATACCATTTATATTGACTCTACTTCAAAATAATTATGATTTCGAAATTTTTATGATTTCGACAATTTAAAATTTTTTTTCAACTTTTTTTATTTTTTCATTTTTTGGCGTTTCTAGTCGTCCTAGACGATTTTGGACCTTATTTTGGAATCACCACATTTAGAGCATTAATCTTGATTTTCTCTGTGAAAACTCAACCGATTTTTAATTGAAATACCATTTATATTGACTCTACTTCAAAATAATTATGATTTCGACAACATTATGCATATAAAATGTGCTGGTCTTACTGGGCGTGAATTCGAAAAATTCATATCCTCAGCCAAAGTAGGCAGTGGTGGATTACGATGGTCATGTCCAGTTTGTATTGAGCAGCAATGTGATTTTTCACGTATGTATAATACTGTGAAAAACCATTCCTTAAGTTGCGCTCACTCGCTAAGAAGCTAAACACTGATTTTGATATTAGTGCGGACTTGCTTAGCAATTATAAGTTTGAGACCCCACTTGACAAGGTGTGTTCTCAACAACAACTTACATTGCCTGTTCCGCCTGGTTCACTACTTACCTCACCTGTGCATAATGGGCCTCCCCTTTTATCCTTTTCTCCCTCTCCCTTTAACTCTTCACCCCCTCCTCCCTATATTCCTCCTGCAACATCTCCTGCACCTGATCAACCCACATGTGCCAATGTTGCTTTCCCGGCCCCGCCTGTCCCCCCTGTAACCGATCCATCACCCATTACTATAAAATCAGTGGCTGTTATTGGAGTTGCGGCTAAGGGTAAAAACTCTAAAAGTCCCCCTAATCGACGTAACAGTCGATCTACTGCCACCCCCGCAGTCGCCCCTTCACCCCCTAATATCACTGTTGAACCAGGCATTACGCCTAATGTTGCAAATGATGCAACTCCCTTAATTGTTCAGCCTCCTCTGCTTACCGTCGTGGCTCCACGCAAGCAGATATTTATATCTAGGCTTTCCGCAGACACGACTATCGAGTCTGTGGCTGCATATATCGCTACCAAAACTCCTGGCAGCGTTAGTATGTCTAAATTTAATTTCGCTGAGCCTAGAGAGATCTCCTCTTTTAAGATTAGTGTATCCCCTGAATTGTTTCCTGCCATTTGTGATCCAAAATTTTAGCCTCGTCATATGATTGTTCACGAGTTTAAACAAAAGATTAGAACTCTTTCAACTCCTATCTCCCTTCCGACTAGTGGTCCGTCTCAATCGGCCCCAGCAATAGTCTCAAAAACTAGACTCTGACCAACTTTTCATTCTATATCAGAATGTAAGGGGTTTGGGGTCTAAATTAAAACAATTACATAAAAATAGTTTCTCTTTTGATTCTGACATTTTTGCATTTTCAGAGACTTGGCTTAATTCTAGCATATCCGATAATGAAATAATTTCATCAAATTATAATTTATTTAGGCGCGATCGTCCTAATCGGCGTAGTGGTAGAGTCCTTATTTCAGTAAAATCCAGCCTTAATGCTGAAATAATAGATGTTTCACCACTAGATGAAATTGAAGTTGTTGCCGTTAAGGTTTCTTTTTCGTCATTTGCGCTTTATGTAACTTGTTCCTATATTCCTCCATCGTCTGAAATGTCGATTTATTTGCAATATTTCAATTTCATTAAAGAAACAGTCACATTCGTGATCAAGATTTTTTTGTGACACTTGGTGATTTTAACTTGCCAAACGTTTCCTGGACGTGTTTTGACAAGTTTAATTACATTCCCACACCTAATAATGACTTTTTAGATGGTTTGATTGATCTTCCTCTTTTTCAAGTCAATCATATATATAATCGTCTAAATAAAATGCTGGATTTCATCTTTGTAAATGATTCATCCAGTGCCGTTGTCACTAGATCTTCTCCTGTAGTTGTACCTGAAGATTCTTTTCATCCCACTCTTGAACTATCCTTGACTATTCCTAACTTAACCCGTTTAGCTCCTTCTTTCTCTTCCAAGTCGCGCCTTTGAAATAATCCTTTGCTAAATCAACTGATTCTTGCTACCGACTGGTCTATACTATACAGCACGAATGATATTAACATAGCTGTCGAGTATTTTTACAACATTTTAAACTCAATCTTTAATTTCTGCATTCCATTCTGTGTTGTAAAGTCCGTTACACGTAAACCACCTTGGTTTTCACCAAGACTGTCCGACTTAAAAAACAAAAAATCTAAATATTTTAAAAAGTTTAGGCAGACAGGTTCTATCTTAGACTTTTTAAATTATTCTAAATTAAAAGCTGCCTTTACCCTTCTCAATTCTCAATGCTATGAAAGTTATCTCGTTCGCTGCAAGAATCAATTTGCGCGTGATCCTAAACAATTCTTAAAATTTGTTAATTCTTAACGTAAATCTAGTACCTTACACAATTCCTTCTCTTTCAATTCCTGTAAACTAATCGATGACTCGGCTGCTTTAGATCTCTTTGCTACCTTTTTTCAATCAACTTACACCTCTAGTTTGCCTACTAACTTCTCTTACCCCTATAATCTCCCATTTACTAACTATGTTTTCTTACCTCACATAACTGATAGTTACATGCTTTCCTCAATTAACACCCAAAAACCTTCCTTCTCTCCAGGGCCTGACAGCATTCCAAGTTGTGTGCTCAAGGATTGCTGTTTTTCCATAATAAAACCTCTCCTTATTCTTTTTATACCCTTGCAGAGGGTATATTGTTTTTGTCACGAAGTTTGTAACGCATTGAAGGAGGCTTTTCCGACCATATAAAGTATATATATTCTTGATCAGCATCAACAGCCGAGTCGATATAGCCATGTCCGTCTGTCCGTCTGTCCGTCTATTTCTATGCGAACTAGTCTCTCAGTTTTAAAGCTATCTTAATGAAACTTGGTACAGATGTGTATTCTCTCTGCACGCAGATCATTTGTAAAAATCGGACAGATCGGAATACTATATCATATAGCTCCCATAGGAACAATCGGTCGAAATGCATGAAATGAAATGAAATTTATGAACATTTTCGGTGTCTATTGACCGATTTCAACCAAATTCACGCTATATGCATTTATAATCGTTCTTCGAATGTTGACCAAATTTCATCCAAATCGGACCACTATATCATATAGCTTCCATAGGAACAATCGGTTGAAAATGCTTAGTATGAACATTTTCGGTGTTTATACAAAGATCAGTTATGTATTTATGAAATTTTAAATTTTATTTCATTATTTATGTAGATAAAAAGAGAAAGAGAATTATCAGCTGTACGGTCGTTTTTTTTTTGCACTCCGTCTATTTTAATTATTTCTGCCTTAATTTGTGTAAAAATTTAATTTGTGTTAAGTGTTCCCAAAATCTGGTTTGTGCAAAGTTGTATTTGGTGTGCATTATAGTAAAATATTAACATATTTTGTTTGTGCCCGTTTTTGCTGTGACCTTTGCTCCATTTTCGTTGCTCTGCTGCTTGCACACAATTTCTCGTGACAGTGACCAACCAAATTATGTGCACTGTTGGCTGTGTGACAACATTATGCATATAAAATGTGCTGGTCTTACTGGGCGTGAATTCGAAAAATTCATATCCTCAGCCAAAGTAGGCAGTGGTGGATTACGATGGTCATGTCCAGTTTGTATTGAGCAGCAATGTGATTTTTCACGTATGTATAATACTGTGAAAAAACCATTCCTTAAGTTGCGCTCACTCGCTAAGAAGCTAAACACTGATTTTGATATTAGTGCGGACTTGCTTAGCAATTATAAGTTTGAGACCCCACTTGACAAGGTGTGTTCTCAACAACAACTTACATTGCCTGTTCCGCCTGGTTCACTACTTACCTCACCTGTGCATAATGGGCCTCCCCTTTTATCCTTTTCTCCCTCTCCCTTTAACTCTTCACCCCCTCCTCCCTATATTCCTCCTGCAACATCTCCTGCACCTGATCAACCCACATGTGCCAATGTTGCTTTCCCGGCCCCGCCTGTCCCCCCTGTAACCGATCCATCACCCATTACGATAAAATCAGTGGCTGTTAAGGGCGGCTAAGGGTAAAAACTCTAAAAGTCCCCCTAATCGACGTAACAGTCGATCTACTGCAACCTCCGCAGTCGCCCCTTCACCCCCTTATATCACTGTTGAACCTGGCATTACCCCTAATGTTGCAAATGTTGCAACTCCCATAATTGTTCAGCCTCCTCTGCTTACCGTCGTGGCTCCACGCAAGCAGATATTTATATCTAGGCTTTCCGCAGACACGACTATCGAGTCTGTGGCTGCATATATCGCTACCAAAACTCCTGGCAGCGTTAGTATATCTAAATTTAATTTCGCTGAGCCTAGAGAGATCTCCTCTTTTAAGATTAGTGTATCCCCTGAATTGTTTCCTGCCATTTGTGATCCAAAGTTTTGGCCTCCTCATATGATTGTTCACGAGTTTAAACAGAAGATTAGAACTCGTTCAACTCCTATCTCCCTTCCGACTAGTGGTCCATCTCAATCGGCCCCAGCAATAGTCTCAAAAAACTAGACTCTGACCAACTTTTCATTCTATATCAGAATGTAAGGGGTTTGGGGTCTAAATTAAAACAATTACATAAGCATAGTTTCTCTTTTGATTCTGACATTTTTGCATTTTCAGAGACTTGGCTTAATTCTAGCATATCCGATAATGAAATAATTTCATCAAATTATAATTTATTTAGGCGCGATCGTCCTAATCGGCGTAGTGGTAGAGTCCTTATTTCAGTAAAATCCAGCCTTAATGCTGAAATAATAGATGTTTCACCACTAGATGAAATTGAAGTTGTTGCCGTTAAGGTTTCTTTTTCGTCATTTGCGCTTTATGTAACTTGTTCCTATATTCCTCCATCGTCTGAAATGTCGATTTATTTGCAACATTTCAATTTCATTAAAGAAACACTTAGTCACATTCGTGATCATGATTTCTTTGTGACACTTGGTGATTTTAACTTGCCAAACGTTTCCTGGACGTGTTTTGACAAGTTTAATTACATTCCCACACCTAATAATGACTTTTTAGATGGTTTGATTGATCTTCCTCTTTTTCAAGTCAATCATATATATAATCGTCTTAACAGAATGCTGGATCTCATCTTTGTAAATGATTCATCCAGTGCCGTTGTCACTAGATCTTCTTCTGTAGTTGTACCTGAAGATTCTTTCTTTTCATCCCACTCTTGAACTATCCTTGACTATTCCTAACTTAACCCATTTAGCTCCTTCTTTCTCTTCCAAGTCGCGCCGTTGCTTCCGCAAAAAAAATTATTCTTTGCTAAATCAACTGATTCTTGCTACTGACTAGTCTATACTATACAGCACGAATGATATTAACATAGCTGTCGAGTATTTTTACAACATTTTAAGTTCAATCTTTGATGTCTGCATTCCATTTTGTCTTGTAAAGTCCGTTTCACGTAAACCACCTTAGTTTTCACCAAGACAATCCAACTTAAAAGACAAAAAATCTAAATATTTTAAAAAGTTTAAGCAGACATGTTCTATCTTAGACTTTTTAAATTATTCTAAATTTAAAGCTGCCTTTACCCTTCTCAATTCTCAATGCTATGAAAGTTATCTCGTTCGCTGCAAGAATCAATTTGCGCGTGATCCTAAACAATTCTTTAATTTTGTTAATTCTAAACGTAAATCTAGTACCTTACCCAATTCCTTCTTCCGATCTCTTTGCTACCTTTTTTCAATCAACATACACCTTCAGTTTGCCTACTAACTTCTCTTAACCCTATAATCTCCCATCCACTAACTCTGTTTTCTCAAGGAGTGCTGTTTTTCCATAATAAAACCTCTCCTAATTCTTTTTAAGCTTTCTTTAGAATCCTCTGGTTTTCCTAATTTATGGAAAGAATCTTACATTATCCCACTGCATAAATATGTAAGTCGGATATATCCAACTACAGGGGAATTGCGAAGTTGTCCGCAATCCCTAAGCTCTTCGAAAACATAATTACTTCGACTTTGCAACATCTCTGCAAGTCAATTATCTCCCCTGCCCAACACGGATTCGTTAAGAGTCGGTCGACCTCGACCAATATATTGGAATTTACCTCTTTTATAAATGAGGCAATATTTAATAGAATGCAAACTGATGTCATCTATACTGACTTTAGTAAAGCATTTGACTCTGTGAATCATAACGTCCTTTTACACAAACTTAGTATTTTAGGCTTCCCACCTTCCATTCTTCTATGAATATCTTCATATCTAACAGGTAGGACCCAAAAGGTTATGCTTAGATCAGCCATCTCTAAATCTGTTTTTGTTACTTCTGGAGTTCCCCAGGGTAGTCACCTAGAACCTATACTCTTTAATCTTTTTATAAGCGACCTTCCTTGTTCGCTATCCCATTGTCGCATACTTATGTATGCAGATGATGTGAAATTATTATTATTTTATAAGAACCATTCGGATCATGCGTTATTACAAGATGATTTAAACACAATGCACAACTGGTGCATAACCAATCACTTGCACCTCAATTTCTCTAAATGCCTGTTTATGACTTTTAACAGGGTTACTTCTTACATAGCCAATTATTATATCGACAACGTACGCTTAAAACGCATACTATTAGTTGAAGATCTTGGTGTTTTCCTTGATAATAAATTAAGTTTCACACGTCATATCTCCACAATTGTTAATAAAGCCAGGGGCACTCTTGGATTTATTAAACCCTGGTCTAAGGAATTTTATGATCCCTTCGTCACTAAACTTCTTAATACATCCCTTGTCCGGCCCATTCTTGAATATTGTTCATGTGTCTGGTCTCCTTAACATGCACATACTCAAGATTTAATTGAGTCGGTGCAAAAGCAGTTTTTACTCTTTGCACTTCGCGGACTCAATTGGGACCCTAACCTTCGTCATCCATCCCACACCCACAGGCTCTTACTCCTCGATCTTCCGTCCCTTATTAATCGCAGGAGAGTTTTTGGAGTTATTTTTCTTCATAAACTTGTAATTGGCGATATCTGCTCCCCATCCCTCTTAGAACGCCTTAATTTTAACATTCCAGCCAGGGCAACCAGGTACTACATCACTTTATTTCTTCCACTACTGACTACGCTTTGCACAATCGTGTTCGGGTACTATGCGCTAATTATAATAATCAATAATAATAATCAATACTATAGAATAATTGATACATCTCTCTCTCTCTTTTCCAACTTAAAGCTTCACTTTTCAGCCAACTCCGTTAAATCTCTGATTTCCATGGGCAGTATGTTTGGAATCCCTTCCATTTATGCGTCCCTTTAAATCAGAGATCTTCCGTGTTAGTTTTGGCACACATTTTTATTGATCTGGTTGGGTTTTTCTGGGTTTTTCCCAATCCTCGCAACAAATGTTGGATCAATTTCAATACTTTTTATCCCCAAATTAACTATTAACTATTAATTAATTTATCATTCTAAATTACTAAATTTGTTTAAGCCTTTTCAGTTAAAATAAATTTTTTTTTTTTTTTTATATATTTACCTTGTAAAAATTATTAATATTAATTTTAATTATATTTATAAACTTATTTTTGGTTAATACTAATAATAAATAAATTAAAATAAATAAATAAAATTTTGGGCTCCCCCGCCCCCTTTTCTCATATGAGCTAAAAAACTTTCAAAATATCAAATTCAAAATTTTCAGGATTTAAGGGATTTTTGTCAAATAGTACAGTGTTTATAATTAATTATTCGAAGAGAGGAAAATCATATCAAACTATCCTCCAAGCGGCGTTAAAGTCCGTCTATTTAGTTAGTTAGAAGGTTAGAAAAATTATGTAATTTAGCTGAAATTTCGCTGCCTGTGTGACGTCAGCGCTGCTCGCAGACGCTGCGACACTGCCGTGCCGACCTACATATACATACATACATATGTGCATACACATAATTTCAAACGAGTGTGTACTTGTATGTATAACATGTAAATGCTGATAACCGGAATGTTATTGAAAGAGGCGCGTGGTGCAACTGGTAGAGCACGATGTGAAATCTTTGTCTAAGGGTCGTAGGTTCGAATGCTGAAAATGAGAATTGCTAATTCTTTTTTTTAAATATCAATTCAAAATATACATATAAATTTTAATTTTTAAATTTCGTTATTATATTTTAATTCAAATTAAATACAAATGCGCATTATTATAGGACTACGGGGTCTTTTACAGTCGGCTCTATCGACTGTAGCCTTTTTTACTTGTTATGCTTATATTTGTATCATAGTATTTCTTATTTCTAGCTTTATGGTTTTCGAGTGTAATTCTTGCTCTTTTATCTAATCTAAATTTTATTTCCTTAGCCTAATCGTCTATATTATATAAATTTGTTATAGTATCTATCTTATTAAAATCTATGAACTGTCTTGGTATTCTACAGAAGACTAGTTCGTGCGGACAATAATCATGAGTCGTCGAGGGTGTCGTGTTGAAATAATAAGTGAAATATTGAATCCAAACATCCCAGTCGGCTTTGTCCTCAGATATGTATGAACGAACGTATTCATTGAAAGTCCTATGACTTCGTTCTACTGTCCCTAATGTCTGGTGATGGTGTGCAGAAGACGTGGTGTTGTGTATTTTTAGATATTTGCACAAGTAATTAATTATTGAATTTTTATATTCTGCTCCCATTTCCGTAATGAACGTCTTCATTGGACCATACTTAAGAACAAACTTTTCGAATATTGCTTTAGCAACAGGTGTTGCGCTTGTTTTTGCAATTGGCATAGTTACGAAATACTTTGTTAAATCGCTTATAAGCGTAACTGCATATTCATTGCCATTCTCTGAGTGTGGTAGTGGTCCTCTAGTGTCTACTATTACTCTGTCGAAAGCACGTATTGGAGTTTCTGTCATTATCATTGGGGTCTTCGTGTGTTTTTTTGTTTTTGAAGTAAGGCATTTTGGACATTTATTAATGTACTCTTTGATATGACGTGTCATATTTTTCCAATAATAAAATCTTTTTACTTTGGCCAAAGTTTTTGTAATGCCTGTATGACCTCCTTGTATTGGATCGTCATGGAATATAAACAGTATCGCTTCTCCATCTTTATCATTATTTATTAGGGTCACCGGCTTGAGTAGCGCTACTCTTAGTATTTTCAATATTTAATTGCCAATATTGTGAAAGATTCTATTAAAATAGATTCAAAGATCTTTTCGTACGGTGCCACTTTGAGTTGGCTGATTCCAAGAATACCGGCTTTCTTTTCAAGCCATTGGTGTACAAATCATCAACATCAATTCTTGCAATAATTTTCTTTCCATGTTTCAGAAAACATGTATTGTTTGTTATATGCAAGGCCACTACTTTTCGTATTTCGTCATTAAAAATGACTATCGTTAATAGTGATGCGTGAAAGTGCATCAGCTACAAAATTATCTTTTCCTTTCAGATACTCAACAGTAAAATCGTATTCTTCTAGTTCTAATCTAATTCTTGTAAGTTTTGAGCAGGGGTTTCTCATTGAGATCAAGTACGTTAATGGCCTATGGTCTGTTTTTACAGTGAAATCTTTGCCATAAATATATGGTCGAAAATGTGTAATTGCCCAGTGGATTGCTGCCAATTCTTGTTCTGTTGTTAATTTGTTGCATTCACCTTTAGTGAATGAGCGTGAAGCATATGCCACTGGGAGTTGTTTATCTCCATAGTTTTGTGTTAGAACGGCTTCACATGCGTCTTTGCTTGCATCTGTAATAATGCAAAATTCTTTATCGAAATCTGGATATTTTAATAAAGAGAGCTTAATTAAAGCCTTTTTTAAATAATTAAATGCATTTTGGCATTCATCAGACCATTGAAAATTTACATTCTTTTTGCATAACCTAGTTATGTGCCTTGAATAGTCGGCGAAATTTTTAATAAAACGTCTATAGAAGTTGCAGAATGCTACAAATCTTCTAGCGCTATCAGCTTCCGTTGGGACTGGGTAATATTTGATTACATCATACTTTTTGTCATCTGGAAGAATTCCATTATCAGTGCATTTATAACCTATCCATGTTTGATGAAATCCAGACATTTAGTCTAGAAACGAAAAATATTTAGCTCTGCCCAATTGGTCAAGCATATCATCAATTCTTGGAAGTGGAAATTTATCCGATAACAGCTTTTTATTAATTTGACGATAATCTACTACTAATCGCCATCGTTTTTCATTTGATCCTGGTAAGCCTTTCTTTGGCACCAGTAGCATTGGACTGTTATATTCTGATACTGAGGGCTCTAGTATTTTATCAGGAATGAGTTTGTCAACTTGTTAGATTATTTGGTAGTAGTATTAGAGAATCACTTAATTATGTGAAGTCTGAAACTGAACCTTTACCAATGGCTGTTGTCAATTTCTGTAGTATATTGCAATGCGGTTTTGCCTTTTTGTTTTATGTTTAACCATTTGGACGTTTCCTTTGAGTTTATTTATTATGCCTGATACAGTGGTTTCATTTTGTACCTTGTGCCAGATTGAGCCGTTTATTTTTGACTTAATAACCTCAACCGCTATATCTTCTTGGTCACGCGTGATTCTTTCTACAACTCTTAATTCTGTTAAGAATCGATTGAATGATAGCTTTTTACCATCGAATTTAGGAAGAAGGAGACTAAAGGAGACCTGGTTTACCATGTCTTTTTCAATGCTTTCTATGTTTCCATCTAGAGTTTCTGATTCATTGTTTGGATCAATCATAGGCATGGATTAATCAGAATCATGAAGCTGGTTTTTTTTTGAATTCAGCAAGTAAGTTTAGTTCATCTGGAACATATATTTCAATGATTCGCCTAATGCCAATGTTTATCAATCTTACGTTTTCAGATTGTATTAATTTGTGGCATCTATTAGTGTGATCACTATAGAGTTTTTGATACCATTTATTGACTGGGTTCACAATATTATTGAATTGCTCAGTTAGTATGGTGATGTGGTGTATTAGCATGTCTAATTTTAGGTCTGCACTTTTGTTGACACATTTGTAAGATTTTTCAAATTTGTCTTTGTATGTATTAAGCTGATTTGCTATTACACTCCATCCCATTGTTTGTATTGTGATCAAATGACATTCATTGATGCAATCGCGCCAATAATATGATTGTTGATCCCAATATAGAGTTTTCTTTTGTTAGGGTTTTTATCGAGACATACCTTCTGCTCAAATATGAACGAGACTTTATCAATAAAACGGGCCGCGGATGACATATGGGGAAAATAAATTTTTCGGGAAAAAGTATGTATTAAAACAAGAAAGAAAGGCTACAGTCGATCGAGCCGACTGCAAAATACCCAGTACTCCCACAGTTATGCGCATTTGTATTTAATTTGAATTAAAAATTTATAACGAAATTTAAAAAATAAAATTTGTATGTATATTTTGAATTGATATTTAAAAAAAAATTAAATTAGCAATTCTCATTGTCAGCATTCGAACCTACGACCCTCAGCCAACGATTTCACATCGCGCCGCAACTCTACCATTCACACCACGCGCCACTTTTAAGCATCTTCCGCTTATTCACATTTACATGTTATACACACTGGTTTGAAATTATGTGTATTCACATATATATGTATGCGTGCCTAGCACTGGTCGGCACGGCGCAGCGTCTGCGAGCTGCGCTGACGTCACACAGCCAGCGAAATTGCAGCTAATTTACATAATTTCTAACGTTCTAACTTAATTGTTAATGGACGGATTAAAGCCGCTCGCAGGATAGTTTGATATGATATTCCTCTAAACGAATAAATAATTACAAACACTGTACTATTTGAATAAATGCTTTAAATCCGGGTTTGAAGTTTAAAAGATTTTTAGCTTAGAAAAGATGGAAATGGCTATATCGATTCGTCTTTCGATGCTGATCAAGAATATATATACTTTATGGGGCCTGCCACGCCTCCTTCTGCCTGTTACGCACATTTCGCTTCTGACAAACCTAATAGACCCCTCTACTCTTTTTTAGAGTACGGGGTCTAAAAAAAAAAAAAAAATACAATCATATATATATTAAAAAACGGTTATATTCGGCCCGGCGAAGATTAAACACCCTTGCAGTTATGAATATTGCGTTAATTTGGTTACCATCACCAATTATTTCTATGGTAGCTATATGATATAGAAGTCCGATTCGAATGAAATTTGGTCAACAGATGGGACACGATTAGAAATTGATTCCCCGTGAAATCGGACTATAGACACCGACAATTTTCATACTAAGCATTTCAACCGATTCATCCTATGGGAGCTATATGACATAGTAGTCCGATTTGGATGAAATTTGGTCAACAGTCGAAGAACGATTATAAATGCGATTATAGCGTGAAATCGGTCAATAGACACCGAAAATGTTCATACATTTCATTTCATTTCATGCATTTCGACCGATTGTTCCTATCGGAACTATATGATATAGTGGTCCGATCTGTCAGATTTTTACAAACGATCTGCGTGCAGAGAGAATACAAATATCTACCTAGTTTCATTAAGATAGCTTTAAAACTGATAGACTAGTTCGCATAGAAACAGACGGACAGACGGACAGACGGACATGGCCATATCGACTTGGCTGTTGATGCTGATCAAGAATATATATACTTTATGTGGTCGGAAACACCTCCTTCAATGCGTTACAAACTTCGTGACAAAAACAATATACCCTCTGCAAGGGTACAAAAATCATTTTTTTTATCTTTATATCATATAACAACATTTCTTTACTTTTATAAATAACTTCATAAGAAAATTACGTTATTTTTTTAAAAAAGGGAGGAGTAGAATGTTGTATATGATATAAGCATATGCCAATCGTAATGTAGAGTATACAATATCTGATGTTGACCTTAACAAAGGCTAGAGTATTAAATTCATAAACACAGAGACACTTCTGTCGAATTAATTAAATAAGGAATAGTCTATAATTGTGTTATGTTATATTTGCCACATTCAGCCAAATTGACATATATTAATCTACACTGTTATAATATGAATTGCTTAATTTTCTATCAGCACATTTATATATTAAAATAAATAGTTGAAATAATTATTTTTATTTACGCCACTTATAATATCAGGAATAGTCTATTATTGTGTTATGTTATATTTTTATTTATGTCTGCCACATTAAGCCAAACTGACATATATTTGCTACCTATCAGCAATTTATATTATATGTTGATATATCCGGAATTTGATATAATTGTTTTATGCTGTATTATATTTGCCACTTTAAGCCGCCAATCTGAAACTTTTTAACGCCACTAATAATATGGCGAACCAGTATTGTGCCATTGGTCCGTACCTGCGGTTCCTCTCGTACTGTGGCAACAAAGTTTTGTCATTAGTAGGGTAAAACTAACCTGTCTCACAACGGTCTAAGCCCAGCTCACGTTCCCTTCCATGGGTGAACAATCCGACGCTTGGTGAAATTTGCTTCACAATGGTAGGAAGAGCCGACATCGAAGGCTCAAAAAGCGACGTCGCTATGAACGCTTGGCCGCCACAAGCCAGTTATCCCTATGGTAACTTTTCTGACATATCTTGTTAAAAACTCTTTAAACCAAAAGGATCGATAGGCCGACTTTTTGCTGTCCCTGTGTGTACTGAACACCGAGATCAAGTCAGCATTTGCCCTTTTGCTCTATGTGTGGTTTCTGTCCGCACTGAGCTGGCCTTGGGACACCTCCGTTATTATTTGAGAGATATACCGCCCAGTTAAACTCCCTACCTGGCAATGTCCTTGAATTGGATCATACCTGAGTAATTGGAGTTACACCACAGTAGATTATCCTTCTCTTTTCTTTTTGTGACGTATTAGAAGACGGGGCAAGAACCCCACCCCATCCGTCGAGCTATCCTCCTATGGAGCCGGATAATAAGTGCCCGCCCGCATTCAGCCTTCTAATTCACAGTGACCTGATCGAGTGTTGAATAGTAGCAAAACTCACTAGGTGGATAACGAGCACAACAACGCACACTAGTGAGACCAGATCACTACTGGTTCACTACACCTTTTGTTTAAGAGATGTGGTCGCCAGGTCAGCCTACGGTCCAGTTTCAACCCAAGGTATTTATCTGTGTCACTTCTTTAGATTTTGGCACCGTCCAGTTGTACCATTGGGCAGTCGCATCTTATTATTTACGGCTATATTCCATATCTTTATCCAGGTGTTTAGGATGTCTAGTTGCTCTTGTAGTGTATGGGAGGCATTAAACATAGACTTGTCGCTGGCAAGAAAGGCTGTGTCGTCGGCGTATGTAGCTGTGAGGCCCCTTTCTGCCCGGAGAGCCAAGTGTATAGAGTGGTGGGCTACCCTAAGGGACGCCAGCTCTGACCTCGGTGATAGGTGAGGTGTCTTCTCCACATCTCATTTAGAAGGATCTGCAGGTAAGGTGTAATTCGGGGATTAGGTAGTATGGTGCTGGAAGGATGGATTTTATTTTGTAGAGCAGTACAGTGTGCCAGATCCTGTCATAGGCTTGTTTGACATCGAGAAAGACGGCAGAGCAGTAGTGCCGTTTCTCGAACGCGTCCAGGATCTTCTCTACTATCCTGTGGTATTACTCCGGAATACCGTGGCATTCCCAAATGCAAAACTGGTGATTAGGGATCGAACCGGCCTCTTCCAGTATTGGTCGAACTCTACACAGAAGTAGTCGTTCGACTACTTTGGAGAGTGTCGCCAAAATGCTAATAGGACGATATAAGGCGAGGTTGGAGGGACTTGTTGGCTATGTTGAGGAGAAGTTTAATGGCGTTTGTTGGGTCGGCTTTGATGGCTGGAACGTCGATGACTTTAGCCTTGTTCTTTCGCTGTTTAGCTCGTTTGGGAGTAAAGGGGAGAGCCATTTGAAGTGGAGCATTTAGGAAATTTTCGGTTTCATCGGCTTCCTCTTGCGAACAACTGGAGAAAGGTGAGAATGCTTCGTGCAGATGGTTGGCGAATGCTTCTGCTCTCTCTATGTCGGTACGACACCAGATGCGTTTGCGTCCATGAGAGCCCTTTCTTAATTATACCAGCTCCTCCTCCTCTGGCATTGCCAGTGCTCGACTTAGGACCTACTCTTGACTCGACTAGCATAACGGAGTAGGTGTCGGGTCGAGTTGTTGTGTAAGAGGGGCAGATTGACGCAAACCTGGTCGTCTTTTCCAGACTTGTAGTCAAATTTCAGGCTTCCAATCGCTAGGGCAACATCCGTGATAAGTTCGTTGATGTTTCCAACGTCGGGAACAAAAATTGGCGGTGGCTTGAACTTTTTCTCGGTCGGCGCCTGCTCCGTTGTGTTTCCCTAATTAACGTCGTCGAATTCGTCGTCACTTTCGTCTGAAAGAGCGGTAAACTGGTTACTTTTAAGGGGGATACGGCCGTCATGATTGTTAGAAGAGTTGACATTCTGAATCTTTCGGGATAAAGCTTTCCGTTTTAGCTCGCCGGGTTCCATGCTGGAGGAGCTTTCCTCGTCGTCGCTATGGTTAATGTTAATTAGGTGTTGCGGCTTGGCGGATACTTTAATAAATTTGGCACCTTTCTTGACGACGTCATTGGATTTTGGAGACGTTGATTTCTACCGTGGTCTTGAAGGGGCTTGAAGGAACATGGGGCCAGATGACGCGAAAATGTGCAAGTCAGCCCGCAGTCGCAGTTGGCTACTTTTGACCCTTCTGCTTGGAAAAGGAGTCTTTTGTAGTGTGGTGCCTAAAAGACGCACCTTGTTTTAGAGTAGCTTGTTTTAGAGTAGAAAGCAATACTATTTAGAGAGTCGACTCCTGTTAGTATGTAGCTTTTGTTGCCTTGATCTGATTGGTTAGCCAATCGGGACACAGTAACTGTGCTAGCCGATTTTTATCAGCAAAGCACCACTTTTAAAGTCTTGTTGTTGTCGTTTTTCTTTGACTGTTATTTGTAGTTGGAAAGAATACGGTAATTTATGCGGTACTAATGACAGCTGTAAATAAATGAACCACCTTCCGCGAGCACGTCCGTTCAGCTTGGCTGTCACAATACGACTCTTTTAATAACCATGCCGGCAAGATATTGCACCACAATTATATATAATTTATATAATTAATTTTTTCTCATAAGACATATCTCGCGCGACACCACTTCCCATATAGGTTTTGTGACCCGTTTTCTCGAAATCGCTCACTTTATTTAAGTCTTTCCATTACTTTATGATTTTCCATGTATTATATTAATAATGCACTATAATACTTCATTATTATTGCACCAAATACTTTAAATAACCATGCCGGCAATATATTGCACCACAATCATATAGAATTTGTATAATTAATGTTTTTCTCATATGACATATCTCGCGCGACAAAACTCCATTCATCATTCGTGTTCTCGTAGAGTTCAGACCTGATATATTTTTTCTCTGAAAAATTTTTATGCCAATAATTGTTTGTCAATTTGACAAAATTGTTCAAAAAATATGTATTAATAATTTTTATCAAAATAATAAAATTATTATTTTCGGATCGTTCTGGTGTGCGGCTCCGCTCTCAAGAGAGAGACCGATATTTTATCTGGTGTTACATTTGTAACTGTGGAACTGAAACTTAATCTTTTTGCAAAACAGAATCTTGTATTGCTCATTTATAATGCGTTGCTAAGTTTTTGCATTAAAACTCAGTCATTTGCAAAATGAATGAGCAAACTTCAAACATTAATTATAAATAAATTAAACTGGCGGCTGGCGCCACGCCTGCCCAAATTCGAGCCAATTTAGCAATGGATAATGCGCTATTTAAAGAAAAAGCCAATTATAATTCTAACCATCGAACTATCAGCTATCGGGCTTGTATCAATACCTCTACGCTTTCGTCAAATTACTCTCTTAGGACTCCTCACGCTGTCTCTTCAACAATATCTGGAAGTATTTGCTCTACTCCTATAACAGGGAACAGTGGCAGATTGATGGATACCTCACAAAAATGTCTGCAGCCAAATTCACCACACTGGCAATCAGTAAAACCCAACCGCAAGAGACCTTCGCATTCCAGTAAAGGAATTGCAAAAAAAGGAAAATTAAGCGAAATTCCCTTGAGTGATGCATCTAAAAAATCAGTAAACCCATTTCAAATGCTTTCTGATGATGAAATTTATACATTTCCTATAGACGAGGAAATGCAAAAGCAGAAGAGTTGGCTAAAAAAATGGATCGTGATCAATGTCCAGATAGTCGGATTGAAAAACATTAGCCAAAAAACCTCCGCCAATTAACATTGAGGATGTAACGGATGTGAATCTGAAAAGAATGCCCGTCATTATACATATCAACTAAAAAAGATAAGGCTTTTAAACTTTTTATACGGAATATATCAAGATTAACTCCTAAAGAACAGATTGTTGAAGCTTTCAAAGATGCTGGCCATAATGTAATTCGTATTCATAGTCCCCGTCCCCACATGATCTTGCTTAATGAAAATGAAACGGACGTTGAGGAGTTAATACGTAAAAAACTTCTTTTTTGTAGACATAGCTCATGTAAAAAACAATAAAGAAGCTCTTAGGCTAACCCTAATAGGACGCCAAAAAGTATCGGTTGAAATGGCCAAATATGCTACACTTTGTCATAGATGTTAAGTCTTTGGACTCACCAAAAATTACTGTTTACGACCTTTTATTTGCGGAAAATGTGCCCAAGATCACCCGACTGCACTATGCACAGAAACTGACAAACTAATTTGTAATAATTGTGGAGGGAATCATGAAGCTTGGAATAGGGCGTGCGTATTTACAAATCCAAAATACATGAACGCAGTCCAAAAATTAATCTGCAGATAAATAGAGAACGGATTAATAAAAATCCACATATTGTCTCCTATCAGAAATTTGTACCACCTTCTATACAACGTGGAACCTATGCTGTCGCCCTGCGGTCAGGTACTACACATGATTATTTATAAAATCATGCTGAAAAAGTGGGTCCTGACTTTCTTTCAAGACTTGAAACAGCAACCTTACATCAAAACTTGATTCATTTCAAGCGAGACTAAAGAGCTGGAAGCATCCAACGAGTATCTCAGGACCATATGTCTTAATTTAGTTAATAATAAGAAGTAATGACTCGAATGCTAAAACTCGGATAATGGAATGCCCCCGGTGTTGCTAGGCATAGTGAAGAACTAACTCATTTCCTCAATATAAATACAATTGATGTTATTCTAATTACCATCCCAGTAACAGACAAAAAGGTGGAGCTGGAATACTCGTCAATAAAGAAATTATATATTCTCAAGTACAGCCAGTAAGGACTTCACAACTTCATATGGCTACAATCAAAATCACTTGTAGAATGGGTGACTTACAAATTTCCTCTTTGTATCTTCCACCGAATGTGACTTGGACGGCAACTGAATTTGAGAATCTTGTTAATACCTTAGGAAGCAAATTTTTAATAGGTTGTGATATTAATGCTAAAAGAAGGCTTTGGGGTTCTCCTAGAGTAGATACTAGAGGTAATTGTCTGCAAGATGTTGTCCTTAGATCTTCAGTACTGGGGAAGCAACTCATTTTCCTTATGACTCAAGAGCAACACGAAGAGCAATTGACTTCTTAATATATAATGGAATTCAACCTCCTGCTTTACATATACGGACTGATTACCAGCTTGCCTATAATCATCTTGCTTTTGTTGCCGTATTGAAATCATCTCCGAAAACTATTGTGAAAAAAAGATGTCTGCTTTTTACTCGATCAAACTTGGAAGTATTAAGACACGATTTGAAGGACACTCTTGAACTAAATATTGAAATATAACAGCCTGAAGACATTGATGATGCGCATTCAATTTTCATTAACAAGATACACTCAGCTGCTCGTAATGCTGCTCCAATTCATCCTGAGACTAGAACACGAGAGGTGCTTCCTCCTGCTATTGAGGCATTATTACGTATGAAAAGAAGGCTTCGAAGGCAATATTGTCGAACTCGTTTTCCTCAGGTGGATAGGGTATATCGAAGAGTATCCAACAGAATCAGATACATATCTCATGTTACTTCATAAAACTCAGGAAAATGATCGATTTCTTTCAAATGCAACCCCTAACTAAATATACGCAGCAAGTTTCGCCGAAGTTTCCAATCAGAAAATCGAATGGTTCCTGGGTCAGATCAACCAAAAGAACGAAAAGAAGCATTTTCTGATGAGCTAGAGTCAAGATTTAAGCCTTTTAAAACCTGTCATCAACATCAAAGAACAGTTGTCCAAGACACATTAGATTGCCCTGGACAACAATGCCTCCCAGTAGTACCAATAACATTTAAGGAAGTATCTTTGGAAATTAAAGCCCTAAAGCCAAGAAAAGCTCCTGGAGAAGATGGTTTAGATAATTTCGTACTTAAGTCCTTGCCTTGTAAAGCGGTCTTTTCATTGGTATTATTGTTTAATGCAGTACTGAGACTTGAACATGTACAAAAACAATGGAAACAAGTAAGAAAGGCTACAGACGGTCGAGCCGACCGTAAAAGACCCAGTTATCCCATAGTAATGCGCATTTGTGTGTAATTTAAATTAAAATAAAATAGACGGATTTTAATGCCGCGTTTAGGATAGTTTGATATGATATTCCTATAAACGAATGTTTAATTACAAACACTGTACTATTTGATTAAATTCCATAAAACCGGCGTTGAAGTTTAAAAGTTTTTTAGCTCTTATGAGGAAAGGGGGCGTGGCAGCTCAAAATTTTTAAATGGCAAATGGTATTATTATTCTGTCTCTAGTAACCAGCACACCGGAATTGGTGTTCATAAGTGTCATAGCTACTGAGATATTCGCCTAAAATATATTTTTCCGATGTGTTTCTGGTTTTTTTGCTCATTGCAGTGGAGGTAAGGGGCGTGGCATCAATTTGAAATAAACTTGATCTGCTTGACATAATAACGGACTTTCATTCTAAATTTGGTGCTTCAATCTTTTGTATTTTAAAAGATCCAGGTGTTCATACGGACAGACAGACAGACAGACATGTCTATATCGACTCGCCTATAAATATATAATTTGTGGGGTCTGCTACGCCTCCTTATGCCTGTCACGCACATTTCTCTTCTGACAAACCCAATAGACCATACTCTTTTTTAGAGTACGGGGTCTATAAAACAAACGTTCTAGGTGGTATCGTCAGATGTGGAGTCCTCTATACGAAAACTTAGTGCTGGAGTTCCATAAAGCAGTGTACTGGGCCGATCCTTTATTCATTATTTAGGCATGATATGCCTACTACACACACATTATTTAATCAAAATCCTGAAAGTTTTTTAATTGCTACATTTGCGGATGACAATAAGTTCTTCGTTGCAAGATGCTGCTAGGTTACTTCAAAATTATATTTACGCATTTGAGGAATGGGCTGTGTCCTGGAATATTAACATTAATGCTAGCAAGTGTGCTAATGTAACCTATGCTTTACGACCAGGATACTGTCCAATTATATCCCTTCAGCAACAGCATATGGATCATTATGAAGGTTAGAAATACCTTAGTGTTTAT
>JAECXC010000946.1:0-27331 GCA_018152125.1 Drosophila dunni
TCACTCTACATAATAATAAATTTGATTTGGACAATTTATAATTTTTTTTTAACTTTTTTATTATTTCATTTTTAGGCGTTTCTAGTCGTCCTAGACGATTTTAGACCTTATTTTGGAATCACCACATTGAGAGCATTAGTCTTGATTTTCTCTGTGGAAACTCAACCGGTTTTTAATTGGAATACCATTTATATTGACTCTACTTCAAAATAATTATGATTTGGACAATTTATAATTTTTTTTCAACTTTTTTTATTATTTCAGTTTTAGGCGTTTCTAGTCGTCCTAGACGATTTTGGACCTTATTTTGGAATCACCAGTTCTTAATTGGAATACCATTTATATTCACTCTACTTCAAAATAATAATGATTTGGACAATTTATATTTTTTTTTAACTTATTTTATTTTTTTCATTTTTAGGCGTTTCTAGTCATCCTAGACGATTTTAGACCTTATTTTGGAATCACCACATTTAGAGCATAAATCTTGATTTCGACGGTTGAGTTTTCACAGAGAAAATCAAGATTAATGTTCTAAATGTGGTGATTCCAAAATAAGGTCTAAAATCGTATAGGACGATTAGAAACGCCTAAAAATGAAAAAAATAAAAAAAGTTGAAAAAAATTTTAAATTGTCGAAATCAAGATTTATGCTCTAAATGTGGTGATTCCAAAATAAGGTCTAAAATCGTCTAGGATGACTAGAAACGCCTAAAAATGAAAAAATAAAATAAGTTAAAAAAAAAATATAAATTGTCCAAATCATTATTATTTTGAAGTAGAGTGAATATAAATGGTATTCCAATTAAGAACTGGTGATTCCAAAATAAGGTCTAAAATCGTCTAGGACGACTAGAAACGCCTAAAACTGAAATAATAAAAAAGTTGAAAAAAAATTATAAATTGTCCAAATCATAATTATTTTGAAGTAGAGTCAATATAAATGGTATTCCAATTAAAAACCGGTTGAGTTTCCACAGAGAAAATCAAGACTAATGCTCTCAATGTGGTGATTCCAAAATAAGGTCTAAAATCGTCTAGGACGACTAGAAACGCCTAAAAATGAAATAATAAAAAAAGTTAAAAAAAATTATAAATTGTCCAAATCAAATTTATTATTATGTAGAGTGAATATAAATGGTATTCCAATTAAAAACTGGTGATTCCAAAATAAGGTCCAAAATCGTCTAGGACGACTAGAAACGTCTAAAAATGAAAAAATAAAAAAAGTTGAAAAAAATTTTAAATTGTCGAAATCATAATTATTATGAAGTAGAGTCAATATAAATGGTATTCCAATTAAAAACCGGTTGAGTTTTCACAGAGAAAATCAAGATTAATGCTCTAAATGTGGTGATTCCAAAATAAGGTCTAAAATCGTATAGGACGACTAGAAACGCCTAAAAATGAAAAAAATAAAAAAAGTTGAAAAAAAATTTTAAATTGTCGAAATCAAGATTTATGCTCTAAATGTGGTGATTCCAAAATAAGGTCTAAAATCGTCTAGGATGACTAGAAACACCTAAAAATGAAAAAATAAAATAAGTTAAAAAAAAAATATAAATTGTCCAAATCATTATTATTTTGAAGTAGAGTCAATATAAATGGTATTTCAATTAAAAATGGTTGAGTTTTCACAGAGAAAATCAAGATTAATGCTCTAAATGTGGTGATTCCTAAATAAGGTCTAAATCGTCTAGGACGACTAGAAACGCCTAAAAATGACAAAATAAAAAATGTAGAAAAAAAATTTTAAATTGTCAAAATCATAATTATTTTGAAGTAAAGTCAATATAAATGGTATTCCAATTAAAAACCGGTTGAGTTTGCACAGAGATAATCAAGATTAATGCTCTTAATGTGGTGATTCCAAAATAAGGTCTAAAATCGTCTAGGACGACTAGAAACGCCTAAAAAATGAAATAATAAAAAAAGTTAAAAAAAAATTATAAATTGTCCAAATCATAATTATTATGAAGTAGAGTGAATATAAATGGTATTCCAATTAAAAACTGGTGATTCCAAAATAAGGTCCAAAATCGTCTAGGACGACTAGAAACGCCTAAAACTGAAAAAATAAAAAAAGTTGAAAAAAAATTATAAATTGTCCAAATCATAATTATTTTGAAGTAGAGTCAATATAAATGGTATTCCAATTAAAAACCGGTTGAGTTTTCACAGAGAAAATCAAGATTAATGCTCTAAATGTGGTGATTCCAAAATAAGGTCTAAAATTGTTTAGGACGACTAGAAACGCCTAAAAATGAAATAATAAAAAAAGTTGAAAAAAAATTTTAAATTGTCGAAATCAAGATTAATGCTCTAAATGTGGTGATTTCAAAATAAGGTCTAAAATCGTCTAGGACGACTAGAAACGCCTAAAAATGACAAAATAAAAAAAGTTGAAAAAAAATTATAAATTGTCGAAATCATAATTATTTTGAAGTAGAGTCAATATAAATGGTATTCCAATTAAAAACCGGTTGAGTTTTCACAGAGAAAATCAAGATTAATGCTCTAAATGTGGTGATTCCAAAATAAGGTCTAAAATCGTCTAGGACGACTAGAAACGCCTAAAAATGAAAAAAATAAAAAAAGTTGAAAAAAAATTTTAAATTGTCGAAATCATAATTATTTTGAAGTAGAGTCAATATAAATGGTATTTCAATTTAAAACCGGTTGAGTTTTCACAGAGAAAATCAAGATTAATGCTCTAAATAAGGTGATTATAAATTAAGGTCTAAAATCGTCTAGGACGACTAGAAACGCCTAAAAATGACAAAATAAAAAAGTAGAAAAAAAATTTTAAATTGTCGAAATCATAATTATTTTGAAGTAAAGTCAATATAAATGGTATTCCAATTAAAAACCGGTTGAGTTTTCACAGAGATAATCAAGATTAATGCTCTTAATGTGGTGATTCCAAAATAAGGTCTAAAATCGTCTAGGACGACTAGAAACGCCTAAAAATGAAAAAAAAAAAAAAGTTGAAAAAAAATTATAAATGGTCCAAATCATAATTATTTTGAAGTAGAATCAATATAAATGGTATTTCAATTAAAACCCGGTTGAGTTTTCACAGAGAAAATCAAGATTAATGCTCTAAATATGGTGATTCCAAATTAAGGTCCAAAATCGTCTAAGACGCCTAGAAACGCCTAAAAATGAAAAAACAAAAAAAAGGTGAAAAAAATTTTAAATTGTCGAAATCATAATTATTTTGAAGTAGAGTCAATATAAATGGTATTTCAATTAAAAATGGTTGAGTTTCCACAGAGAAAATCAAGATTAATGCTCTAAATGTGGTATTTCCAAAATAAGGTCCAAAATCGTCTAGGACGACTAGAAACGCCTAAAAATGACAAAATAAAAAAAGTTGAAAAAAAATTATAAATTGTCCAAATCATAATTATTTTGAAGTAGAGTCAATATAAATGGTATTTCAATTAAAAACCGGTTGAGTTTTCACAGAGAAAATCTAGATTAATGCTCTTAATGTGGTGATTCCAAAATAAGGTCTAAAATCGTCTAGGACGACTAGAAACGTCTAAAAATGAAAAAATAAAAAAAAGTTAAAAAAAAATTTAAATTTTCCAAATCATAATTATTTTGAAGTAGAGTCAATATAAATGGTATTCCAATTAAAAACCGGTTGAGTTTTCACAGAAAAAATCAAGATTAATGCTCTAAGTGTGGTGATTCCAAAATAAGGTACAAAATCGTCTAGGACGACTAGAAACGCCTAAAAATGAAAAATAAAAAAAAAAGTTAAAAAAAAATTATAAATTTTCCAAATCATAATTATTTTGAAGTAGAGTCAATATAAATGGTATTCCAATTAAAAACCGGTTGAGTTTTCACAGAGATTATCAAGATTAATCCTCTTAATGTGGTGATTCCAAAATAAGGTCTAAAATCGTCTAGGACGACTAGAAACGCCTAAAAAAAAAAAATAAAAAAAGTTGAAAAAAAATTTTAAATTGTCGAAATCATAATTATTTTGAAAAAACAAAAAAAATGTGAAAAAAATTTTAAATTGTCGAAATCAAGATTAATGCTCTAAATGTGGTGATTCCAAAATGAGGTCTAAAATCGTCTAGGACTACTAGAAACGCCTAAAAATGAACAAATAAAAAAAGTTGAAAAAAAATTATAAATTGTCCAAATCATAATTATTTTGAAGTAGAGACAATATAAATATTATTCCAATTAAAAACCGGTTGAGTTTTCACAGAGAAAATCAAGATTAATGCTCTAAATAAGGTGATTATAAATTAAGGTCCAAAATCGTCTAGGACGACTAGAAACGCCTAAAAATGACAAAATAAAAAAAGTAGAAAAAAAAATTTTAAATTGTCGAAATCATAATTATTTTGAAGTAAAGTCAATATAAATGGTATTCCAATTAAAAACCGGTTGAGTTTTCACAGAGATAATCAAGATTAATCCTCTTAACGTGGTGATTCCAAAATAAGGTCTAAAATCGTCTAGGACGACTAGAAACGCCTAAAAATGAAAAAAATAAAAAAAGTTGAAAAAAAATTATAAATTGTCCAAATCATAATTATTTTGAAGTAGAGTCAAGATTAATGCTCTAAATGTGGTGATTCCAAAATAAGGTACAAAATCGTCTAGGACGCCTAGAAACGCCTAAAAATGAACAAATAAAAAAAGTTGAAAAAAAATTATAAATTGTCCAAATCATAATTATTTTGAAGTAGAGACAATATAAATATTATTCCAATTAAAAACCGGTTGAGTTTTCACAGAGAAAATCAAGATTAATGCTCTAAATAAGGTGTTTATAAATTAAGGTCCAAAATCGTCTAGGACGACTAGAAACGCCTAAAAATGACAAAATAAAAAAAGTAGAAAAAAATTTTAAATTGTCGAAATCATAATTATTTTGAAGTAAAGTCAATATAAATGGTATTCCAATTAAAAACCGGTTGAGTTTTCACAGAGAAAATCAAGACTAATGCTCTAAATGTGGTGATTCCAAAATAATGTCTAAAATCGTCTAGGACGACTAGAAACGGCTAAAAATGAAAAAATAAAAAAAGTTGAAAAAAAATTAGAAATTTTCCAAATCATAATTATTTTGAAGTAGAGTCAATGCAAATGGTATTTCAATTAAAAATGGTTGAGTTTTCACAGAGAAAATCAAGATTAATGCTCTAAATTTGGTGATTCCAAAATAAGGTACAAAATCGTCTAGGACGCCTAGAAACGCCTAAAAATGAACAAATAAAAAAAGTTGAAAAAAATTATAAATTGTCCAAATCATAATTATTTTGAAGTAGAGACAATATTAATATGGTATTCCAATTAAAAACCGGTTGAGTTTTCACAGAGAAAATCAATACTAATGCTCTAAATGTGGTGATTCCAAAATAATGTCTAAAATCGTCTAGGACGACTAGAAACGGATAAAAATGAAAAAATAAAAAAAGTTGAAAAAAAAATTATAAATTTTCCAAATCATAATTATTTTGAAGTAGAGTCAATATAAATGGTATTCCAATTAAAAACCGGTTGAGTTTTCACAGAGAAAATCAAGATTAATGCTCTAAATATGGTGATACCAAATTAAGGTCCAAAATCGTCTAGGACGCCTAGAAACGCCTAAAAATGAAAAAAAAAAAAAAAGGTAAAAAAAAATTTTAAATTGTCGAAATCATAATTATTTTGAAGTAGAGTCAATATAAATGGTATTTCAATTAAAAACTGGTTGAGTTTTCACAGAGAAAATCAAGATTAATGCTCTAAATGTGGTGATTCCAAAATAAGGTCCAAAATCGTCTAGGACGCCTTGAAACGCATAAAAAAATAAAAAAAAAAATTAAATTGAAATCAAAAAAAAATGAAAAAAAATTTTAAATTGTCCAAATCAGTTAATTTATTTTGAAGTAGAGTCAAATAGAGACGACTAGAAACGCCTAAAAATGACAAAATAAAAAAAGTAGAAAAAAAAATTTTAAATTGTCGAAATCATAATTATTTTGAAGTAGAGTCAATATAAATGGTATTTCAATTAAAAACCGGTTGAGTTTTCACAGAGAAAATCAAGATTAATGCTCTAAATATGGTGATTCCAAATTAAGGTCCAAAATCGTCTAGGACGCCTAGAAACGCCTAAAAATGAAAAAACAAAAAAAAGGTGAAAAAAAATTTTAAATTGTCGAAATCATAATTATTTTGAAGTAGAGTCAATATAAATGGTATTCCAATTAAAAACCGGTTGAGTTTTCACAGAGAAAATCAAGATTAATGCTCTAAATATGGTGATACCAAATTAAGGTCCAAAATCGTCTAGGACGCCTAGAAACGCCTAAAAATGAAAAAAAAAAAAAAGTTGAAAAAAAAATTTTAAATTGTCGAAATCATAATTATTTTGAAGTAGAGTCAATATAAATGGTATTTCAATTAAAAACTGGTTGAGTTTTCACAGAGAAAATCAAGATTAATGCTCTAAATGTGGTGATTCCAAAATAAGGTACAAAATCGTCTAGGACGCCTAGAAACGCCTAAAAATGAACAAAATAAAAAAAGTTGAAAAAAAAATTATAATTGTCCAAATCATAATTATTTTGAAGTAGAGACAATATAAATATTATTCCAATTAAAAACCGGTTGAGTTTTCACAGAGAAAATCAAGACTAATGCTCTAAATGTGGTGATTCCAAAATAATGTCTAAAATCGTCTAGGACGACTAGAAACGCCTAAAAATGAAAAAAAAAAAAAAAGTTAAAAAAAAATTATAAATTTTCCAAATCATAATTATTTTGAAGTAGAGTCAATATAAATGGTATTTCAATTAAAAACCGGTTGAGTTTTCACAGAGAAAATCAAGATTAATGCTCTAAATGTGGTGATTCCAAAATAAGGTCTAAAATCGTCTAAGACGACTAGAAACGCCTAAAAATGAAAAAAATAAAAAAAGTTGAAAAAAAATTTTAAATTGTCGAAATCATAATTATTTTGAAAAAACAAAAAAATGTGAAAAAAATTTTTAAATTGTCGAAATCAAGATTAATGCTCTAAATGTGGTGATTCCAAAATGAGGTCTAAAATCGTCTAGGACGACTAGAAACGCCTAAAAATGAAAAAATAAAAAAAAAAAGTTGAAAAAAAATTTTAAATTGTCGAAATCATAATTATTATGAAGTAGAGTCAATATAAATGGTATTTCAATTAAAAACCGGTTGAGTTTTTACAGAGAAAATCAAGATTAATGCTCTAAATGTGGTGATTCCAAAATAAGGTCTAAAATCGTCTAGGACGACTAGAAACGCCTAAAAATGAAAAAAATAAAAAAAGTTGAAAAAAATTTTAAATTGTCGAAATCAAGATTAATGCTCTAAATGTGGTGATTTCAAAATAAGGTCTAAAATTGTCTAGGACGCCTAGAAACGCCTAAAAATTAAAAAATAAAAATAGTTGAAAAAAAATTATAAATTGTCGAAATCATAATTATTTTGAAGTAGAGTCAATATAAATGGTATTTCAATTAAAAACCGGTTGAGTTTTCACAGAGAAAATCAAGACTAATGCTCTAAATGTGGTGATTCCAAAATAATGTCTAAAATCGTCTAGGACGACTAGAAACGGCTAAAAATGAAAAAATAAAAAAAGTTGAAAAAAAATTAGAAATTTTCCAAATCATAATTATTTTGAAGTAGAGTCAATGCAAATGGTATTTCAATTAAAAATGGTTGAGTTTTCACAGAGAAAATCAAGATTAATGCTCTAAATTTGGTGATTCCAAAATAAGGTACAAAATCGTCTAGGACGCCTAGAAACGCCTAAAAATGAACAAATAAAAAAAGTTGAAAAAAATTATAAATTGTCCAAATCATAATTATTTTGAAGTAGATACAATATTAATATTATTCCAATTAAAAACCGGTTGAGTTTTCACAGAGAAAATCAATACTAATGCTCTAAATGTGGTGATTCCAAAATAATGTCTAAAATCGTCTAGGACGACTAAAAACGGATAAAAATGAAAAAATAAAAAAAGTTAAAAAAAAAATTATAAATTTTCCAAATCATAATTATTTTGAAGTGGAGTCAATATAAATGGTATTCCAATTAAAAACCGGTTGAGTTTTCACAGAGAAAATCAAGATTAATGCTCTAAATATGGTGATACCAAATTAAGGTCCAAAATCGTCTAGGACGCCTAGAAACGCCTAAAAATGAAAAAAAAAAAAAAAAGGTGAAAAAAAATTTTAAATTGTCGAAATCATAATTATTTTGAAGTAGAGTCAATATAAATGGTATTTCAATTAAAAATGGTTGAGTTTTCACAGAGAAAATCAAGATTAATGCTCTAAATGTGGTGATTCCAAAATAAGGTCCAAAATCGTCTAGGACGCCTTGAAACGCATAAAAATTAAAAAAAAAAAAAAAAAAAAAAAAAAAATTTTAAATTGTCCAAATCATAATTATTTTGAAGTAGAGTCAATAGAGACGACTAGAAACGCCTAAAAATGACAAAATAAAAAAAGTAGAAAAAAAATTTTAAATTGTCGAAATCATAATTATTTTGAAGTAGAGTCAATATAAATGGTATTTCAATTAAAAACCGGTTGAGTTTTCACAGAGAAAATCAAGATTAATGCTCTAAATATGGTGATTCCAAATTAAGGTCCAAAATCGTCTAGGACGACTAGAAACGCCTAAAAATGAAAAAATATAAAAAAAAAGGTGAAAAAAATTTTAAATTGTCGAAATCATAATTATTTTGAAGTAGAGTCAAGATTAATGCTCTAAATGTGGTGATTCCAAAATAAGGTACAAAATCGTCTAGGACGCCTAGAAACGCCTAAAAATGAACAAATAAAAAAAGTTGAAAAAAAATTATAAATTGTCCAAATCATAATTATTTTGAATTATTCCAAATTATGGTCCAAAATCGTCTAGGACGACTAGAAACGCCTAAAAATGAAAAAAAAATAAAAAAAAGGTGAAAAAAATTTTAAATTGTCGAAATCATAATTATTTTGAAGTAGAGTCAGGATTAATGCTCTAAATGTGGTGATTCCAAAATAAGGTACAAAATCGTCTAGGACGCCTAGAAACGCCTAAAAATGAACAAATAAAAAAAGTTGAAAAAAAATTATAATTGTCCAAATCATAATTATTTTGAAGTAGAGACAATATAAATATTATTCCAATTAAAAACCGGTTGAGTTTTCACAGAGAAAATCAAGACTAATGCTCTAAATGTGGTGATTCCAAAATAATGTCTAAAATCGTCTAGGACGACTAGAAACGCCTAAAAATTAAAAAATAAAAAAGTTAAAAAAAAATTATAAATTTTCCAAATCATAATTATTTTGAAGTAGAGTCAATATAAATGGTATTTCAATTAAAAACCGGTTGAGTTTTCACAGAGAAAATCAAGATTAATGCTCTAAATGTGGTGATTCCAAAATAAGGTCTAAAATCGTCTAAGACGACTAGAAACGCCTAAAAATGAAAAAAATAAAAAAAGTTGAAAAAAAATTTTAAATTGTCGAAATCATAATTATTTTGAAAAAACAAAAAAAAATGTGAAAAAAATTTTTAAATTGTCGAAATCAAGATTAATGCTCTAAATGTGGTGATTCCAAAATGAGGTCTAAAATCGTCTAGGACGACTAGAAACGCCTAAAAATGAAAAAATAAAAAAAGTTGAAAAAAAATTTTAAATTGTCGAAATCATAATTATTATGAAGTAGAGTCAATATAAATGGTATTTCAATTAAAAACCGGTTGAGTTTTTACAGAGAAAATCAAGATTAATGCTCTAAATGTGGTGATTCCAAAATAAGGTCTAAAATCGTCTAGGACGACTAGAAACGCCTAAAAATGAAAAAAAATAAAAAAAGTTGAAAAAAAATTTTAAATTGTCGAAATCAAGATTAATGCTCTAAATGTGGTGATTTCAAAATAAGGTCTAAAATTGTCTAGGACGCCTAGAAACGCCTAAAAATTAAAAAATAAAAATAGTTGAAAAAAAATTATAAATTGTCGAAATCAAGATTAATGCTCTAAATGTGGTGATTCCAAAATAAGGTCTAAAATCGTCTAAGACGACTAGAAACGCCTAAAAATGAAAAAAAATTAAAAAAAGTTGAAAAAAAATTTTAAATTGTCGAAATCATAATTATTATGAAGTAGAGTCAATATAAATGGTATTTCAATTAAAAACCGGTTGAGTTTTCACAGAGAAAATCAAGATTAATGCTCTAAATGTGGTGATTCCAAAATAAGGTCTAAAATCGTCTAGGACGACTAGAAACGCCTAAAAATGAAAAAATAAAAAAAGTTGAAAACAAATTTTAAATTGTGGAAATCATAATTATTTTGAAGTAGAGTCAATATAAATGGTATTCCAATTAAAAACCGGTTGAGTTTTCACAGAGATAATCAAGATTAATGCTCTTAATGTGGTGATTTCAAAATAAGGTCTAAAATCGTCTAGGACGCCTTAAAACGCCTAAAAATGAAAAAATAAAAAAAGTTGAAAAAAAATTTTAAATTGTCGAAATCATAATTATTATGAAGTAGAGTCAATATAAATGGTATTTCAATTAAAAACCGGTTGAGTTTTCACAGAGAAAATCAAGATTAATGCTCTAAATGTGGTGATTACAAAATAAGGTCTAAAATCGTCTAGGACGACTAGAAACGCCTAAAAATGAAAAAAATAAAAAAAGTTGAAAAAAATTTTAAATTGTCGAAATCAAGATTAATGCTCTAAATGTGGTGATTTCAAAATAAGGTCTAAAATCGTCTAGGACGCCTAGAAACGCCTAAAAATGAACAAATAAAAATAGTTGAAAAAAAATTATAAATTGTCGAAATCATAATTATTTTGAAGTAGAGTCAATATAAATGGTATTTCAATTAAAAACCGGTTGAGTTTTCACAGAGAAAATCAAGATTAATGCTCTAAATGTGGTGATTGCAAAATAAGGTCTAAAATCGTCTAAGACGACTAGAAACGCCTAAAAATGAAAAAAAATAAAAAAAGTTGAAAAAAAATTTTAAATTGTCGAAATCATAATTATTATGAAGTAGAGTCAATATAAATGGTATTTCAATTAAAAACCGGTTGAGTTTTCACAGAGAAAATCAAGATTAATGCTCTAAATGTGGTGATTCCAAAATAAGGTCTAAAATCGTCTAGGACGACTAGAAACGCCTAAAAATGAAAAAATAAAAAAAGTTGAAAACAAATTTTAAATTGTGGAAATCATAATTATTTTGAAGTAGAGTCAATATAAATGGTATTCCAATTAAAAACCGGTTGAGTTTTCACAGAGATAATCAAGATTAATGCTCTTAATGTGGTGATTTCAAAATAAGGTCTAAAATCGTCTAGGACGCCTTAAAACGCCTAAAAATGAAAAAAAATAAAAAAAGTTGAAAAAAATTTTAAATTGTCGAAATCATAATTATTTTGAAAAAACAAAAAAAATGTGAAAAAAAAATTTTAAATTGTCGAAATCAAGATTAATGCTCTAAATGTGGTGATTCCAAAATGAGGTCTTAAATCGTCTAGGACGACTAGAAACGGCTAAAAATGAAAAAATAAAAAAAAGTTGAAAAAAAATTATAAATTGTCCAAATCATAATTATTTTGAAGTAGAGTCAATATAAAAGGTATTCCAATTAAAAACCGGTTGAGTTTTCACAGAGAAAATCAAGATTAATGCTCTAAATGTGGTGATTCCAAAATAAGGTCAAAAATCGTCTAGGACGACTAGATACGCCTAAAAATAAAAAAAAAAAAAAAAAGGTGAAAAAAAATTTAAATTGTCCAAATCATTATTATTTTGAAGTAGAGTCAATATAAATGGTATTCCAATTAAAAACCGGTTGACTTTTCACAGAGAAAATCAAGATTAATGCTCTAAATGTGGTGATTCCAAAATAAGGTCTAAAATCGTCTAGGACGACTAGAAACGCCTAAAAATGAAAAAAATAAAAAAAAGTTGAAAAAAAATTTTAAATTGTCGAAATCATAATTATTTTGAAGTAGAAACAAAAAAAAATGTTCATTTAAAAATTTTTAAATTGTCGAACTCAAGATTAATGCTCTAAATGTGGTGATTCCAAAATAAGGTCTAAAATCGTCTAGGACGACTAGAAACGCCTAAAAATGAAAAAAATAAAAAAAGTTGAAAAAAAATTTTAAATTGTCGAAATCATAATTATTTTGAAGTAGAGTCAATATAAATGGTATTTCAATTAAAAACCGGTTGAGTTTTCACAGAGAAAATCAAGATTAATGCTCTAAATGTGGTGATTCCAAAATAAGGTCTAAAATCGTCTAGGACGACTAGAAACGCCTAAAAATGAAAAAAAAAAAAAGTTGAAAAAAAATTTTAAATTGTCCAAATCATTATTATTTTGAAGTAGAGTTAATATAAATGGTATTCCAATTAAAAACCGGTTGAGTTTTCACAGAGAAAATCAAGATTAATGCTCTAAATGTGGTGATTCCAAAAATAAGGTCTAAAATCGTCTAGGACGACTAGAAACGCCTAAAAATGAAAAAAAAAAAAATAAAAAAGTTGAAAAAAAAAATTTTAAATTGTCGAAATCAAGATTAATGCTCTAAATGTGGTGATTCCAAAATAAGGTCTAAAATCGTCTAGGACGACTAGAAACGCCTAAAAATGAAAAATAAAAAAGTTGAAAAAAAATTTTAAATTGTCGAAATCATAATTATTTTGAAGTAGAGTCAATATAAAAGGTATTCCAATTAAAAACCGGTTGAGTTTTCACAGAGAAAATCAAGTTTAATGCTCTTTATGTGGTGATTCCAAAATAAGGTCTAAAATCGTCTAGGACGACTAGAAACGCCTAAAAAAAAAAAAAAAAAAAAAAAAAGGTGAAAAAAAAATTTAAATTGTCCAAATCATAATTATTTTGAAGTAGAGTCAATATAAATGGTATTCCAATTAAAAACCGGTTGACTTTTCACAGAGAAAATCAAGATTAATGCTCTAAATGTGGTGATTCCAAAATAAGGTCTAAAATCGTCTAGGACGACTAGAAACGCCTAAAAATGAAAAAAAAAAAAAAGTTGAAAAAAAAATTTTAAATTGTCGAAATCATAATTATTTTGAAAAAACAAAAAAAAATGTTTTGAAAAAATTTTAAATTGTCACAGAGAAATCAAGATTAATGCTCTAAATGTGGTGATTCCAAAATAAGGTCTAAAATCGTCTAGGACGACTAGAAACGCCTAAAAATGAAAAAATAAAAAAAGTTGAAAAAAAATTTTAAATTGTCGAAATCATAATTATTTTGAAGTAGAGTCAATATAAATGGTATTTCAATTAAAAACCGGTTGAGTTTTCACAGAGAAAATCAAGATTAATGCTCTAAATGTGGTGATTCCAAAATAAGGTCCAAAATCGTCTAGGACGCCTAGAAACGCCTAAAAATGAAAAAAAAAAAAAAGTTGAAAAAAAATTTTAAATTGTCGAAATCAAGATTAATGCTCTAAATGTGGTGTTTCCAAAATAAGGTCTAAAATCGTCTAGGACGACTAAAAACGCCTAAAAATGAAAAAATAAAAAAAGGTGAAAAAAAATTATAAATTGTTCAAATCATAATTATTTTGAAGTAGAGTCAATATAAATGGTATTCCAATTAAAAACCGGTTGAGTTTTCACAGAGAAAGTCAAGATTAATGCTCTAAATGTGGTGATTCCAAAATAAGGTGTAAAATCGTTTAGGACGACTAGAAACGCCTAAAAATGAAAAATATAAAAAAAGTTGAAAAAAAATTTTAAATTGTCGAAATCATAATTATTTTGAAGTAGAGTCAATATAAATGGTATTCCAATTAAAAACCGGTTGAGTTTTCACAGAGATAATCAAGATTAATGCTCTTAATGTGGTGATTCCAAAATAAGGTCTAAAATCGTCTAGGACGACTAGAAACGCCTAAAAATGAAAAAATAAAAAAAGTTGAAAAAAAATTTTAAATTGTCGAAATCATAATTATTTTGAAGTAGAGTCAATATAAATGGTATTCCAATTAAAAACCGGTTGAGTTTTCACAGAGAAAATCAAGATTAATGCTCTTAATGTGGTGATTCCAAAATAAGGTCTAAAATCGTCTAGGACGACTAGAAACGCCTAAAAAATGAAAAAAAAAAAAAAGTTGAAAAAAAATTTTAAATTGTCGAAATCATAATTATTTTGAAGTAGAGTCAATATAAATGGTATTTCAATTAAAAACCGGTTGAGTTTTTACAAAGAAAATCAAGATTAATGCTCTAAATGTGGTGATTCCAAAATAAGGTCCAAAATCGTCTAGGACGACTAGAAACGCCTAAAAATGACAAAATAAAAAAAGTAGAAAAAAAATTTTAAATTGTCGAAATCATAATTATTTTGAAGTAGAGTCAATATAAATGGTATTTCAATTAAAAACCGGTTGAGTTTTCACAGAGAAAATCAAGATTAATGCTCTAAATGTGGTGATTCCAAAATAAGGTCTAAAATCGTCTAGGACGCCTAGAAACGCCTAAAAATGAAAAAAAAAAAAAAAGTTGAAAAAAAATTTTAAATTGTCGAAATCATAATTATTTTGAAGTAGAGTCAATATAAATGGTATTTCAATTAAAAACCGGTTGAGTTTTCACAGAGAAAATCAAGATTAAAGCTCTAAATGTGGTGATTCCAAAATAAGGTCCAAAATCGTCTAGGACGCCTTGAAACGCCTAAAAATGAAAAAAAAAAAAAAGTTGAAAAAAATTTTAAATTGTCGAAATCAATAATGTTAAATGGGTAAAAGTCTATAAAGTAATACGCCTAAAAATGAAAAAAAAAAGTTGAAAAAAAAAATTTTAAATTGTCGAAATCATAATTATTTTGAAGTAGAGTCAATATAAATGGTATTTCAATTAAAAACCCGTTGAGTTTTCACAGAGAAAATCAAGATTAATGCTCTAAATGTGGTGATTCCAAAATAAGGTCCAAAATCGTCTAGGACGCCTAGAAACGCCTAAAAATGAAAAAAAAAAAAAAAGTTGAAAAAAAATTTTAAATTGTCGAAATCAAGATTAATGCTCTAAATGTGGTGTTTCCAAAATAAGGTCTAAAATCGTCTAGGACGACTAAAAACGCCTAAAAATGAAAAAAAAAAAAAAAGGTGAAAAAAAATTATAAATTGTTCAAATCATAATTATTTTGAAGTAGAGTCAATATAAATGGTATTCCAATTAAAAACCGGTTGAGTTTTCACAGAGAAAATCAAGATTAATGCTCTAAATGTGGTGATTCCAAAATAAGGTGTAAAATCGTTTAGGACGACTAGAAACGCCTAAAAATGAAAAAAAATAAAAAAAGTTGAAAAAAAAATTTTAAATTGTCGAAATCATAATTATTTTGAAGTACAGTCAATATAAATGGTATTCCAATTAAAAATCGGTTGAGTTTTCACAGAGATAATCAAGATTAATGCTCTTAATGTGGTGATTCCAAAATAAGGTCCAAAATCGTCTAGGACGACTAGAAACGCCTAAAAATGAATAAATAAAAAAAGTTGAAAAAAAATTATAAATTGTTCAAATCATAATTATTTTGAAGTAGAGTCAATATAAATGGTATTCCAATTAAAATTCGGTTGAGTTTTCACAGAGAAAATCAAGATTAATGCTCTAAATGTGGTGATTCCAAAATAAGGTTTAAAATCGTATAGGACTACTAGAAACGCCTAAAAATGAAAAAATAAAAAAAGTTGAAAAAAAATTTTAAATTGTCGAAATCAAGATTAATGCTCTAAATGTGGTGATTCCAAAATAAGGTCTAAAATCGTCTAGGACGACTAGAAACGTCTTAAAATGAAAAAATAAAAAAAGTTAAAAAAAAATTTTAAATTGTCGAAATCATAATTATTTTGAAGTAGAGTCAATATAAATGGTATTCCAATTAAAAACCGGTTGAGTTTTCACAGAGAAAATCAAGATTAATGCTCTTAATGTGGTGATTCCAAAATAAGGTCTAAAATCGTCTAGGACGACTAGAAACGTCCTAAAAATGAAAAAAATAAAAAAGTTGAAAAAAAATTTTAAATTGTCGAAATCATAATTATTTTGAAGTTGAGTCAATATAAATGGTATTTCAATTAAAAACCGGTTGAGTTTTTACAAAGAAAATCAAGATTATAGCTCTAAATGTGGCGATTCCAAAATAAGGTCCAAAATCGTCTAGGACGCCTTGAAACGCCTAAAAATGACAAAATAAAAAAAGTAGAAAAAAAATTTTAAATTGTCGAAATCATAATTATTTTGAGGTAAAGTCAATATAAATGGTATTCCAATTAAAAACCGGTTGAGTTTTCACAGAGATAATCAAGATTAATTAAAATTAAGAAACGCCTAAAAATGAAAAAAATAAAAAAAAGTTGAAAAAAAATTATAAATTGTCCAAATCATAATTATTTTGAAGTAGAGTCAATATAAATGGTATTCCAATTAAAAACCGGTTGAGTTTTCACGAAAAAATCAAGACTAATGCTCTTAATGTGGTGATTCCAAAATAAGGTCTAAAATCGTCTAGGACGACTAGAAACGCCTAAAAATGAAAAAATAAAAAAGTTGAAAAAAAATTATAAATTGTCCAAATCATAATTATTTTGAAGTAGTGTCAATATAAATGGTATTCCAATTAAAAATCGGTTGAGTTTTCACAGTGAAAATTAAGATTAATGTTTTAAATGTGGTGATTCCAAAATAAGGTCTAAAATCGTCTAGGACTACTAGAAACGCCTTAAAAATTAAAAAAATAAAAAAAGTTGAAACAAAATTTTAAATTGTCGAAATCAAGATTAATGCTCTAAATGTGGTGATTCCAAAATAAGGTCTAAAATCGTCTAGGACGACTAGAAACGCCTAAAAATGAAAAAATAAAATAAGTTAAAAAAAAATTATAAATTGTCCAAATCATAATTATTTTGAAGTAGAGTCAATATAAATGCTATTTCAATTAAAAATCAGTTGAGTTTTCACAGAGAAAATCAAGATTAATGCTCTAAATGTGGTGATTCCAAAATAAGGTCTAAAATCGTCTAGGACGACTAGAAACGCCTAAAAATGAAAAAAATAAAAAAAAGTTGAAAAAAAATTTTAAATTGTCGAAATCAAGATTAATGCTCTAAATGTGGTGATTCCAAAATAAGGTCTAAAATCGTCTAGGACGACTAGAAACGCCTAAAAATGAAAAAATAAAATAAGTTGAAAAAAAATTATAAATTGTTCAAATCATAATTATTTTGAAGTAGAGTCAATATAAATGGTATTCCAATTAAAAATCGGTTGAGTTTTCACAGAGATAATCAAGATTAATGCTCTTTATGTGGTGATTCCAAAATAAGGTCCAAAATCGTCTCGGACGACTAGAAACGCCTAAAAATGAAAAAACAAAAAAAGGTGAAACAAATTTTAAATTGTCGAAATCATAATTATTTTGAAGTAGAGTCAATATAAATGGTATTCCAATTAAAAACCGGTTGAGTTTGCACAGAGAAAATCAAGATTAATGCTCTAAATGTGGTGATTCCAAAATAAGGTCTAAAATCGTCTAGGACGACTAGAAACGCCTAAAAATGAAAAAATAAAAAAAGTAGAAAAAAAATTTTAAATTGTCGAAATCATAATTATTTTGAAGTAGAGTCAATATAAATGGTATTCCAATTAAAAACCGGTTGAGTTTTCACAGAGACAATCAAGATTAATGCTCTTAATGTGGTGATTTCAAAATAAGGTCTAAAATCGTCTAGGACGACTAGAAACGCCTAAAAATGAAAAAATAAAAAAAGTTGAAAAAAAAATTATAAATTGTCCAAATCATAATTATTTTGAAGTAGAGTCAATATAAATGGTATTCCAATTAACAACCGGTTGAGTTTTCACAGAGAAAATCAAGATTAATGCTCTAAATGTGGTGATTCCAAAATAAGGTCCAAAATCGTCTAGGACGCCTAGAAACGCCTAAAAATGAAAAAAATAAAAAAAGTTGAAAAAAAATTTTAAATTGTCGAAATCATAATTATTTTGAAGTAGAGTCAATATAAATGGTATTCCAATTAAAAACCGGTTGAGTTTTAACAGTGAAAATCAAGATTAATCCTCTTAATGTGGGGATTCCAAAATAAGGTCCAAAATCGTCTAGGACGACTAGAAACGCCTAAAAATGAAAAAAATAAAAAAAGTTGAAAAAAAATTATAAATTGTCCAAATCATAATTATTTTGAAGTAGAGTCAAGATTAATGCTCTAAATGTGGTGATTCCAAAATATGGTATTAAATCGTCTAGGACGCCTAGAAACGCCTAAAAATGAACAAATAAAAATAGTTGAAAAAAAATTATAAATTGTCCAAATCATAATTATTTTGAAGTAGAGACAATATAAATATTATTCCAATTAAAAATCTGTTGAGTTTTCACAGAGAAAATCAAGACTAATGCTCTTAAAGTGGTGATTCCAAAATAATGTCTAAAATCGTCTAGGACGACTAGAAACGCCTAAAAATGAATAAAAAAAAAAAAAGTTAAAAAAAAAATTATAAATTTTCCAAATCATAATTATTTTGAAGTAGAGTCAATATAAATGGTATTCCAATTAAAAACCGGTTGAGTTTTCACAGAGAAAATCAAGATTAATGCTCTAAATGTGGTGATTCCAAAATAAGGTCTAAAATCGTCTAGGACGACTAGAAACGCCTAAAAATGAAAAAATAAAAAAAGTTGAAAAAAAATTTTAAATTGTCGAAATCATAATTATTTTGAAAAAACAAAAAAAATGTGAAAAAAATTTTAAATTGTCGAACTCAAGATTAATGCTCTAAATGTGGTGATTCCAAATTGAGGTCTAAAATCGTCTAGGACGACTAGAAACGCCTAAAAATGAAAAAATAAAAAAAGTTGAAAAAAAATTTTAAATTGTCGAAATCATAATTATTATGAAGTAGAGTCAATATAAATGGTATTTCAATTAAAAACCGGTTGAGTTTCACAGAGAAAATCAAGATTAATGCTCTAAATGTGGTGATTCCAAAATAAGGTCCAAAATCGTCTAGGACGCCTAGAAACGCCTAAAAATGAAAAAATAAAAAAAGTTGAAAAAAAATTTTAAATTGTCGAAATAATAATTATTTTGAAGTAGAGTCAATATAAATATAATTCCAATTAAAAACCGGTTGAGTTTTAACAGAGAAAATCAAGATTAATGCTCTTAATGTGGTGATTCCAAAATAAGGTCCAAAATCGTCTAGGACGACTAAAAACGCCTAAAAATGAAAAAAATAAAAAAAGTTGAAACAAAATTTTAAATTGTCGAAATCAAGATTAATGCTCTAAATGTGGTGATTCCAAAATAAGGTCTAAAATCGTCTAGGACGACTAGAAACGCCTAAAAATGAAAAAATAAAAAAAGTTGAAAAAAAATTTTAAATTTTCGAAATCATAATTATTATGAAGTAGAGTCAATATAAATGGTATTTCAATTAAAAACCGGTTGAGTTTTCACAGAGAAAATCAAGATTAATGCTCTAAATGTGGTGATTCCAAAATAAGGTCTAAAATCGTCTAGGACTACTAGAAACGCCTAAAAATGAAAAAAATAAAAAAAGTTGAAAAAAAATTTTAAGTTGTCGAAATCATAATTATTTTGAGGTAAAGTCAATATAAATGGTATTCCAATTAAAAACCGGTTGAGTTTTCACAGAGATAATCAAGATTAATTAAAATTAAGAAACGCCTAAAAATGAAAAAGTAAAAAAGTTGAAAAAAAATTATAAATTGTCCAAATCATAATTATTTTGAAGTAGTGTCAATATAAATGGTATTCCAATTAAAAATCGGTTGAGTTTTCACAGAGAAAATTAAGATTAATGCTCTAAATGTGGTGATTCCAAAATAAGGTCTAAAATCGTCTAGGACTACTAGAAACGCCTAAAAATGAAACAATAAAAAAAGTTGAAAAAAAATTTTAAATTGTCGAAATCAAGATTAATGCTCTAAATGTGGTGATTCCAAAATAAGGTCTAAAATCGTCTAGGACGACTAGAAACGTCTTAAAATGAAATAATAAAAAAAGTTGAAAAAAATTTTTAATTGTCGAAATCATAATTATTTTGAAGTAGAGTCAATATAAATGGTATTTCAATTAAAAACCGGTTGAGTTTTTACAAAGAAAATCAAGATTATAGCTCTAAATGTGGTGATTCCAAAATAAGGTCCAAAATCGTCTAGGACGACTAGAAACGCCTAAAAATGAAAAAAAAAAAAAAAGTTGAAAAAAAATTTTAAATTGTCGAAATCAAGATTAATGCTCTAAATGTGGTGATTCCAAAATAAGGTCTAAAATCGTCTAGGACTACTAGAAACGCCTAAAAATGAAACAATAAAAAAAGTTGAAAAAAAATTTTAAATTGTCGAAATCAAGATTAATGCTCTAAATGTGGTGATTCCAAAATAAGGTCTAAAATCGTCTAGGACGACTAGAAACGTCTTAAAAATGAAATAATAAAAAAAGTTGAAAAAAAATTTTTAATTGTCGAAATCATAATTATTTTGAAGTAGAGTCAATATAAATGGTATTTCAATTAAAAACCGGTTGAGTTTTTACAAAGAAAATCAAGATTATAGCTCTAAATGTGGTGATTCCAAAATAAGGTCTAAAATCGTCTAGGACTACTAGAAACGCCTAAAAATGAAAAAAGTTGAAAAAAAATTATAAATTGTCGAAACAAGATTAATGTCTAAATGTGTGATTCCAAAAAGTCTAAAATTGTTGAAAAAAGTTGAAAAAAAATTTTAAATTGTCGAAATCATAATTATTTTGAAAAAACAAAAAAAATGTGAAAAAAATTTTAAATTGTCGTAATCAAGATTAATGCTCTAAATGTGGTGATTCCAAAATGAGGTCTAAAATCGTCTAGGACGACTAGAAACGGCTAAAAATGAAAAATATAAAAAAAGTTGAAAAAAAAATTATAAATTGTCCAAATCATAATTATTTTGAAGTAGAGTCAATATAAATGGTATTTCAATTAAAAACCGGTTGAGTTTTCACAGAGAAAATCAAGATTAATGCTCTAAATGTGGTGATTCCAAAATAAGGTCTAAAATCGTCTAGGACTACTAGAAACGCCTAAAAATGAAAAAAATAAAAAAAGTTTAAAAAAAATTTTAAATTGTCGAAATCAAGATTAATGCTCTAAATGTGGTGATTCCAAAATAAGGTCTAAAATCGTCTAGGACGACTAGAAACGCCTAAAAATGAAAAAATAAAAAAAGTTGAAGAAAAATTTTAAATTGTCGAAATCATAATTATTTTGAAGTAGAGTCAATATAAAAATTATTCCAATTAAAAACCGGTTGAGTTTTCACAGAAAAATCAAGTTTAATGCTCCTTATGTGGTGATTCCAAATAAGGTCCAAAATCGTCTAGGACGACTAGATACGCCTAAAAAAAAAAAAAAAAAAGGTGAAAAAAAAATTTAAATTGTCCAAATCATTATTATTTTGAAGTAGAGTTAATATAAATGGTATTCCAATTAAAAACCGGTTGACTTTTCACAGAGAAAATCAAGATTAATGCTCTAAATGTGGTGATTCCAAAATAAGGTCTAAAATCGTCTAGGACGACTAGAAACGCCTAAAAATGAAAAAATAAAAAAAGTTGAAAAAAAATTTTAAATTGTCGAAATCATAATTATTTTGAAAAAACAAAAAAAAATGTGAAAAAAATTTTAAATTGTCGAACTCAAGATTAATGCTCTAAATGTGGTGATTCCAAAATGAGGTCTAAAATCGTCTAGGACGACTAGAAACGCCTTAAAATGAAAAAATAAAAATAGTTGAAAAAAAATTTTAAATTGTCGAAATCATAATTATTATGAAGTAGAGTCAATATAAATGGTATTTCAATTAAAAACCGGTTGAGTTTTCACAGAGAAAATCAAGATTAATGCTCTAAATGTGGTGATTCCAAAATAAGGTCTAAAATCGTCTAGGACTACTAGAAACGCCTAAAAATGAAAAAAATAAAAAAAGTTGAAAAAAAATTTTAAATTGTCCAAATCATTATTATTTTGAAGTAGAGTTAATATAAATGGTATTCCAATTAAAAACCGGTTGAGTTTTCACAGAGAAAATCAAGATTAATGCTCTAAATGTGGTGATTCCAAAAAAAGGTCTAAAATCGTCTAGGACGACTAGAAACGCAAAAAAATTAAAAAATAAAAAAGTTAAAAAAAAATTATAAATTTTCCAAATCATAATTATTTTGAAGTAGAGTCAATATAAATGGTATTCCAATTAAAAACCGGTTGAGTTTTCACAGAAAAATCAAGATTAATGCTCTAAATGTGGTGATTCCAAAATAAGGTCTAAAATCGTCTAGGACGACTAGAAACGCCTAAAAAATGAAAAAAATAAAAAAAGTTGAAAAAAAAATTTTAAATTGTCGAAATCATAATTATTTTGAAAAAACAAAAAAAATGTGAAAAAATTTTTAAATTGTCGAAATCAAGATTAATGCTCTAAATGTGGTGATTCCAAAATGAGGTCTAAAATCGTCTAGGACGACTAGAAACGCCTAAAAATGAAAAAATAAAAAAAGTTGAAAAAAAATTTTAAATTGTCGAAATCATAATTATTTTGAAGTAGAGTCAATATAAATGGTATTTCAATTAAAAACCGGTTGAGTTTTCACAGAGAAAATCAAGATTAATGCTCTAAATGTGGTGATTCCAAAATAAGGTCTAAAATCGTCTAGGACGACTAGAAACGCCTAAAAATGAAAAAAATAAAAAAAGTTGAAAAAAAATTTTAAATTGTCGAAATCAAGATTAATGCTCTAAATGTGGTGATTTCAAAATAAGGTCTAAAATCGTCGAAATCAAGATTAATGCTCTAAATGTGGTGATTCCAAAATAAGGTCTAAAATCGTCTAGGACGACTAGAAACGCCTAAAAATGAAAAAAATAAAAAAAAGTTGAAAAAAAATTTTAAATTGTCGAAATCATAATTATTTTGAAGTAGAGTCAATATAAATGGTATTTCAATTAAAAACCGGTTGAGTTTTCACAGAGAAAATCAAGATTAATGCTCTAAATGTGGTGATTCCAAAATAAGGTCCAAAATCGTCTAGGACGCCTAAAAACGCCTAAAAATGAAAAAATAAAAAAAGTTGAAAAAAATTATAAATTGTTCAAATCATAATTATTTTGAAGTAGAGTCAATATAAATGGTATTCCAATTAAAAACCGGTTGAGTTTTCACAGAGAAAAGTCAAGATTAATGCTCTAAATGTGGTGATTCCAAAATAAGGTGTAAAATCGTTTAGGACGACTAGAAACGCCTAAAAATGAAAAATAAAAAAAAAAGTTGAAAAAAAAATTTTAAATTGTCGAAATCATAATTATTTTGAAGTAGAGTCAATATAAATGGTATTTCAATTAAAAACCGGTTGAGTTTTCACAGAGAAAATCAAGATTAATGCTCTTAATGTGGTGATTCCAAAATAAGGTCTAAAATCGTCTAGGACGACTAGAAACGTCTTAAAATGAATAAAAATAAAAAAAGTTGAAAAAAAATTTTAAATTGTCGAAATCATAATTATTTTGAAGTAGAGTCAATATAAATGGTATTCCAATTAAAAACCGGTTGAGTTTTCACAGAGAAAATCAAGATTAATGCTCTTAATGTGGTGATTCCAAAATAAGGTCTAAAATCGTCTAGGACGACTAGAAACGTCTTAAAATGAATAAAAATAAAAAAAGTTGAAAAAAAATTTTAAATTGTCGAAATCATAATTATTTTGAAGTAGAGTCAATATAAATGGTATTCCAATTAAAAACCGGTTGAGTTTTCACAGAGAAAATCAAGATTAATGCTCTAAATGTGGTGATTCCAAAATAAGGTCCAAAATCGTCTAGGACGCCTTGAAACGCCTAAAAATGACAAAATAAAAAAAGTTGAAAAAAAATTTTAAATTGTCGAAATCATAATTATTATAAAGTAGAGTCAATATAAATGGTATTTCAATTAAAAATCGGTTGAGTTTTCACAGAGAAAATCAAGATTAATGCTCTAAATGTGGTGATTCCAAAATAAGGTCTAAAATCGTCTAGGACGACTAGAAACGCCTAAAAATGAAAAAAATAAAAAAGTTGAAAAAAAAATTTTAAATTGTCGAAATCATAATTATTTTGAAGTAGAGTCAATATAAATGGTATTTCAATTAAAAACCGGTTGAGTTTTCACAGAGAAAATCAAGATTAATGCTCTAAATGTGGTGATTCCAAAATAAGGTCCAAAATCGTCTAGGACGCCTAGAAACGCCTAAAAATGAAAAAAAAAAAAAAAAGTTGAAAAAAAAATTTTAAATTGTCGAAATCAAGATTAATGCTCTAAATGTGGTGTTTCCAAAATAAGGTCTAAAATCGTCTAGGACGACTAAAAACGCCTAAAAATGAAAAATAAAAAAAAGGTGAAAAAAAATTATAAATTGTTCAAATCATAATTATTTTGAAGTAGAGTCAATATAAATGGTATTCCAATTAAAAACCGGTTGAGTTTTCACAGAGAAAGTCAAGATTAATGCTCTAAATGTGGTGATTCCAAAATAAGGTGTAAAATCGTTTAGGACGACTAGAAACGCCTAAAAATGAAAAAAAAAAAAAAGTTGAAAAAAAATTTTAAATTGTCGAAATCATAATTATTTTGAAGTAGAGTCAATATAAATGGTATTCCAATTAAAAACCGGTTGAGTTTTCACAGAGATAATCAAGATTAATGCTCTTAATGTGGAGATTCCAAAATAAGGTCTAAAATCGTCTAGGACGACTAGAAACGACTTAAAAATGAAAAAATAAAAAAAGTTGAAAAAAAATTTTAAATTGTCGAAATCATAATTATTTTGAAGTAGAGTCAATATAAATGGTATTCCAATTAAAAACCGGTTGAGTTTTCACAGAGAAAATCAAGATTAATGCTCTTAATGTGGTGATTCCAAAATAAGGTCTAAAATCGTCTAGGACGACTAGAAACGTCTTAAAATGAAAAAATAAAAAAAGTTGAAAAAAAATTTTAAATTGTCGAAATCATAATTATTTTGAAGTTGAGTCAATATAAATGGTATTTCAATTAAAAACCGGTTGAGTTTTTACAAAGAAAATCAAGATTATAGCTCTAAATGTGGTGATTCCAAAATAAGGTCCAAAATCGTCTAGGACGCCTTGAAACGCCTAAAAATGACAAAATAAAAAAAGTAGAAAAAAAATTTTAAATTGTCGAAATCATAATTATTATAAAGTAGAGTCAATATAAATGGTATTCCAATTAAAAACCGGTTGAGTTTTAACAGAGAAAATCAAGATTATAGCTCTAAATGTGGTGATTCCAAAATAAGGTCCAAAATCGTCTAGGACGCCTTGAAACGCCTAATAATGAATAAATAAAAAAAGTTGAAAAAAAATTTTAAATTGTCGAAATCATAATTATTTTGAAGTAGAGTCAATATAAATGGTATTTCAATTAAAAACCCGTTGAGTTTTCACAGAGAAAATCAAGATTAATGCTCTAAATGTGGTGATTCCAAAATAAGGTCCAAAATCGTCTAGGACGCCTAGAAACGCCTAAAAATGAAAAAAAACAAAAAAAAAGTTGAAAAAAAATTTTAAATTGTCGAAATCAAGATTAATGCTCTAAATGTGGTGATTCTAAAATAAGGTCCAAAATCGTCTAGGACGCCTAAAAACGCCTAAAAATGAAGAAAATAAAAAAAGGTGAAAAAAAATTATAAATTGTCCAAATCATATTTATTTTGAAGTAGAGTCAATATAAATGGTATTCCAATTAAAAACCGGTTGAGTTTTCACAGAGAAAATCAAGATTAATGCTCTAAATGTGGTGATTCCAAAATAAGGTGTAAAATCGTTTAGGACGACTAGAAACGCCTAAAAATGAAAAAATAAAAAAAGTTGAAAAAAAAAATTTTAAATTGTCGAAATCATAATTATTTTGAAGTAGAGTCAATATAAATGGTATTCCAATTAAAAACCGGTTGAGTTTTCACAGAGATAATCAAGATTAATGCTCTTAATGTGGTGATTCCAAAATAAGGTCTAAAATCGTCTAGGACGACTAGAAACGCCTAAAAATGAAAAAATAAAAAAAGTTGAAAAAAAATTTTAAATTGTCGAAATCATAATTATTTTGAAGTAGAGTCAATATAAATGGTATTCCAATTAAAAACCGGTTGAGTTTTCACAGAGAAAATCAAGATTAATGCTCTTAATGTGGTGATTCCAAAATAAGGTCTAAAATCGTCTAGGACGACTAGAAACGTCTTAAAATGAAAAAATAAAAAAAGTTGAAAAAAAATTTTAAATTGTCGAAATCATAATTATTTTGAAGTTGAGTCAATATAAATGGTATTTCAATTAAAAAACCGGTTGAGTTTTTACAAAGAAAATCAAGATTATAGCTCTAAATGTGATGATTCCAAAATAAGGTCCAAAATCGTCTAGGACGCCTTGAAACGCCTAAAAATGAAAAAATAAAAAAAGTTGAAAAAAAATTTTAAATTGTCGAAATCATAATTATTATAAAGTAGAGTCAATATAAATGGTATTTCAATTAAAATTCGGTTGAGTTTTCACAGAGAAAATCAAGATTAATGCTCTAAATGTGGTGATTCCAAAATAAGGTCTAAAATCGTCTAGGACGACTAGAAACGCCTAAAAATGAAAAAATAAAAAAAGTTGAAAAAAAATTTTAAATTGTCGAAATCATAATTATTTTGAAGTAGAGTCAATATAAATGGTATTTCAATTAAAAACCGGTTGAGTTTTCACAGAGAAAATCAAGATTAATGCTCTAAATGTGGTGATTCCAAAATAAGGTCCAAAATCGTCTAGGACGCCTAGAAACGCCTAAAAATGAAAAAAAAAAAAAAGTTGAAAACAAATTTTAAATTGTCGAAATCAAGATTAATGCTCTAAATGTGGTGATTCCAAAATAAGGTCTAAAATCGTCTAGGACGACTAGAAACGCCTAAAAATGAAAAAAATAAAAAAAGGTGAAAAAAAATTATAAACTGTCCAAATCATAATTATTTTGAAGTAGAGTCAATATAAATGGTATTCCAATTAAAAACAGGTTGAGTTTTCACAGAGAAAATCAAGATAAATGCTCTAAATGTGGTGATTCCAAAATAAGGTGTAAAATCGTCTAGGACGACTAGAAACGCCTAAAAATGAAAAAAATAAAAAAGTTGAAAAAAAATTTTAAATTGTCGGA
>JAECXC010000950.1:0-38250 GCA_018152125.1 Drosophila dunni
CGAATTGCGTGTGTAAAGTTTGTTTTATTGTCTCCGCTCGCGTTGCATGTTTAAATGTGTCTCTACTTCGCGTTATGCCCCTGTGCGCTAACAGTGTATTAACTTATGAGTTATAGAAGAAATAGTACACGACAGTGACGACAGTGTACTTTCCGGTCTGCTCCAAAATTCGGTCGAGCGCAGGCTATTAGTACAGACATGGACGAGGACCAGTTACGGACATTATCCAGACTGCTTTATCAGTCCAGGCAGCAGAATATGTTAGGAGAGGCAGACCTCAAACCGAATTCAAACGGCAAATTGACGAACTGTCAGGGCGTATAAGTAGAGCAACTATTTCTGTACCAGTGATAAAGGTGTACGAAGACGCACAAATCATTCCGGGTATTCGCTGTGATGAGCCTTTAGACGCGATGAAAAGTTTGCCGGAATTCACCGGCTCCCTAGACGCCTATGTCGCTTGGCGACAAGCAGCGCACAATTCATACAAAATATTCAAAAACTATGACGGGAGCTCACGACACTACCAAGCCATGGTCATTCTAAGGAATAAGATAAAGGGCTCGGCCGATGCCGTTCTCGCGTCATTCAATACAGCACCCAACTTCGAGGCTATCATCGCGCGACTTCATTTTACCTACGCTGATAAGAAACCCATTCACATTATAGAGCAGAAAATGGGTACCCTTAGACAGGGCAGCATGTCCACTCTAGAGTACTACGATGAGGTCGAGAAAAAGCTCACCTTACTAACTAACAAAACGAACATGACGTACGACCATAATCTGGCCAGGGGGATGTGCGAGAAGTTTAGAGGCGATGCCTTAAGAGTCTTTATCTCCGGACTAAGACGCAACTTGACGGACGTGTTGTTTGCAGCGCACCCGCCTGATTTGCCATCCGCTTTGGCTTTGGCTCAGGAGGTGGAGGCAAACCACGATCGGTACAACTTTGCCACAAACTTCGCCAGAGGATTAGAAGAAAGGTCTAATAAAGGCGAAATGAGGAATCGAAGTCGTCAGAATCCCAACCAGCAAGAGCAGAGACCTAACGCTCAATCTGGACAAGGGAAGAGCCCCGCCTTTAAGAAGCAAAGGGGTCAGAGAAACGCTGAGGCTGCTCAGGTTGCGGCCACTACTAATAATAACAGATCAGAACCAATGGACGTTGATCCATCAATGTCAAAATATAGGCAGCAGACCGCCTATCAGAAATCTCAGGAGTCCGCAAGAGTTAACCCACAACAGGGACAGATGAACAAGCGATCGAATACGTCGGATCGTATGACGGGCCAGAGACGCCAAAGGATAGATCAAGTCTCTACCAATGGTGCAGACAAGGAAGGGTCATATAACGTGGTGGCTAGCAAAGAAGTCGAGGAAATAGATACTGACAGCGAGTGTGAGGGCGACAGCCTCAACATTCTAGACAGCGGCCTGAATTTTTTAGAGCGAAGTCCCTGCTGCCGTACTTACGGCGACGAATAGCAGGGAGAAACGTTAGGTTGTTAATTGACACGGGTGCATCAAAATATTACATCAAGCCGCTAACGCAGCTGGATGGTGTAGTCCCGGTCGAGACGAAGTTTGTCGTGCAGTCTATTCACTGCTCCAACAACATTTCCAAAAAGTGCGCGTTGCCAATGTTTGGACAGACAGCGACTTTTTTTTATACTAGACAACCTTTCTACATTTGACAAGATAATAGGCCTTGACCTATTAAAGCAGGTCAACGCCACCATAAGCCTGAAGGAAAACAAGCTTTTAATCCAGGGTGGATCGGAAACGATACATTACCGGGAATGCTTGAATGTAAACCACACCAAGGTTACCGACCTTGATGTGCCTTTTGCAGTGAGGACCGAGTTCCTTCAAATGCTCAAAAGGAACGATAAGGCATTTTCTGACCCTAACGAGTCACTGCCGTACAATACTTCCGTCGTTGCTAAAATACGAACAACCGACGAGAAGGAAATCTATTCAAAGCTATACCCATACCCGCGAGGTGTGGAAGATTTTGTTGCCACAGAAATAAACGAACTGTTTAAAAACGGTTTCATAAGAAAGTCGCGGTCCCCATACAATAACCCGATTTGGGTGGTGGACAAAAAGGGCACCGACAGTAATGGCAACAAGAAAAAACGTTTAGTGATCGATTTTAGGAAACTAAACCAGAAAACTATTGCTGACAAATATCCGATGCCAAGCATAACGATGATTCTGGCAAATCTGGGTAAAGCAAAGTTTTTCACAACGCTCGACCTTAAGTCTGGATACCACCAAATAACTTTGGCGGAGGAGGACAGGGAGAAGACGGCGTTTTCGGTGAACGGGGGAAAATTCGAGTTCTGTCGACTTCCCTTTGGCCTGAAGGCAGCATTTTTCAAAGAACCATTGATTATGTCCTCCGTGAACAGATTGGCAAAACTAGTCTGCGCGATGCAAACATGAAAGTGGCCAAAGAAAAGTCCCAGTTTTTTAAACACAGCGTAGAGTATCTGGGGTTTATTGTGACTAGCAACGGCGCAAGGACTGACCCTGAAAAGGTGAAAGCCATTCAGAACTACGTCGAGCCAGAGTCACTGTTTGCAGTAAGGTCGTTTCTGGGTTTAGCCAGCTACTACCGCTGCTTCATCAAAGATTTCGCCGCAATAGCGAAACCTCTCTCCGACATCCTGAGAGGGGAAAACGGTTCGGTGAGCAAGTACAGATCAAAAAGAATGCAAGTCAAACTGAATGAAAATCAGAGGCATGCATTCGAGAGGTTGAGGAACATTTTAGCATCAGAAAACGTCATGCTAATGTATCCAGACTACAAAAAGCCTTTTGATCTGACTACAGGCGCATCGGCATATCAAATCGGGGCAGTTTTATCTCAGAACGGGAGACCAATTTCCATGATTTCTCGAACGCTGAAAGATAGTGAGGCGAATTACGCTACTAACGAGCGTGAGTTACTAGCTATCGTGTGGGCCTTGGCCAAGCTTCGGCACTATCTTTATGGGGTCAAAGACATAAACATTTTCACAGATCACCAGCCACAAACGCAAAAATCAAACGTTGGAAAGCACGCATTGATGAGACAGGTGCGAACCTGTTCTACAAACCCGGTAAGGAGAATTACTTCAGAAACCAGATCATCTTGGAAGAGTCTCAGTTCCCTCTGAACAGAAATTATATCATGTTTGGCGAAAAACGCGCCATGTGATAAATTTCACTGATAGGACCACCTTGATTGATGTAGTAAAACCGATAGCTAACCCAAACGTAGTGAACTCAATCCATTGCGAGCTTCCAATCCTAGCAAGATTGCAAGACGAACTTGTTAGAAGCTTCCCAACCACAAAATTTTGGCATTGCAAGCACCTTGTCACAGATGTTCTGGATAGCGGAGAGAGAAGGGGAAATCCTCACCACCGAACACAATCGTGCCCACAGGGCTGCACAAGAAAACATAAAACAGATCATGACCGACTATTATTTTCCCAAAATGACAAAGTTAGCAAACAAAGTAGTCCTAAACTGCAAGGTGTGCTCAAAAGCGAAATATGACAGACACACGAAGAAGCAAGAGCTCGGACGAACGCCGATCCCTTCACGAGCTGGAGAAATGCTTCACGTTGACATATTCTCCACAGACCGCAAACTGTTTCTGACTTGCATCGACAAATACTCTAAGTTTGCTATAGTTCACCATATAGTGTCGCGTACTATAGAGGACTTGATACCCCCGTTACTATCGATATTGAACGTTTTTTCACAGACCAAACAAATATACTGTGACAATGAGCCATCGCTTAAGTCGGAAACGATTACGTCCCTGCTGCTAAACAACTTTGGCGTTAACTTAGCAAATTCCCCGCCCCTACACAGCACGTCGAACGGGCAAGTCGAGCGTTTTCACAGTACACTTATAGAGATAGCCAGGTGTCTGAAGCTACAAAGAGGGATAAACAGTACAGTCGAACTCATACTACAGGCCGCAATTTAGTATAACAGGTCAATACATTCCGTTACTCAGAAGAGACCAATAGACGCCTTGTACGATGCCTCGAAAGAGACCCAACATAAGGTTACGAAGAGGATAGAGGGAGCACAGCAAGTACAGAATGCCAGACTTAACCAAGACAGGCAGAATAGGGTATTTGACGTGATCGAAGAGGTTCTGGTCAAAACAAACCGGAGACTAGGCAACAAACTCACGCCCTTATGTATCGAAGAAAAAATTGAAGCGGACTTGGGGACCACAGTCCTCATTAAGGGGAGGGTAGTCCACAAGGACAACCTTCGCTGAGTTAATAGGTTTAGCTTGTAGGATTAAGGAATATTTGACAAGTAAGAACTAACGATTTGCTTCACATTTCAGGTTGTACGGGACGATATTAACATTACTAGTGACTGTGACGGCACGAATGACAGACTACTCACACTCTGACTACATTCCTATCTCGGACGGAACTGTACTAGTTTGGGACGGTAACGACTTTTTAAGACATACGACTAACCTTTCCGAATTCTCGCGAATGATTGACGAGACCGCTAAATTAACGGACATGTTTCCGCAATCCCACATGCGGAAGCTTTTGGAGGTAGACTCGATTACGAGACCTGTTGTCCACTCTTGAGGTGCATCACCACCATGCGAGAAGCCTTGACTTTTTGGGGACGGCGCTTAAAGTCGTTGCGGGCACCCCCGACGCAAATGACCTAGAGAACATTAGAATGACGGAGGCACAGCTGGTCAGTTCCAACAATAGGCAGATAGAAATTAATTCTAAAACACAGATACAAATAAACATGCTAACCGACACAGTAAATAAAATTCTTAAGATTGCCAAAAATAAACAAACAGACACCTCGCATTTATACGAGACTTTGCTCACAAGAAACAGAATTCTCATTAATGAAATCGGTAATCTCATGTTAACGATTACCCTAGCAAAATCCAATATCATTAATCCGAACATTTTAGACCACGCTGATCTTAAGTCTATTCTTATGAACGAACTCACAGGGACGACCATAACTGATTTGTTAGAAGTATCTAGTATTAAGATTTTACAATCAACGAATGTAGTTAAGATTATTATAAAATACCCTAGAATAAGTCAGCTATGCAAAAAAATCACCATATTCCCCGTCGCACACAATAACACGATCGTTCAGCTGTCAGATAACGTAGTAGCGGAATGCGGAAAGCAGATTCTAGCACTCACAAACTGCAATCCAACGACCACGACAGTATTCTGCGAGCGGGCACTCAGCGAAACTTGCGCCCAAGGTTTGCACTCTGGAGGCACGGCGCATTGTGTGTCTCAGCCCAGCCATCTGGACCCCATCACCGTGGTCGACGATGGAGTCATCATCATAAACGACCGTCTAGCTATTGTGGCGTTCGATGGTAAAACCGAGATCATCTCATCTGGAACTCAACTAGTTACATTCGACACCTACGCGCTGATCAACGGAACCCGATACGTGAACCGCAACAACGTCCAAGAAAGATTCCCGGGAGTTGCAGCGTCACCCTTATTGAATATCATAGGTCATAGTGACATACTAAGCCTTCCATACCTCCACCGTCTAAATGAGGAAAATCTAAGCTACATCAGAGAGATAAGAAACGATGCTACGTCCGGCACTAGATCCATTTTGGTGTTTGGCATGGGCGTCATAACCTGCTCAATAATTTGCGGGAGCATTGCCCTCTATCAGTACGTCAAGAAAAGGCGAGCTTCCCGACGTTTTGGACAAATGATCGAGCAGGTGCAGAAGGCTTATAACGTGACCAGGGACGGTCAGTCTTTGGAGGGGGGGGGGTAGTTAACTGTGAGCTCACAGCGACCCCAAAATGGAAAGAGTACTCTCACAATGTTGGGGTCGCAGCGACTGAATCAGCAGTTACGTCAGTCAGCAAGAATGTCCAAAACTCGGGTGTCAAGTGCGGCTACGCCACCGATCAGCGGAGTAAAGTCGGCGCCCCGCAACATTCTTGCATAACATCCGCCGAGTAGTATAACACTCTGCACGAGGCGCTAACGCTGCACTTTGCCGGTGCGGCTGCCAGCAACAGCGGCGACAGCGACAGCGCTGCCGACGGCAGCGGCGGTGTCGCCAATGACCATAGCTTAGTGATTAAGAATTTATGCTTTGTAGATTTAGTTTGTAATCATTCATATTGAACGGCGGACGCCTTTAATAAATATACTTTGCAAATCTCACCAGTACTCGTGGTCTTAATCAATTCGAAACGAGTGACTACATTTAAAATATAATTTAGATGACCGAATCGGATTCGAATGAAATTTGGTCAACAGATGGGACACGATTAGAAATTTATTCTCTGTGAATTTCGTTGAAATCGGTCAATAGACACAGAAAATTTTGATACTAAGCATTTCCACCAATTGTTCCTATGGGAGCTATAAGATATAGTTGTCCGATTTGGATGAAATTTAATCAACAGATGGGACACGATTGATTCTCCGTGAATATCGTTGAAATCGGTCAATAGACACCGAAAATTTTGATACTAACCATTTCCACCAATTGTTCCTTTGGGGGCTATAAGATATAGTTGTCCGATTTGGATGGTCCACAGCCGGAGAACGATTAGAAATGCATTTGCATGCATATCGACCGATTGTTCCTATGGGAGCTATATGATATAGTGGTCCGATCTGTCCGATTTTTACAAATGATCTGCGTGCAGAGAAAAAAAATCTGTACCAAGTTTCATTAAGATAGCTTTAAAACCGAGAGACTAGTTCGCATAGAAACAGACGGACAGACAGACGGACATGGCTATATCGACTCGGCTGTTGATGCTGATCAAGAATATATATACTTTATGTGTTCGGAAACGCCTTCTTCAATGCGTTACAAACTTCGTGACAAAAACAATATACTCTGCAAGGGTATAAGAAAGGCAATTTAAAACGGGAAAAAGTGGAAAGATATCGTTTAAAGGTTCCCACACACCAGATCGATTTATTCGCAGCGGCAGCGGCGCAAAAATCAAGCAATCGCCATGAAACTTTTTACACATGTTCACAGATAGTGTATGCATAGTTTAGACCTTGATCATGAAAAAATATTAAAAACTGTGGTCTACAAAAAATAATTACTAAGTCGAAAAATTTCAAAAATTTTACTTTTGTGTTCAAATGTTAATAACTTTTGCATTTTTTAAGTTTTTTTTAAAGTAGAGGTCTAAATTATGTGCTTAAGTGTACAGATTGATAAAATGTATAGTTTACCTGTTTTAAATTATCCTACAGGACGGGAGGACTTCCATCAGCGAGACATATCATGACCGATACGCTGCCATTTTGGAACGCCCCCTTCCACCCCTTTTTTGTTTTGTGATTTAAAAATATTTTTAAAATAAAGAATAAGCTATGATTTACTAGACACAAAAAATTTCAACTCATTATCTTTTATAGTTTCGCTAAAAAAATTCTGAAAAAATGAGTCGTTTTTCAGGTCTACAAAGCAGAAACCCCCCTTAAGACGAATTAATACTTCGATTAGTAATTATTTACAAAAAGAGCCCGATTTACAGAGCCCCGGTTCTAATTTGCGTAGCGGTCAGCTCGCAGATCAGAGGCTCTGTTAAAGGTTGATTCCTCCCTGGATTGCATGCGGCTGCATGATATTCAGTCAAGGAAAAATCCTATCTGGATCGCCGCCAATATTTTATAATTCACGCAAGTTTCACATAACCTTGTTTGAAACCTGCACTAAAACATTCCGCCCGAAAAGACCACAAGATTAAGTCTCTGGACCCGTCAGGAAATTATATTCCTCCGTTCGCCTTGATTGATGACAACGCTGAACCTTTTCGTAGTGGAGAGAAATTGTTGAGTCCGTCCACTTTACGGATCGTCGTCTCTGCTGGCTTTGCCGACTACACACATACATATATATAATATCAAACGTATGTGTATTCGCATACAAACAAACAGATGTATGTGTGGTTATGCTTAGATTGTTTTTGTTTCAACGTGTTTTATTGCAAGTACTACCCATTATAATATCTTGTTACCGATTATAATCATTTAACCGGGAAAAAAATGCAGTGAGTATTCTACGGTCGGGCGTGCTCGACTGTACTTTTCTTTCTTGTTCTAACTTATGTTTATGATCCAACATTCCGGCCACCTTGAAGGATTCGCCTTCAGTCCCTTGGTAGGCCTGTCGAGAGCGCTTCTCCAATGAAGTCAGAAGCCCTGGGTCGAGGATGGCCACCACGTCGGTCAGGTGCCGTCGGAAATCGCCCTCTATGAGCGACGCGCTGCTGATCTGAAGAATGATCAGGGTCCTCAAGAACTAGTGTCGTCTCCCCAAGTGTCGCCGGATTGGGGTGCCACGTCGAGCAAATAAGTTGCACGCTGTTAAAATGAGAGGTTTAGTGGACCTGGCTGTAAATTCAATATGGATAGCCTTCGAAGCGAAACACTCGAACACCACTATATAGACTTGTGGCGGGAAGCGTCCTCTTATTTTTATCAGCCTATTTGTGGCACCGCACAAATCTACACCTAAATGAATCACAGAGATTCATCTTTCAAAATGGTCCGACTTTTGAGTATGTAGAGTCAGCGATTGCAAACCTCCTAAGCTAGCTAAGCAAACGAGTACCGAGCTTTTCTTTAACCCTTGAGGCCAATGTCTTTTCGCCTTGCAACGAAACCATTCGAGCTGAACGAGTTTCTGATCGTCACACACTCTGGACGACAAATCGGCTGGATTTGATGAATTTGGTCCTTGTCTCCAAGATACATTATTAGCTATCTCTTGGACGCCTGCAACTCGATTGGCTACAATTGTTGCTAGTAATGAAGGAAAAGTATCTATACAATATAGTGCCGTTTCTGAATAATTCCAGAAAATCGCGAAAGTTTCGAACAATGTTTATCGCTTAATTTGGCAAAGCTACCAACCAAGTGGTACCGAAATGTATCAAAACTTGATCTCCACCTCATGCCAAGCGTTCTTGTCAAATCGGCATCCTTGGAAATCCAAAGATTTTCATTTCCACCTTCTTCTAATACTTTATAAACCATTTTGGCAATTGAAATTCGCCCGTTTTGATATCTGCCGTGAGGGCAGGTCGGTTCAGACAGAACCTAGAAAATGAACAAATAGCAGATCCCACCACTACTACTCGAAGTTTGGTGGAACTGCTATCAGGTCTCAGAACACACTGTGTGAATGTGGTGTAATGTGTTCCTGATGGAACTAATGTTTTTATGAACGACATACGACCAAGGTCAAAATTCTTGTTCACGAAACTCAAGTATTCATCCTGAATTTCCAAGTTCATGCAAACTACATGTCATTTGACATTCTTTGATGACTTTGGGGTCAGTCATGAAAGTCAAATTGGCCCCAAATTGTACAGTCGGCAATTTACAAACGCTGTCCCGATAGCTTTCTTTGCAACCGATGTGCTCCGCAGAATAATATCTATTTTCTTGGGTTTGTGGTATTCAGGTTCAGCAAGTTTGACATTTGCTGGAATCTTCCACCTATTGCTTTGAAGATCACTGAGCTGATGTCTCGAGACGAAACTATAGTGGTTACTTTGCTTTTTACAGTCAAACTCTACTGTCCAACCGACTATCAAATAATTAAAGATAATCAGTTGATTAACAATAGTTAGGCGAAGAAGATTAAAGTTAATCTGCTGGCTAACAAGACTTCTCGAATAGCAGAGATAACAGCAACTACCAAAACGAAAGCGTATGCAGTTAAGCGGTAAAAGGTTTTATTTTATTTATTTATTAACGCAGACTTAAAGTCGCGAGTATTAACCAAAAAATTAATTTATATGTATACGTAAATTTAGTATTAACGACTATAATACAGAGTTAATTAAATTGATCAATTAATTAATAGTTAACAGTTAATCTGGGAATATATTGGCTGGCTAAATCCTCTAACTGAACCCTTCCCGAGGGTGCCCGGCGACCGGTTGATGCATTGTCACTTACCCTCCGAGGTGATGCAGTGTCTAGCTAAGGCGTGGTCCCGTACCCTGGCATGTCAGGAGTGCGAAACATACGCCACGGCTAAAACGCTAAGGGTGGCTACCTGAACAAATGAGCCGGAAGGAGGTCTCAAATTGCATTGGAATGTCCACGTAATGACTCAACACGGGCTGGGATGTAAGCCCAAACGTCGGTGGAAGGAAGGAATGCTACCACCGGCAGGCACGGGGGGAGAAATCCCCTCTGCGTGTCACCAATGGTCACACCTCTGATTTGGCGGGTGCAGATAAGTTGTACTACGACTGCCAACAAACAAAAGCGCAAACTGACCCGCTCAGGTAACACAGTCCACGAAGACTCGGACCTTGCGAGCGTTGCGTCGGTTACAATGACGGAAGGGGAAAGCCTGTTGCGCTCTCCGGTGCAAGGTACCACGGAAGGTTCTAAACGCTCCAGGCAGGGGCAAAAAGCTAAAGAGCACTTAAAGGGTGCGCTTAAAATCCTGAGTTGGGTCCATGGCCCAGCGAGTCTATCCGAAGAGGACAAGGCTAAGCTGGCCTGGGCAGAGGAAAGAATTACTGAAAGCCAAAAGATTACAGACCAGTCTGTCTCACATATTTTATGCTGAAAACAATTAAAAAACTGCTGGATCTCAGCATCAGAAATGTAGCTGAGGATCGGCTATCAGCAAATCAGCACGCCTGTACAAAGGGTAAATCCGTCGAAACGACACTACACTCGGTCGTCGCCTTCATTGAGAAGGCGCTACGAATTAAAGAATACGCTCTGGGAGTCTCGGGTGTTTTTAATAACGTCAGTATCAATTATCGTAAGTACTTTTATCGATCGACTCAGGGCGATCAGTACAAATTTACTGGGTTTCAAGCCACCAGGGCATTCCTGGAAATGAAGAGGCGCACACTCTAGCAGAGGCATGCGTTGAACTACCCGTATATAGAACAGAGCAGGTTCATACATCCCTAAAATCGCTGTACAGCAGTCATGAAAAGAGCACCAACAAGCGCATTAAGCAAAGGTGGCAGAACACCTCCTCTTGTAGAATAACATAGTTAATGTGCAACTTAGCCAGTATCTGCTGCACCTCTCTCGAAAATATTGTAGAATGCTAGTTGGAGTCTTTACAGGCCACTGCCCGGCGGCTGCACATGCGGATAAGCTTGGCATTACCACTAACACGAACGAAATACAACAACCCTAACAGAACTGAAACGCTTGAACATCTACTGTACCACTGCCTTGGTCTAGAGCGAACACGGCTAAGATGTCTAGGGGCGCCGCAAATTCCTTCAATGGCAGAGGTATTCAAGTGCCCGCCAAAAGACCTACTAATGTTCACGAAACGCTCCCAAATTCTCCAGGGCTCCAGCCTTGACAACCGCCGCAACCTGACTTCTTCTATCCGGCCTATGTTCAGTACCCGCGAGGACGTCCGGCGTAACCTAACCCAATCTTGGAATAAAAAGTAAAGAAAATTGATCCAACATTTATTGCGAGGGGAAAAACCCAGAAAAACCCAACCAGATCAATAAAAATGTATCCCAAAACTAAACTAACAAAACTAAACAAAAACGAAAGATCTTTTTTCTAAAGGAACGCATGAATGGCAAAAATTGCAAACATACTGCACCTGGAGATCAGAGTTTTATCGGAGTTGGCTGTAAAGTGAAGCTTTAATATGAGAAAGAGAGAGAGAGATGTATAAATTATTCTATAGTATTAATTATAATGAGCGCATAATATCCGAAAACGATTGTGCAAAACAAAGTCAATAGTGCATGTAGAAAGAAATAAAGTAATGTAATACCTGGTTGCCCTGGTTGGAATATTAAAATTAAGGCGTTCTAAAAAGGATGGTGAGCAGATATCACCAACTATAAGTTTATAAAGGAAAAAATCTCCAGGGACTTTCCTACTATTAATAAGGGACGGAAGGTTGAGGAGTAAAAGGCTGTTCGAGTAGGATGGAAGGCGAAGATTAGGCTCCCAATTAAGACCCCGAAGTGCGAAGAGTAAAAAATACGTCTACCCCCCCCCCCCCCCCCCCACCCCCAAACCCCACCAACAAAGTATATAAAAATTAGATAAAAGAAGAAAAAATAAAAAAATATAAAACACCTTTTTTTAAAAAAAAAAAAAAAAAAAAAATTATTTAAAAATTATTAAAAAAAAATAAAAAAAAAAAAAAATTTATTAAAAAAAAAAACAAAAACAACACCAAAAATTAAAATTTTAATATAAAATTTTAAAAAAATTAATTAATTAATTAGTAATAAACCTATAAAAATCTTTAAAAAAAAAAATAGTAAAAAATTAATAATTAATTAAAAATTAAAAATTTAGTTTAAATTAATTTTAAAAAACTTATATAAACAATTATTTTTAGGGATTTAAATAAAAAAAATAAATTTAAATAAATTTACGAAAAAAAAAAAGCGGAAAGGGAAAAAAAAAAAAAAAAAATTTTTAAAAAAAATAAAGGAAGAAAAACCGAAAAAACAAAAAAAAAAAAAAAAAATTTAAAAATAAACCTTATTTTACTAAAACAAATTTTTAAAAAATTTATATTTAAAAAAAAATTAAAAAAAGAAAAAAAAAAAAAAAAATAAATTAAAAAAAAAATTTTAAAAAAAAAATGTAGTGTATGCACATATGAGTTCTTATTACTCAACATAAATATTGAGCGGCAACACTCTGTTAGCCGAATATGCATCATAGGGCATTGACTTTGTCACTCAGCGACAGCGTGCCAAGTGCCCGCACACAGTTCAAGTCCAAACGTAATATGATATGCACTCATTGCATTCATCGCTTAGAGCCGAGTCAGCATGTTTCCCATACTGACCGCTAATATATATATGTGCATGCATAACTCACACTCTCTGCCCGCCTTACATTAATTACTTTACTTATATATAATGTTTATATAAAACGGCTGCTCTGCCGCTGCGCCGACAGCAAGCAAGCCTTTAGCCTAAGAGAACTAAATTCATTCGATCAATTCAATAAAAGATATTGGTTCATAATACATGGCGACCGTGACAGAGATCACGTAATCGACAAGGCCAACAAGACTGAAAACTCTCCGTCAAAGGGCAAGGGACTCAAACTCAACATACTTCACGAACATACTTCATCTCATGAACATCTCGGAGGAACGCGACAAGCATTTGACCACCAAGCCCCATCAAATACGCCAAGCCTAGTAGACAACAGTGGAACCTGAACCAAAAATATCGCAGTGAGTAGTGTGGTATGTGTAAACGAGGGGGTGTGGTAAAAAGGTTGAAAGCCAGAAAGGCTTATCTACTATCGTTGCTAAACAATAGCGAAAAAACAGATTGGAACAACTCAGTACATTTACATGCTGAAGTTGAGTTTATTAGGGAACAACTAGATTCCCGGAAAAACCAAGCCACACCCACCAACACAGCCAACTACACTGTGATAAACAATATTTCAAAAATAAAACTAACTGAAGATCCACCGCCAGCAAAGGAGCTGCCCAAGTTGATGAAATCGTGCCCGAAGGACTGCGAGGGACCACTGGATTCACCATTTTGCAATTACACCTGTGCAGCCAGCACCGGTGCCCCAACAGAGAAGAAAAAGACCTGTGCAGACAGCACCGGTCACGTTTGGCGTAACAAGCCTAACCAAGGAAAGAGAACCGACAGCGCTTCCAAGGGCGCACAACGATAAATTTTTTTTAAAATGCACTGCGATGCATAAAATCTAGTTTAATATCTTTGTAAAATTGAGCGACACAAAAGTTGCCCGATTAGAGTATGGCGTGAAAAACCATACGGAAAAACTAGGCAGGGAATACTGTAAAAAAAAAACATAAAAATATAATAAGAAAAAAACACAAACCGAAAACATAAATCCATAAACCATTTTCAAACAAAATAGACAAAAATCACAGAAAAAAAACTTAAAAAAAAAAAAAAAAAATAACTTTAAATGTAAAAGCAAAAGTAAAAACTTTAAATTTGAAACCAAAAAAAATAAAAAGAAAAAGGCATAAAATAGATGAAAAGTAATTCGAAAAGTAAATTCAGTGAGGAAATAGATAATAATTATAATTATAATTATAATTTTAACAAAACCATAATGGGTTTAGTAGACGTTAAATCAGTGGATTCCACTGCTAACGTGATAAATAAGGTTGAACCAAATTACATTGAATTAGAATATGTAAACGTAATGCTTCTAATAATTGTTATTATAATGTGTGCAAATTGCTTTTATAAACTGTACAAACTTCACAATAAATGTTTGAGGAAAAAATATATGAGCCGAGCAAACGACTTGGACAAGATTTAAAAAAAAAGCGCACACACAACAAAAGATACAAAATTTACAAAATACAAAAATTAAATGTTATTAAATAAGTAACGACAAGAAAATGAAATGAATAAAAAGAAAAAATTAAAACAATATATGTGCATGTTAGATCAAAAGTAGATGAACATCCAATTCTAGGTAGAGTAATTGTTATGATGGTATCCAAGAAATAATTCATATCCATAAAGTAATGGAGTGGAATGAATTATCAAAGGAATTATCAAACATTAAAGCAGAATTCGACAAATCGCATAAGTCACTAGCACAAAATAGGCCGATACAGAAAACCACAGTTAGAAAACACGTGGAAATATTAGTTAAGTGCTTCAATGAAGCGCGGATACTAATATATGAACACAAAGATAAACTTACTCAAGATCATTGGTCTCACGTATCCAGGTTTTTGATCAGACTAAGATCCAATTTGACAACTATTAGAGAAAAGTTCGACCTTGATATATCAATACCCAATATTCTCAATACCTCAGTCACAATTGAAACTGGTGAAGAACCAGAATCAAAAGAAGTTGTTAATATCGACCAAAAGGATTTGGAAGAAGAAGAAATCGATAATCTCACTATCCCAGCTCTATTAATGTCTGATTTGGACAATTCTACAGATTCAGACACTAGCTCGAGTATAGTTGAAGGAAAATTGATTACAATGGCACAGTCAAATATTGATTTTATCAACACTGCATCAAAGCTTATACCAGTATTTGATGGTAAAGCAGAAAACCTAACAAGTTTTCTCGATGCATTGGAAATTATAGAATCAATAAAAGGCGAACACGAACAATTAGCTATTTCAATAATAAAAACAAAGCTAAAAGGTGTCGCCAGAAACCTAGTCGGAAATGAGACAACTATATCAGAAGTCATCGCCGAACTAAGAAGCAATGTCAAAAGCGAAACTGTAGAAGTATTATCAGCTAAGCTGATGAATCTACAGCAACGCAACAAAGCTGCTAACCAATATACTTCAGAGGTTGAGCAGATGACAAAAGCTCTAGAAAGTGTGTACATAACGGACGGACTACCCCTTGCGTTAGCCAGAAGTTATTCTACACAGCTTGCAGTTAAGGCAATGACGAATAATTGCGCAATTGATAAGGTAAAACTTATCATGCAGGCTGGCACCTTCAACACCATGAATGATGCCATATCCAAATTCGTAAACAGTTGCACGGAAGCAACTGGACAACCAAATACTGTCCTTTATTATAGAAATTATCCTCAGCGTGGTGGAAACCGCGGACGTGGAAATTTCAGAGGTAATCATCGTGGTCGTAATAATAATCACAACAACTACAATGGTACCAACTATAATAATAATGGAAGAGGTCAATATCGAGGACGTGGTAACTCAAATCGAGGCCACAATAACAATAATAACGTGAGAGTAGCCCAAAATGCATCGGGAAACTCTCAAGACCCTTTAAGTACCCAACAGTAGAAAATGTAATGGTCCATGCAATTAATCTCAGTCAGAATATATTTGTCACTTTTGCTAACATTTCAATAGTCAAAGAAAACTCTGATGACTATCATGATATAAACGTTAACTATGTAATAGACATAAAAGGAATAAGTCAGGAGGTAACAAAATCAAAAGGTTTAACCTCTATTGAGATACAGACAACTAAATATATAATCCAACCCGACTTTCATATCGTGGATTTACATTTCGCTATTCCATGCGATGGCATATTAGGAATCGACTTCATAAAGAAATACAACTGTCAATTAGACTTCAAGCCGTCTGAAGATTGGTTTATAATCAGACCCGATAACCTTAAATATCCAATTTATGTACCAATAACATACAGTTCTGGCAACAACTCAATACTTCTGCCAGCGAGATCCCAAGTTATTAAGAAAATTCAATTAAATTCCCAAGAAGACAGTGTATTGATTCCAAACCAGGAAATTAAACATGGTATTTACATAGCTAGTACAATAGCAACAACAAAAAATGCATTCATAAGACTACTTAATACTACAGATAGAGATCAAGTAGTCAATACAAATAACTTGGCATATGAATCACTTTCGAACTACGAAGTAGTTAAAACTAACAATGAAACTAGAGAAAAGTCTGTATTATCTCAACTATCAAAGAACTTTCCTTCACAATTTAAGTCACAGCTCTCAAGCTTATGCACCAAATACAGCGATGTATTCGGTTTGGAAACAGAACCAATCACTACAAATAATTTCTACAAACAGAAACTGAGATTAAAGGATGATGAACCAGTATATGTCAAAAATTATAGAAGCCCACACAGTCAGGTGAAAGAGATACAGAAGCAAGTCGGAAAATTGATCACCGACGGAATAGTCGAACCTTCTGTATCTGAATATAATAGCCCATTATTACTTGTCCCGAAAAACTCATCTCCGTCATCAGATTCAAAGAAATGGCGATTAGTGATTGACTATCGTCAAATAAACAAAAAATTATTGTCTGATAAATTTTCACTGCCTAGAATTGATGACATTTTAGATCAACTAGGGCGAGCAAAATATTTTTCGTGTCTTGACCTTATGTCAGGATTCCACCAAATTGAACTCGAAAAAAGTTCAAGAGATATAACGTCATTTTCAACGAGCAACGGCTCGTATCGTTTCAAGCGATTACCTTTCGGTTTAAAAATAGCGCCTAACTCATTTCAGAGGATGATGACAATTGCATTCTCTGGACTAGAACCTTCACAAGCATTCCTTTACATGGATGACTTAATAGTTATAGGTTGTTCCGAGAAACACATGCTTAAAAACTTAACAGATGTTTTTGACAAATGCAGGGAATACAACCTAAAGCTACATCCAGAAAAATGTTCATTTTTTATGCATGAGGTGACTTTTCTTGGTCATAAATGCACAGATAAAGGAATCTTGCCTGACGACACAAAATATGATGTCATTAAAAATTATCCAGTCCCGCACAATGCGGATAGCGCTAGACGTTTTGTAGCCTTTTGCAATTATTATAGACGATTCATTAAAAACTTCGCCGAATATTCCCGGCACATAACAAGATTATGCTAAAAGAATGTTCCTTTTGAATGGACAGTTGAATGCCAAGACGCATTCCAATATTTTAAAGATAAACTAATGGAACCAGCATTGTTACAATACCCCGACTTTAATAAAGAATTCTGTATAATTACGGATGCAAGCAAACAAGCATGTGGAGCGGTTTTAACTCAAAACCATGATGGACTCCAACTTCCCATTGCTTATGCATCTAGATCGTTCACTAAAGGAGAAAGTAAAAGGTGTACTACTGAGCAGGAATTAGCTGCAATACATTGGGCAATATTACACTTTAGACCATATATATATAAAAAACATTTCTTAATAAAAACAGACCATAGACCTTTACTTTACCTGTTCTCAATGATCAATCCCAGTTCTAAACTGACACGTATGAGGCTCGAATTAGAAGAATATGATTTCACAGTTAAATACTTGAAGGGAAAAGACAACTATGTAGCTGATGCGTTATCAAGAATAACCATCAAAGACCTACAAAATATAACTGGCAATATAAATAAAGTCACTACAAGATATCAGAATAGACAGAAAATCCGCGCGGAAAATAAAGAAAATCTTTAAATACAGCTTCTAAGCCCAACGTATATAAAGTCATAAGCAATGACGAAGTACGTAAAGTAGTGACATTGCATGTAAAAGATACGTTATGTTTATTTAAACATGGCAGAAAAATTACTGCAAGATATGATGTTAGCGATTTATATACCAATGGAATCCTAGACTTAGGTCCATTTTTCCAAAGGCTTAAACTGCAAGCCGGTATAAATAAAATCAGCCAGCTAAAAGTGGCAATACTTCAATAGATAATTTCAAATTAATGGGCAATAAAATATTAAAAACATTAAGAGTAGCGCTACTTAATCCGGTGACCCTAATAGACAAACAAAAAGATAACGAATTTAAATATTTTGTCTAACTTCCATGACGATCCCATACAAGGAGGTCATACTGGCATTTCAAAAACTTTAGCAAGAATCAAAAGACACTATTTTTGGAAGAATATCACTCGTGATATCACTGAGTACATACGAAAATGTCAAAAATGCCAGAAAGCTAAAATAACGAAACATAGTAAGACCCCACTAACAATAACAGACACACCCATAAATGTTTTCGACAGAGTGATAGTGGACACTATTGGTCCACTACCAAAATCAGAAAATGGAAACGAGTATGCAGTCACTTTAATATGTGATTTAACTAAGTATTTAGTTGCCATACCTGTTCCGAATAAGAATGCTAATACTGTCGCTAAAGCAATATTTGAATCTTTTATCCTGAAGTACGGTCCAATGAAGACGTTCATTACGGACATGGGAACAGAATACAAGAATTCAATTATAGACAATTTGTGCAAATATTTAAATATTAACAAGAACGAAAACTACAGTCGAGCACGCCCAACCGTATAATACTCTCTGCATTTTTTCCCCGGTTAAATTATTAAAATCGGTATCAAGATATTACAATATCTATTACTTGCATTAAAACACTTTGAAACAAAAACAATCTAAGCATAATCACACATACATCTGTTTGTTTATATGCGAATACACATACGTTTGACATTATATGTGTTCATACAGCGACTGCCGACTGCGCTGCCGCCACACAAGCAGAGAAAACGTTTGACGCTTGTATATTTCTGTCTCGCTTGCACTCAGTAGTGTATTGCGTTCAATTATCAATATTGTAACGCTTCCAGTTTTTTTGTTTATAGTCCGATTTTAATGCACATTTCAGGAATAGTTTGATATAGTTAGCCTCCACTCGAATTATACAATTACAATGCTGCACTATATGAACAAATGACAATAGGCGGAACGAAAAATGAGAGTTATTTTTATGTATTGTGGAAAAAAGGGGCGTGACAGTCAAACATTTTAAATGACAATGCATTTAATCTGTCGATAGGAACGCTCAATACCAAAATTGGTGATCCTAGGTGCCATAGTTACTGAAATATTCTCCGGAAACACCGATTTTTTCCGAGGTGTGTCTAGTGTTTTGCTCATTGTGGGCGAATGGGGCGTGGCATCGAAAAAAAAGGTCGTTGTATTGACTGACTAAATATGTGACCGATTGACACCAAGCTCGAACTTGTAGCTCTTACCATCTCTGAAATCTGTTTGTTCATACGGACAGACGGACAGACACAGACACGACACGGAAGACAGAAGGCCATGGCTATATCGACTCGGCTTGTGACGCTGATCAAGAATATATACACTTTATGGGGTCTGCCACGCCTCCTTCTGCCTGTTACATACTTTGCACAAACCCAATATACTCTTGCAGAGAGTATAAAAATATTACATCTACAGCACACCACCACCAGACAGTTGGAACAATAGAAAGAAGCCATAGAACTTTTAATGAATACATACGATCCTACATATCGGTTGATAAAACTGATTGGGACGTTTGGCTTCAATATTTTGTCTTTTGTTTCAACACGACCCCCTCTATGGCACATACTTATTGTCCATATGAGCTAGTATTTGGTAAAACAAGTAATTTACCAAAACAATTTAATAGCATAGATAGCGTAGAAGCAATATATAATATAGATGATTATGCTAAAGAAAGCAAATATATATTAGAAGTAGCATATAAAAGAGCTAGGATAATGCTAGAAGAGCATAAGAATAAAAATAAGGTACTATATGATAAGAAAGTATACAATATAGATATATCAGTAGGAGATAAAGTATTACTAAGAAATGAAACAGGTCATAAGTTAGAATATAAATATACTGGTCCGTATAAAGTAACGGAAATGAGAGATAGGGATAATGTTATAATAGTTAATGACAAAAACAAAAAACAGATAGTTCATAAAGATAGATTAAAACTTTTTATTTCAAAACAGCATACATAGTTAACAACATATATATATAAATATTTTTGATATATGAATATTTTTATCATATCATTTTCTTTACCGTTATTAAGTTCAACATCATATAAATAAAAAAAAAAAAAAAAAAAAAAAAAAAAAAAAAAAAATTTCTTAAATTTTTAGATAATAAGAATTAAAATAACTTCATAAAATTACGTTATTTTTCAAAAGGAGGGAGATGTAGTGTATGCACATATGAGTTCTTATTACTTAACATAAATATTGATAGGGCATAGGGCATTGACTTTGTCACTCAGCGACAGCGTGCCAAGTGCCCGCATACAGTTCAAGTCCAAACGTAATATGATATGCACTCATTGCATTCATCGCTTAGAGCCGAGTCAGCATGTTTCCCATACTGACCGCTAATATATATATGTGCATGCATAACTCACACTCTCTGCCCGCCTTACATTAATTACTTTACTTATATATAATGTTTATATAAAACGGCTGCTCTGCCGCTGCGCCGACAGCTAGCAAGCCTTTTAGATGACATCAGTTTGCATTCTATTAAGGGATGCTTTATTTATAAAAGACGGTAAATTTCAAAAGATTGGTCGAAGTCGAGCGACTCTTAACAAAACTTTGGTTGGGGGGGGAGGTAATTTAATTGGAGAGGTGTTTTAAAGCCGATGTAATTATTTTTTCGAAAAGTTTTTGGTTGTAAAAAAACCCCCAAACTTTCTTTTTTTTTAAAAAATCCTAACTCCCCTTTTTTATGCAGTGTGATATTGTAAGATTCTTTCCATAAAAAAGGGAAGACAGAGAATTCTAAAGAAAGGTTAAACAAAATTAAAAGAGGTTTTATTATAGTAGAACAGCACTCTTTATGCACAACTTGGAATGTAGTCAGGCCCAGGGGAAAAGGAAGACTTTAAAGTTAAAAAAAAAACAGAATTAGATAATGGGAGTTTATAAAGGTAAGAGAAGTTAGTAGGCGATCTAGAGGTGTAAGTAGATTGAAAAAAGTTAGCAATGAGATCGGAACACCCGTATCCTCACTTACTTTACTGGAATTGAAAAAGAAAGAATTGGGTAAAGTAGTAGATTTCCGTTTATAATTAACAAAGGTATAGAATTGTTTAGGATCAACCGCAAATTAAGTCTTGCAACGAACGAGATAACTTTCATAACATTGAGAATAAAGAAGGGTAAAGGCTGCTTTTACTTTAGAATAATTAAAAAGTCTAAGCTAGAACCTGTCCGTTTAAACTTTTTAAAATATTAAATTTTTTTATTTTTAAAGTTATATTGTCTTGGTGAGAACCAAGGCGATTTACGTGAAACGGACATTACAGCACCATAAGGGAAGCAGACACCAAAGATTAATTTTTAAATGTTGTAAAAATACTCGACAGCTATGTTAATATCATTCGTGCTATATAGCATAGACCAGTCGGTAGCAAGAATCAGGAGGTGGATTGGTTAAGCTATGGATAGACAAGGATAGTTCAAGAGTAGGATGAAAAGAATCTTTAGGCACAACTACAGGAGTGAAAACGGTACTAGATTAATCATTTACGAAGATGAGATCCAGCATCCGGTTTAAACGATTAGATACATGATTGACTTGAAAAACCAGAAAGAAAAGTGCAGTCAAGCACGCCCGACCGTATAATATTCTCTGCATTTTTTCCCCCGTTTAAATTATTAAAATCGGTATCAATATATTACAATATCTAGTACTTGCATTAAAACACATTGAAACAAAAACCATCTAAGCATAATCACATATACATCTGTTTGTTTGTATGCGAATACACATACGAATGACAATATTTGATGCATGTTTGTATGTGTGTATTCGGCGCAGTCAGCAACTACGGGAAGCGCTGCCGCCACACAGGCAGCGGAGACGTTTCTGTCTCGCTTGATATTGCGTTCAATTATCAATATTGTAACGCTTCTAGTTTTCTTGTTTATAATCCGATTTTAATGCACCTTTAAGGATAGTTTTGATATAGTTAGCCTCCACTCGAATTATACAATTACAATGCTGTACTATATGAACAAATGTCTTAAAACGGAACGAAAGTTAAGAATTATTTTTATGTATTGTGGAACGCCGTCCAAAATTTTAAATGCTAGTGCATTAACGCTGTCGTTAGGAACGCTCCATATCATATCATATCTTAAATTGGTGATCCTAGGTGTCATAGTTACTGAGATATTCACTGAAAACTCTGATTTTTTCCGAGGTGTGTCTAGTTTTTTACTCATTGTGGGCAAATGGGGTGTGGCTTCGAAAAAAAAAAATATTCTTATATTGACTGACTAAATATGTGATCGATTGACACCTAGCTCGAACTGGTAGCTCTTACCATCTCTGAAATCTGTTTGTTCATATGGACAGACGGACAGAAGGACATGGCTATATCGACTCGACTTGTGATGCTGATCAAGAATATATACACTTTATGGGGTCTGTCACGCCTCCTTCTGCCTGTTACATACTTTTGCACAAACCCAATACTCTTGCAGAGAGTATAAAAATGAAGATCAATCAAACTATCTAAAAAGCCATTGCTGGGTGAGCGTATGTAATTTAACTTGTTAAAAAACGTCCAGGAAACGTTTGACAAGTTAAAATCACCAAGTGTCACAAAAAAATCACAACCTCGAATGTGACTAAATATTTCCCTGATGAAATTGAAATGCTGCAAATAAATCGACATTTCAAAGAATGGAGGAATACAGGAAAAGTTACATACAGCGCAAATGACGATAAAGAAACCTTTACGGCAACAATTTCGTCCAGTGGTAAAACACCAATTATTTCAGCTTTTAGAAATAAGGACTCCACCACCACGTTGATTAGGACTATCGCGCCTAAAGATATTATAATTTGACGTCATTATTTCATTAATGTTTAGTTCTAGAATTAAGCAAGTCTCTGAAAATGCAATAAAATCAGAAGAGAAACTATTCGTATGTAATATTCTGATACAGAATGAAAAGTTGGTCAGAGTCCAGTTTTCTGAGGCTATGACTGAAGCCGCTTGAGACGAACCATTAGTCGGAAATGTGACAGGAGTTGCACGAGTTCTTTTCTTATGTTTAAACTCGTGAACAATCACATGAGGAGGCCAAAACTTTGGAAAAAATATGACAGGAAACAGTTCAGGGGGCACACTTATCTTAAAGGACGAAATCTCTCTAGGCTCAGACAAATTAAATTTTGAAATGGAAACGCTACCAGGAGTTTTGATAGCGATAAATGCAGCAATAGAGTCAATAGTCGTGTCTTCGCTAAGCCTAGATATAAATATATCCTTACGTGGAGCCACGACCGTAAGCAAGGGAGGCTGAGCTACAATGCGAGTAGCAATGGGATGACTGAGAACTTCTTGAGCTTTAATTCGCAACATTAGAGGAAATGCCAGGTACCACAATTATATGAGGAGGTGAAGGGTGAACTGCGTTGGTGGCAGTAGATCGACTGTTACGTCGAATACGGGGACTGTTCGAGTTGTTACTCGTAGCCTTAACTCTATTTACAGCCCACGATTTGATCATAACGGGTGACGGGGCGGTTACGGGAGGGGACAAGAAGTGCCGGGAGAGCAACGTTGGCACATGAGGGTCGGTTTGGTACTGGAGATATTGCAGGAGGAATGTGGGAATTGTAAGGTGAGAAGTTACAAGCAGAGGGAGAAATGGATATATTTTGTTATATTTTGCTACAATGAACACTAAATACGACTTTGTACAAACCAGATTTAGGGTATCATTTAGCACAAATATTATGTTTAATAATTTTAATTTAAAATTCACTAAATAACGCAGAAATAATTAAATAGACGGAGCGTTGAAAAACACGACCGCACCGCTGATAATCTCTCTCTGTCTCTCTTGTCAACAAAAACAAATAACAATCTAGGCAAAAGCACCAGCGCAACGATAATCAGCTGATTAGCGCATACTCAGGTAGACAAGTGATGCGATTTACCAACAACAACAGCGCATGCGTAGCTAGGCAACGATGCAATCTACCAACAACAACTACAACTAAGTTAATCAGCGTCAGTTTGTATGTTTGCTAGCGCTTCCCACTTGGATATTATGTCAGCACAAGACAAAGACTATGCGGCTGCAGCGCTGACATTGTCAGGTTTTGGGACTTAGTCCCTCGGTCAATGGGAATTTCTCAGTAAGAATTTTACGTTTTGCCTTTGTGAATTACCTGCTACTCATGTCCGCTTGCCAGTCTCGCTGTTCATAGACTTTTCCTGACTTTGAATATTGGTTTTGCTTGAAATTATTTTGATGCGAAGAGAGTAATACTGCTTGACATGAAGCGACAAAATCACATATCCTATTGACATTTTTGTATACTTGGCTGCTAGTTTCGCTGCTTAGAATTTTTTGACTCTACGTGGGAAAAACGCACTGACTGTTAATGTCTAATATCACAAATAGCTGAAACATTTGAACAGCCTTGGGTATAAGATTTGCTGCTAAGATTATTTCCTATGTCATATTATTAATGGACTGATTAATGTTATGTTTATATTTATATATTTATAATATATTTGCACATATTGAAGTTTAATATTAGATTTAATATTTTTAACAGTCGATAATAACAATAAATAATATTTTTATATATGTATTGAAAATACAATTTAAGCTATTATCCAAATTCATATTCTTGGGGAACTGTAAAAAAATATTTGGGTAGTTAAGACATTTTCAAAATTAATTAAAAAGCAATTTAAATTATATTAACAATTGTTGTATGGAATTTTTACAAGTCCATGATAAAAATTGCCGATAAGTACGTCAGATTAACTATCGAGAATCGGTAACACTAATTATAAATTTTTTTGGTGTTGCCAAACAATTGAAAACTATTTGATGCTTTTTAAAAATTATTTATTGATTTAATAAGTAGTTCAATATAAAATAAATGCATTATTTGAATTTTAATAAGTGAAAAGTGAAACGATCGCTGTCATCGATAAATACTCAGGGCTGCATATGCGTGTATCGGCTGTTCGATATATTTTCATTGACTTCGCAGCCTTTGTTCTTGCAATATGCCGCGAGTGATTTACAGATTGTAAAAATGTGAAAAGGTGAGTTTTATTAAAATAATTGGACATTAAAAGTGGTTCAATTACTTCTGTCTTTAGTACTGATATGTAAAATAAAAATTTTCAAAATAACAATGCATATTTTAAATGTTTTTATCAGCTGTGCCACGGATGGTGAAATTCAAGCTTTCCAATTGCGTCGCTAAAGTTTGACTGAAAAATAACACAACTTTGACGAATTTTCGCCAGATAAAAATGTAAGTTTTATATATATTTTTTTATATAATATTCAAATAATAAGTAACAAAAGTTGAAATCTTTGTTTCAGATGTTTTCTTTAGTAGACGGTTGTCGACATAAAGGCTATCGGAGCGAACCTGGATCGGAAATGCCGTTTGTTAGTATTATAATTTTGTAATTTATTGTATTTATTATTTTTCCTTTATTATCTTAGACTAAGTATTAATATATATAAATAAAAAAAACAAAATTTTAAATATTTTTACTGGCGCTGCATATGCAGCCTACATTAAGGGGGTGGGGGAATTTCCACAAAAAATCCAACTAGAATTATTGCACGAAATCCAACTGGAATATTTCTGAAGAAAAAAACCCACTGACAATCTTATGCACAGGTCAGCGGCGGCGTCAAGCAAACGAAAGACTGCAGGGCGGACCTGTCAGTTGGTTTGGATAAATTTCCTACTGACTTTCGTGGACACGCCTGTGTAAAAGCGAAAAAGGTTTTTCACAAATAGGGTGTACAACCCTGTGACTAAGTGACGTGAAAAACGTACGTACTAATAAAAATAATCCTCTATAATTTTTATTTCGATGATTCATTTTCTACTAATAACAAAAAGCTTAGATTATTTTTTTTCCATGTTCCATTTCCAAACTGCGTTACAATTTTATTTGAGTTCATTTAATTGTATTATTGGTACTTAGTTTTTTGCAAACCATATCAAATAATTTACTTGCATGATTCAATTGCTTTGAATATTCTGTTCCGATTCCATATTCATGAATTGTTTTTATTTAATTTAGTTCATTAGTTTTGAGTTTATCAATATTATATAGTTATATCGATAAAAATAATAATCGACGCCGTTCTGAAAATCAAAAAAAATGTGTGACAAAAAACAGATAAACTATCGGTTAATTTTGGATCAATTATTTTTTTTTATACTATTTATTTAATTTATATTTAATGTTCGAACGTCTGTTTGTTTGCATGTATATAAATGAGTGTTGTTTACATATGGATTGTTCACAAACCTTACTGCAAATTGTATTTACATGTTTAGTGTAATCTTTGTGTAAAAATTTGTAATTTGTAAACTGTACAGTGATCGGTAAATGCACAGTAAAATAAAAATCCATTTTTTATTTAAGTCTCATTTCCGAACATTATTTAGTTCTAAAACATCAATTGATTATTGAAAATTGCTTACATACACTCATTACCACAACAATATTGAACATTGGAAATCGTGGATGCAATAAAACCGACATCATTTGCACAATGGCGGATGTTAATACCAAGTATGCTGTGGAGAGATTACAATATGATCAAATATCAAAAGATTCGGACACATCTTATTATTCGGAACATGATAATGAAGACTCCGCAGCAATCGATGATGAAGCAAAGTTATCTTTAAATACATTAACTGACCGTAAGTTTGATATGGATTCCGAAATACAACGGATTTCAATGACTAATGTGAATTCAAATTTAGGTAAACATGCTGAAAACGGTGCTGCAATCCAATTAAATAAAAAAGTAGAAAACCATGCAAAGTCAACGGGGCATCCTAGTTATGGGTTCGGAAAGCGTTGGTCCAAATCAGAAGACTTTTTGCTTAAATCATTAATAGAAAAACATGGCGAACGCTGGGATATTATTGGATCCCATTTTAAAGATAGGCTCGAGCAACAAGTGCAACAGCGGTGGGCAAAAGTGCTAAATCCTGAGCTCATTAAAGGACCTTGGACTCGAGATGAAGATGAGAAAGTTATCGAACTCGTTCGAAGATTTGGCCCTAAAAAATGGACACTTATTGCTCGATATTTAAATGGTCGAATAGGTAAACAATGTCGAGAGCGTTGGCATAATCATCTCAACCCAAATATTAAGAAAACTGCGTGGACAGAAGAGGAAGACAAAATAATTTACAATGCCCACAACAAGTTAGGAAATCAATGGGCCAAAATTGCAAAACTTCTACCTGGACGAACTGATAACGCTATTAAAAACCACTGGAATTCAACAATGCGCCGAAAATACGATGCTGACCGTAGAGCTGTTGATACTATTAATGGTGGAGATTTAAGAAGCTCGCGAACTCACCTTATCACTCTAATCAAATCTGGTGGAATTGGTAAGTGCCCGCATGCGTTTAATTTTAAATTAGCACTGCTAATTAATACTTTTAACACAAAAGCGACTACGATAACAGCAATAGACTCATGCTACGAAGAAGATTTTTCAATAAATGCTGATACCAACGAAGTTACTGACCCCAATAGCAGTTCTGCTCATTCCCCTGTAAGCAATGGTACACAAATTGACCATGCCAAAGGATTATTTACAGAAATGCGCAAAGTTTTGCCTTACTCTGATTTTAAAGTTAATAGGACAAAGCCGAATATTCTCAAACGTTCCCGAAAACACAGTGCTTTAATAAGTCTATATAACAACTCAGATACACAAAAAAGCGACTTAACAACTAAGCAGCCTGAATCACCAATTATAACCCCTATTAAGGCGGTACGGTTTACGCCGACTCAACTTTTAAAATCGCCATGCCTTACAACATTTGAAGATATGAATTTGCGGGCAAGCACACCAGTAAATAAAATATATAATCGTGTGGGAATGGAAATTAAGACAGAGGAATTGTCTTCAATCGAAACTCCAAATAAAAGTAAGTTAAATACCTTTACTGTTGAATGTATTGCCATGACTTGTAATTGTTCGACAAATACTCTCCGTAGGTATTGTTCTGCGTACACCAACACCATTTAAAAATGCTCTCGCAGCCATTGGCAAGCAACGTGACGGTCGATCTTTTAATCCGTGCAGCCCTTCGAGCCTTGTTGAGGATCTTGAAGAAATTATAAACGAGGAACAGCTGGTTGATTCTGAGCTTAACTGTGAAAAAAGTTGTCAAAATGTTTCGCACATGTCTAATTTCGAATATACGAGTAGGCTCTCGCATATAAGCGTGCTTTCGCCGGTTCAAAAGCGTGCCAGAAAATCTTTGCTTCCAAGTTGGAGCATTAGCATACAATATGGAAAAAAAACTCAACCGTTTGCAACAGAGACGCCAAGTAAATTTCTGTCTTCAGAGCAATCAGTTCCACATTTTTTCTCCAAGCAATATTATGAAGGAACCATTATGCAGTGCACACGATGCGATTTACGATGAGGGAAAAAAAGAAAACAGACCGTGCTACCAGAGGTTTCTTGGGTCATCAAGTGAGCATTTACTTGATCCGAAGTGGACCAGAGTTGCTTGTGGTAAAACCAAAGATCAAATTTTTATGGAGGAACAGGCATATGCATGTCTTCAAAATCTCGCGTTAAAGCCGCGATCGCTAAATTTCGAAAAAAAAATAAAATTAAATAAACTTTGAAATAGTGTAAATTACATTACATTAAATAGTGACATAAAAAAATAGTTTAATTAAAGCATATGTAATACTATCCGGGTACATGATGATAACCTTGATCTTTTTAATACGATTTTTAATTAAGCATTAATTTTGGTGGTAAGAAGAAAGTTAGAAATTCATAATTAGGTCAATTGTATTAAACGCATGCTTGGTTTCTGACTGACCCCATAAAGTATATCATCAGCATCAACCCACCTAGCATTTGGCGAGTCGTCTTTGAGTCCCCGTGACGTATAAAAAATGTTTCCTCATATGCACGAATCAAGGAAGAGTCAAAAGTGACTAGCCTGTATGATCAACAAAATGTAAAGCAATCGCCAATGGATCATGCTGGGGGAATGAAATACGAACTGTTATCTTCAAATTCTTAAAATCTTGAATTTTTAGTTCGTTGCAAAACTTAATGTTCTAATGCACGAAGGAATACATTTTGGGAAGTAACATTTTCGCATTGGGGAAAAAAAGTAAGAAAAAAAAAACGATTTACAAAAGAGTCGCGCATGACTGAAATGCGGTGTTGCCAAATCAGTTTTTTTCCCGTCAAATCAGGCTTTTTATACTCTCTGCAAAAGTGTATTGGGTTTGTGCAAAAGTATGTAACAGGCAGAAGGAGGCGTGGCAGACCCCATAAAGTATATATATTCTTGATCAGCATCATAAGCCGAGTCGATATAGCCATGTCCGTCTGTCTGTCTGTCCGTCCGTATGAACAAACAGATTTCAGAGATGGTAAGAGCTACAAGTTTGAGCTTGGTGTCAATCGATCACATATTTAGTCAGTCAATACAAGAATCTTTTTTTTTTCGGCAGCCCGCAGACTCTGGCTGCGCCGAATACACACATACATACATATAATGTCAAACGTATGTGTATTCGCATGCAAACAGATGTTTGATTTTGCTTAGATTGTTTTTGTATCTCGATATCGACTTTAATAATTTAATCGGGATTAAAATGCAGAGAGTATTACACGGTCGGGCGTGCTCGACTGTACTTTTCTTTCTTGTTTGAAAGTCCAATTGCGGGAAAAATGCCAAAACAGCTGGCAGCGGGAATTCTGGCTTTTTTAAATATAAATTGTTTTTTCCCGCTTTTTTGTCTACCGAACAATCTTTTTAGACCCCGTACTCTAAAAAAGAGTAGAGGGGTCTATTAGGTTTGTCAGAAGCGAAATGTGCGTAACAGGCAGAAGGAGGCGTGGCCGACCCCATAAAGTATATATATTCTTGATCAGCATCAACAGCCGAGTCGATATAGCAATGTCCGTTTGTCCGTCCGTCCGTATGAACACCTGGATCTTTTAAACTACAAAAGCTAGAGCCACCAAATTTATAATGAAAGTCCATTATTAACTTACGCAGGTTAAGTTTATTTTAAATTTTTGCCACGCCCCTTACCGCCCCCGCAATGAGCAAATAACCAGACACACCTCGAAAAAAAATGTAGTTGTAGGCCAATAACTCAGTAACTATGGCACTTAGGAACACCATTTCTGGTTGCTAGAGTTGCTAGAGACAGCCTTAATGCAATGCCATTCAAAATTTTGGCCTGCCACGCCCCCTTTTCTCATTAAAAGCTAAAAAAACTTTCAAAATTTCAAGCTCAAAATTTGCAGGATTTAGGGCATTTAATCAAATAGTACAGTGTTGTAATTAATTAAATTAAAATTAGGAATATCATATCAAACTATATTCCAAGCGGAGTTAAAATCCGTCAATTAGCAAAAAAGTTATAACGTTAGAAAGTTTATGTACTACCAGTGCTAGGCACGAATACATACATATGTGCATACACATAATTTCAAACGAGTGTGTACTTGTATGTATAACATGTAAATGCGAATAAGCGGAACATGCTTTAAAGTAGCGCGTGGTGTGAATGGTAGAGTTACGGCGCGATGTGAAATCGTCGCCTGAGGGTCGTAGGTTCGAATGCTGGCAATGAGAATTGCTAATTTAATTTTTTTTTAAATATCAATTCAAAATATACATATAAATTTTAATTAAATTTAATTAAATACAAACGCGCATTATTATGGGAGTACGGGGTCTTTTACAGTCGGCTCGATCGACTTTCTTACTTGTTTTTTTTTGTTTTGTTTATCCGGTGTTGAGTTGTTTATTGTGGTTGAATCAAAACGAAATAGTTCAGTGTTGATGATGAATGGAATGAATTAAAACTTCATTTTATTAAGCGATATGTTCGACAACACCAATCGCATTTGCATACATATGTATATGATATTCTTAAAGCCAGTACTTGGCGAAATGCAAAAAGTCATAAAATGTTTTCAAAGTAATTCCACTAACGTCACAGAATTACTAAACTATCTTATTTTGGCCATTAATTTCCTAAAGGACAAAATAATTCCTGGAGACACCAATATAAATAATCTCGAAATCGATGACTTCGAAGAATATATTGTCAATGATTTACATATATCAAAGCTATGAATTTGAAAATGAAGTAAACCTAATTCTAGACGACTACGTCTTGCCAAAAAAGTATTTAGACATAAAAGGATCAATGAAAACTTACGACGCGAACATAAATGTCTGTGAAATTTAAGATATAATAAATACTTTATAAAATATAGTAAAAACTGCCAGGTGCGAAACAATGTAAAAGTGGGTTTCATTTGCTGCTGGCTGTGTGATAATGTATCACACGAAAAATGCGCTGGCCTTAACGGCCGTATTATCGACCTGATAAGCTCTAATTCGGGTATAAAATGGACATGTGAGTCTTGCAGGGATGTTGAAAAGGACATGATGGGCTTCATGAGGCAAACAAAAAGAGGCTTTGGGCAGATTTAAGAACCTGTTTAATAGCTTCACCTCGTTGGATAAAGATTTCAAAAGTATGAACCTTTTGAATGATTCTCCTAAGCGGAAAAATGCCAATTTTAGGGTGTCAATTGGTCCAAATGAACTTTTAGTTCCTCCTCATATCTCCATTAATTCAGATCCGTCTTAAATAAATCTTTCTTCCCCATCTCCAACTAGTATTGTCAGTATGAATGATAATTTTACTTCCCCCACAGAAGTTACTCCTACGGACACCGAGCTAGTCCCTGATTCAGTCGCTGGCAATACAGTTGTTGTTGACCAACATACTAGTGATGACATTCCGACTGGGTCAACTAGTCAATCTACCAGTGTTGTTTGTTCAAAAGACAATATGACAGTGGTAGATAATAACATGACTCTCATAGGTATTCCACCGAAAAAACAAATCTTTGTTTCAAGGCTAGCCCCTGATGTTACATCTGATGATGTCAAGGCTTTTATACAAGCCAAATCTATAGCCAATATTACGGTTGAAAAATTCAAATTTTCGTATGCTCGGGAGATTTTTTCCTTTAAAATAAGTGTTCCGGCCGAACAATTTAACAAAATATGCTGTCAAGAGTTCTGGCCGGACCACTTAGTGGTGAAAGAATATACTGCCAAAAAAAGAAATCGGACTCCGATTGCTCTATCTTCATTACCTTAGTCTAACCAACTAAACCTTTCGCTTGCCTATCAGAATGTAAGAGGTCTTTGTAGCAAACTTAGCAACCTTTACTTATCTAGTGTTTCTTTTCCTTTTCATGTCATTGCCTTTACTGAAATTTGGTTAAGGACTGACATTCTTAATGCAGAGATATTCTGCGATAACTTTTCCTTTTTAGAAAGGATCGCTTTTCTCGTCGTGGTGGTGGTGTACTGATTGCTGTTAATGCTGATCTTTCCTCTGAAGTAGTTAATCTTAGTATTTCTACAGATTTAGAATTTATTGCGATAAAGATTCATATTTTCAATGTTTCCATTTTTATTACTTGCTCTTATATTCCTCCATCTTCTGATAGTTCTGTTTATTTTGAATATTTCCTAGCTATTAAATCTGTTTCTTCCTTAATTTCGAATCGGGATATCCTCGTGGTTCTAGGTGATTTTAACATTGCAGGAACTACTTGGTTATCCACTCCAGGCTCTGCTGTATTGACTCCCACGACGCATAGTGATTTCCTTGATCATTTATTTGGGATTTATCTATCTCAAATAAATGGCATTCCCAATTCTTGCTTGATCTTATTTTTGTATTAGACCCATCATTTCCATCTGTTTCCCGTATTGCTCCCCTTTCTATTCCTGAAGATCCATATCAGCCGACTTTGGAATTGTTGATGGAATTGCCTACCCAAATGGGTAAGTCCAACTCAAGACCCAGCAAGCGTATTCGGCAGTTTCAGAAGGCTGATTTTAATAAGTTAAATCAGCTTTTATCCCAGACTGACTGGTCATGGCTGTTCAAGTGCAGGGATATGGATGATGCAGTTGCATTTTTTTATCTTACTTTAAATAATTTATTTGAACGTTGTGTTCCATCTTGTGTTCCTAGTATCTTTAAAAAACCGATTTGGTTTACACGTGAATTGACACGGTTAAAAAACATTAAATCTAAATTTTATAAGAAATTCAGGGAATCTGGCTCTTCCCTGGATCTCTCTCGTTATGTAATTGCTCGATCTAATTTCTCTGCATTGAACAGCCTGTGCTATCGGAATTACCTTAGAAGCTGTGGTCAGCAGTTTTGAAGTAATCCTAAACTTTTTTATTTATAACTTCGTTAATGCGAAGCGCAAATCATCAACACTTCCTTCCTCAATGGTCTTTGAAAATAAGACTGCTAACTCTGATCAGGCTATAGCCGATTTATTCGCTGATTTTTTCCAATCAACTTATTGCATTCGTCAAAATAATCTAAACTTGACTTATCCTTACCGTGTAAGTGCTTCTAATTGTAATTTTAGGCCATTGATCACTGAAGAATCGCTTTTGAGTGATCTAAAGGCTGTTAAACCTGTTCTTTCCCCGGGACCGGATGGAGTTCCTGGTTGCTTGCTCAGAAACTGTGCCGACCAACTGTTGAAATCTTTGTATAAATTATTTAATTTATCTGTTGAGTCGTGCTGCTTTCCTGACATCTGGAAAGCATCTTTTATTATTCTCCTTCATAAAAAGGGTACTAAATCTGACACTTGTAACTATAGAGGAATCTCAAAGTTTTCTGCAATTCCTAAAACTTTTGAGAAATTAATAACTTCTCAATTGTAACATCTTTGTAGATCTATTGTTTCACCTTGCCAGCCGGGTTTATGAAATATAGATCTACTACCACTAACTTATTAGAATTTACTTCCATTGTTATACAGGGGTTTCAAAATAAATTGCAAGCAGATGTCATTTACACTGATTTTAGCAAGGCTTTTGATACCGTTAATCAATGGCTTTTAATACATAAACTTAATTTGCTTGGATTTCCACATAAATTAATTGTTTGGATTGCGAACTATTTATGTTCTAGAGCTCAAAAAGTTAATTTTAATGTCACATTATCCAAGCCCGTGCATGTTACCTCGGGGGTTTCTCAAGGAAGCCATCTTGGGCCTTTACTTTTTTCACTATTCATTAATGATTTGCCTTCAGCGATGCTTAGTTCCCGGGTTCTGATGTATGCCGATGATGTAAAACTTTGCTTGTCACGAACTGACTCTTGCCTGAGTCACGGTCTACAATATAGTTAACTTACTACATCTCAATTTTAGTAAATGTAATGTAATGTCCTATAGTGGGCGAATAACTACTTTCTTAACGGCAAACCTCTTCAGAGAATAGAGTCGGTTAATGATTTGGGTATCCTTTTCGATCCAAAACTAAAGTTTGATAAGCACATCTCTTTTGTTGCTAATCGAGCATTCGGTGTCTTGGGTTTCATAAAGCGGTGGTCTAAGGAATTCGACGATCCCTACCTAACAAAAACTCTATACTTCACTTGTACGCCCTATTGTTGAATATGGATCGTGTGTATGGTCTCCCCCAATACATGATTCATCAGGACAGATTAGAATCTGTACAAAAACAATTTCTTCTGTTTGCCCTTAGGGGCCTTAGCTGGAATACTAATATTCGATTACCTTCAGTATCGTACTAGACTTTTATTGATTAACCTTCCTTCCCTTTCGGATCGCAAAACCATGCTTGGTGTAGTTTTCTTACACAAACTAATAAATGGTCAGATAGAATCTTCGTATCTTATTAGCCAAATTAGATTTGCTGTTCCGATCCGAAATACCAGAAACTTTCTTCCTTTGTCCCTTCAACGTTGTACCACGAATTATGCTTTACATAATCCGTTTCGTATCTTATGTACTGACTATAATTGTTTTTCTCATGTAGTTTGTGGAGCCACTTTTTTAACAACACTTGGAATTTCACTTCTCTCCTACATATCTACTCGCGTGCCTTACCGTTGATCAACGGTGGTCTGGTTAGTGTTTTTCTGGGGTTTTCCTAACCCTTGCAACGAATGTTGGACCAACGTTTGTTAATGTTTTTAATTTTTTTAATACTTCCCCAGTAAGTTAAGTTCATTAATTAAACTTTAATGTAAATAATAATGTAAATTTGAAAACTTTTTGTTTTTCTTTTGTTTTTAAATTTAAAGTAAATCTTATTTTAAACTATTTTCTTATATTTAATTACATTAATTTTATTTATTTTTCTTTTTGTGTCGACTGCTAATAGTCAGACAATAAATAAATAAATAAATAAAACAAACCCTTAAAATATGACCTAAAACATCATCTTGTAACTTCGCACTAAAAACAGCTTTTTTGCTCAACAAATGTTGGAAACACTGCTGAAATGAGTCTCGTATGATAAAAAAAGAAAAAAAAGTACAGTCGAGCACGCCCGACCGTAAAATACTCACTGCACTTTTTTCCCGATTAAATTATAAAAATCGGTATCGAGATATTACAATATCTATTACTTGCATTAAAACACATTGAAACAAAAACAATCTAAGCATAATCCAACATACATCTGTTTGTTTGCGAATACACATACGTTTGACAATATTGTTTGTATGATTCTGTCTCGCTTGCACTCATCAGTGATACTGCGTTTAATTATCAATATTGTAGCGCTTCTAATTTTCTTGTTAATAGTGCGATTTTAATGCACCTTTTAGAATAGTTCGGATATAGTTAGCCTCCACTCGAATTATACAACTTCAATACTGTGCTATGTGAACAAAAACCTAAAAACGGAACGAGAGTTAAGAATTATTTTTATGTATTGTGGGAAAAAGGGGCATGACAGTCAAAAATTTTAAATGCCAATGCATTAACGCTGTTGCCAGGAACCTCCATACCAAAATTGGTGATCCTAGGTGGTATATTTACAGACTGTATTGACTGACTAAATATGTGATCGATTGACACCAAGCTCAAACTTGTAGCTCTTACCATCTCTGAAATCTTTTTGTTCATACGGACAGATAGGCAGACGGACAGACAGACATGGCTATATCGACTCGGCTTGTAATGCTGATCAAGAATATATATACTTTATGGGGTCTGCCACGCCTCCTTCTGCCTGTTACATACTTTTGCACAAACCCAATATACTCTTGCAGAGAGTATAAAAATATAATTAATAAAAACTAAAATGGCTGTTTTTCTTGCTATTTTTGAATTTGTTCTAGCGGTTTCTAGCAGGTTTGAAAGCACTGACGCTGTTACGTAGACGATTGAAAAATTTATCCCAAATTTTGTCAAGTGCATTATAGTTGGATCATTTTTTTCAATAGCTTACTAGATTCAAAGCATTTCTCATAATTTCAAAAGGTAACTAGATTAAAAAAAATTGGATTTTTATGAACTTTTAAACCGCGTTCTAAAAAACCCTAAGTTTTTAGTAACGTTCGTCTGCAATAGTCGCGGCTCATAGAGGATTTTTTTTTCATAAATTTTGGAATTGAGGCCCTTATATTAGATAATTACCGGATTTGGTGATGTTCGACGTAGCTGAGAGATTCGGCCGCTCGCAGCCTCCTGCAAAAGCGAATGGATTTTAGTAAAGCAGAGGGTGTGAAGCCGGGATGGGCTGCTTCCCGACGAAGGCCCATTCTGCGGTTAGCAACTCGTTTTGAGTGGTAGGCCTACAGACGTTTGTAAGAGCGAACCGATGAATATAAGCGGTGACCTTCAAAACTCTTCTGTAATCTGAAAAACACTCGCTGAAATCCTCCGTGGAGGCTAACGTGGCTGTTTGACAGTGGACGTGCTGCTCAAGTTGTGTATCCGGAAAATCGCATAGAGAAGCCAATCAAAGTTCGGTGCTTACAGGAGTCAGTTGGAGGAGTCAGCATAAATATGATCGCTGGTGATCAGTCCAGTACTGGAAAGATGACGGTCAGATTGGAAGCTCCGGAATTACATTCGCGTACAAATCAGCGAGCAATGCCGCAACGCACAGCTCCCTTCGGGACAGCGAAACAGATTTGATTGCGTCCACTCGGGTCTTAGCCGTCAAGAGATGGACACTCACGTGATTTTGATGCAGCACCCGCACATAAAGGCATGTTTCATACGCCTTCTGGGAAGCATGGCGAAAGCCGTGTAAATCCTAATTTAATGCAGGACCTGGGGAGGATAAGACTCTGGTAGTCCTGAAGTCCCCGATTAAATTATTAAAATCGGTATCAAGATATTATAATGTATCGAACTTGCATTAGAACACGTTGAAACCAAAACGATCTAAACATAATCCCACATACATATGTTTGTTTGTATGCGAATACACATTATATGTGTTCATACATGTATGTATGTGTGTATTCGGCGCTGCCAGCGACTTCGGGCAGCACTGCCGATACAGGCAGCGAAAACGAAACGACGAAAATGTTACTGTCTCGCTTGCACTCATTAGTGATATTACGTTCAATTATCAATATTGTAACGCTTCTAGTTTTCTTGTTCTAGTCCGATTTTGATGTGCCTTTCAGAAATAGTTTGATATTGTTAGCCTCCCCTCGAATTATACAATTACAATACTGTACTATATGAACATTAACCTTAAAACGGAACGAAAGTTAAGAATTATTTTTATGTATTGTGGGAAAAAGGGGCATGGCAGTCAAAAATTTTAAATGGCAATGCATTTCCATACCAAAAATTGGTGATCCTAGGTGCCATAGTTACTGAGATATTCGCCGAAAAAACGGATTTTTTCCGATGTGTGTCTAGTTTTTTGATCATAATGGGCGAATTGACTGACTAAATATGTGATCGAAGCTCGAACTTGTAGCTGTGACTATTTCTGAAATCTGTTTGTTCATAACGTCAGACGGACATGGCTATATCCACTCGTCCTGTGATG
>JAECXC010000954.1:0-26839 GCA_018152125.1 Drosophila dunni
AAAAGCCGGTTGAGTTTTAACAGAGAAAATCAAGATTAATCCTCTTAATGTGGTGATTCCAAAATAAGGTCCAAAATCGTCTAGGACGACTAGAAACGCCCTGAAAAAATGAAAAAAAAAAAAAGTTGAAAAAAAATTACAAATTGTCCAAATCATAATTATTTTGAAGTAGAGTCAAGATTAATGCTCTAAATGTGGTGATTCCAAAATAAGGTCTAAAATCGTCTAGGACGCCTAGAAACGCCTAAAAATGAACAAATAAAAATAGTTGAAAAAAAATTATAAATTGTCCAAATCATAATTATTTTGAAGTAGAGACAATATAAATATTATTCCAATTAAAAACCTGTTGAGTTTTCACAGAGAAAATCAAGACTAATGCTCTAAAAGTGGTGATTCCAAAATAATGTCTAAAATCGTCTAGGACGACTAGAAACGCCTAAAAATGAAAAAATAAAAAAAGTTAAAAAAAAATTATAAATTTTCCAAATCATAATTATTTTGAAGTAGAGTCAATATAAATGGTATTCCAATTAAAAACCGGTTGAGTTTTCACAGAAAAAATCAAGTTTAATGCTCCTTATGTGGTGATTCCAAATAAGGTCCAAAATCGTCTAGGACGACTAGATACGCCTAAAAATAAAAAACAAAAAAAGGTGAAAAAAATTTTAAATTGTCGAAATCATTATTATTTTGAAGTAGAGTCAATATAAATGGTATTCTAATTAAAACCCGGTTGAGTTTTCACAGAGAAAATTAAGTTTAATGCTCCTTATGTGTTGATTCCAAATAAGGTCCAAAATCGTCTAGGACGACTAGATACGCCTAAAAATAAAAAACAAAAAAAGGTGAAAAAAATTTTAAATTGTCGAAATCATTATTATTTTGAAGTAGAGTCAATATAAATGGTATTCCAATTAAAAGCCGGTTGAGTTTTAACAGAGAAAATCAAGATTAATCCTCTTAATGTGGTGATTCCAAAATAAGGTCCAAAATCGTCTAGGACGACTAGAAACGCCTAAAAATGAAAAAAATAAAAAAAGTTAAAAAAAAATTACAAATTGTCCAAATCATAATTATTTTGAAGTAGAGTCAAGATTAATGCTCTAAATGTGGTGATTCCAAAATAAGGTCTTAAATCGTCTAGGACGCCTAGAAACGCCTAAAAATGAACAAATAAAAATAGTTGAAAAAAAATTATAAATTGTCCAAATCATAATTATTTTGAAGTAGAGACAATATAAATATTATTCCAATTAAAAACCTGTTGAGTTTTCACAGAGAAAATCAAGACTAATGCTCTAAAAGTGGTGATTCCAAAATAATGTCTAAAATCGTCTAGGACGACTAGAAACGCCTAAAAATGAACAAAAAAAAAAAAGTTAAAAAAAAATTATAAATTTTCCAAATCATAATTATTTTGAAGTAGAGTCAATATAAATGGTATTCCAATTAAAAACCGGTTGAGTTTTCACAGAAAAAATCAAGTTTAATGCTCCTTATGTGGTGATTCCAAATAAGGTCCAAAATCGTCTAGGACGACTAGATACGCCTAAAAATAAAAAACATAAAAAAGGTGAAAAAAATTTTAAATTGTCGAAATCATTATTATTTTGAAGTAGAGTCAATATAAATGGTATTCCAATTAAAAACCGGTTGAGTTTTCACAGAGAAAATCAAGATTAATGCTCTAAATGTGGTGATTCCAAAATAAGGTCTAAAATCGTCTAGGACGACTAGAAACGCCTAAACATGAAAAAATAAAAAAAGTTGAAAAAAAATTTTAAATTGTCCAAATCAGAATTATTTTGAAAAAACAAAAAAAATGTGAAAAAAAATTTTAAATTGTCGAACTCAAGATTATTGCTCTAAATGTGGTGATTCCAAAATGAGGTCTAAAATCGTCTAGGACGACTAGAAACGCCTAAAAATGAAAATATAAAAAAAAGTTGAAAAAAAATTTTAAATTGTTCAAATCATAATTATTATGAAGTAGAGTCAATATAAATGGTATTCCAATTAAAAACCGGTTGAGTTTTCACAGAGAAAGTCAAGATTAATGCTCTAAATGTGGTGATTCCAAAATAAGGTGTAAAATCGTTTAGGACGACTAGAAACGCCTAAAAATGAAAAAAAAAAAAAAGTTGAAAAAAATTTTAAATTGTCGAAATCATAATTATTTTGAAGTAGAGTCAATATAAATGGTATTCCAATTAAAAATCGGTTGAGTTTTCACAGAGATAATCAAGATTAATGCTCTAAATGTGGTGATTCCAAAATAAGGTCCAAAATCGTCTAGGACGACTAGAAACGCCTAAAAATTAAAAAAAAAAAAAAGTTGAAAAAAATTTTAAATTGTCGAAATCATAATTATTTTGAAGTAGAGTCAATATAAATGGTATTCCAATTAAAAACCGGTTGAGTTTTCACAGAGAAAATCAAGATTAATGCTCTTAATGTGGTGATTTCAAAATAAGGTCTAAAATCGTCTAGGACGCCTAGAAACGCCTAAAAATGAAAAAAAAAAAAAAAAGGTGAAAAAAAATTTTAAATTGTCGAAATCATAATTATTTTGAAGTAGAGTCAATATAAATGGTATTTCAATTAAAAATGGTTGAGTTTTCACAGAGAAAATCAAGATTAATGCTCTAAATGTGGTGATTCCAAAATAAGGTCTAAAATCGTCTAGGACGACTAGAAACGCCTAAAAATGAAAAAAAAAAAAAAGTAGAAAAAAATTTTAAATTGTCGAAATCATAATTATTTTGAGGTAAAGTCAATATAAATGGTATTCCAATTAAAAACCGGTTGAGTTTTCACAGAGATAATCTAGATTAATGCTCTTAATGTGGTGATTCCAAAATAAGGTCTAAAATCGTCTAGGACGACTAGAAACGCCTAAAAATGAAAAAATAAAAAAAGTTGAAAAAAAATTATAAATTGTCCAAATCATAATTATTTTGAAGTAGAGTCAATATAAATGGTATTCCAATTAAAAACCGGTTGAGTTTTCACAGAGAAAATCAAGATTAATGCTCTAAATGTGGTGATTCCAAAATAATGTCTAAAATCGTCTAGGACGACTAGAAACGCCTAAAAATGAAAAAAAAAAAAAAGTTGAAAAAAAATTATAAATTGTCCAAATCATAATTATTTTGAAGTAGAGTCAATATAAATGGTATTCCAATTAAAAACCGGTTGAGTTTTCACAGAGAAAATCAAGATTAATGCTCTAAATATGGTGATTACAAAATAATGTCTAAAATCGTCTAGGACGACTAGAAACGCCTAAAAATGAAAAAATAAAAAAAGTTGAAAAAAAATTTTAAATTGTCCAAATCATAATTATTTTGAAGTAGAGTCAATATAAATGGTATTTCAATTAAAAACCGGTTGAGTTTACACAGAGAAAATCAAGATTAATGCTCTAAATATGGTGATTCCAAATTAAGGTCCAAAATCGTCTAGGACGCCTAGAAACGCCAAAAAAGAAAAAAAAAAAAAAAAGGTGAAAAAAAATTTTAAATTGTCGAAATCATAATTATTTTGAAGTAGAGTCAATATAAATGGTATTTCAATTAAAAATGGTAGAGTTTTCACAGAGAAAATCAAGATTAATGCTCTAAATGTGGTGATTCCAAAATAAGGTCTAAAATCGTCTAGGACGACTAGAAACGCCTAAAAATGAAAAAACAAAAAAAAAAGGTGAAAAAAATTTTAAATTGTCGAAATCATAATTATATTGAAGTAGAGTCAATATAAATGGTATTTCAATTAAAAATGGTTGAGTTTTCACAGAGAAAATCAAGATTAATGCTCTTAATGTGGAGATTCCAAAATAATGTCTAAAATCGTCTAGGACGACTAGAAACGCCTAAAAATGACAAAAAAAAAAAAGTAGAAAAAAAATTTTAAATTGTCGAAATCATAATTATTTTGAGGTAAAGTCAATATAAATGGTATTCCAATTAAAAACCGGTTGAGTTTTCACAGAGATAATCAAGATTAATGCTCTTAATGTGGTGATTCAAAAATAAGGTCTAAAATCGTCTAGGACGACTAGAAACGCCTAAAAATGAAAATAAAAAAAGTAAAGGAAAAAAAATTATAAATTGTCCAAATCATAATTATTTTGAAGTAGAGTCAATATAAATGGTATTCCAATTAAAAACCGGTTGAGTTTTCACAGAGAAAATCAAGACTAATGCTCTTAATGTGGTGATTCCAAAATAAGGTCTAAAATCGTCTAGGACGACTAGAAACGCCTAAAAATGAAAAAAATAAAAAAAGTTGAAAAAAAATTATAAATTGTCGAAATCATAATTATTTTGAAGTAGAGTCAATATAAATGGTATTCCAATTAAAAACCGGTTGAGTTTTCACAGAGAAAATCAAGATTAATGCTCTAAATGTGGTGATTCCAAAATAAGGTCTAAAATCGTCTAGGACGACTAGAAACGCCTAAAAAGGAATAAATAAAAAATTGAAAAAATTTAAATTGTCGATATCAAGATTAATGCTCTAAATGTGGTGATTCCAAAATAAGGTCCAAAATCGTCTAGGACGCCTTGAAACGCCTAAAAATGAAAAAATAAAAAAAGTTGAAAAAAAATTTTAAATTGTCGAAATCATAATTATTTTGAAGTAGAGTCAATATAAATGGTATTTCAATTAAAAACCGGTTGAGTTTTCACAGAGAAAATCAAGATTAATGCTCTAAATGTGGTGATTCCAAAATAAGGTCTAAAATCGTCTAGGACGACTAGAAACGCCTAAAAATGACAAAATAAAAAAAGTTGAAAAAAAATTTTAAATTGTCAACATCATAATTATTTTGAAGTAGAGTCAATATAAATGGTATTTCAATTAAAAACCGGTTGAGTTTTCACAGAGAAAATCAAGATTAATGCTCTAAATGTGGTGATTCCAAAATAAGGTCTAAAATCGTCTAGGACGACTAGAAACGCCTAAAAATGAAAAAATATAAAAAAGTTGAAAAAAAATTTTAAATTGTCGAAATCAAGATTAATGCTCTAAATGTGGTGATTCCAAAAAAAGGTTTAAAATCGTCTAGGACGATTAGAAACGCCTAAAAATGAAAAAATAAAAAAAGTTGAAAAAAATTATAAATTGTCCAAATCATAATTATTTTGAAGTAGAGTCAATATAAATGGTATTCCAATTAAAAACCGGTTGAGTTTTCACAGAGAAAATCAAGATTAATGCTCTAAATGTGGTGATTCCAAAATAGGGTCTAAAATCGTCTAGGACGACTAGAAACGCCTAAAAATGAAAAAATAAAAAAAGTAGAAAAAAAATTTTAAATTGTCGAAATCATAATTATTTTGAGGTAAAGTCAATATAAATGGTATTCCAATTAAAAACCGGTTGAGTTTTCACAGAGATAATCAAGATTAATGCTCTTAATGTGGTGATTCAAAAATAAGGTCTAAAATCGTCTAGGACGACTAGAAACGCCTAAAAATGAAAAAATAAAAAAAGTTGAAAAAAAATTATAAATTGTCCAAATCATAATTATTTTGAAGTAGAGTCAATATAAATGGTATTCCAATTAAAAACCGGTTGAGTTTTCACAGAGAAAATCAAGACTAATGCTCTTAATGTGGTGATTCCAAAATAAGGTCTAAAATCGTCTAGGACGACTAGAAACGCCTAAAAATGAAAAAATAAAAAAAGTTGAAAAAAAATTATAAATTGTCGAAATCATAATTATTTTGAAGTAGAGTCAATATAAATGGTATTCCAATTAAAAACCGGTTGAGTTTTCACAGAGAAAATCAAGATTAATGCTCTAAATGTGGTGATTCCAAAATAAGGTCTAAAATCGTCTAGGACGACTAGAAACGCCTAAAAAGGAATAAATAAAAAAATTTTAAATTGTCGATATCAAGATTAATGCTCTAAATGTGGTGATTCCAAAATAAGGTCCAAAATCGTCTAGGACGCCTTGAAACGCCTAAAAATGAAAAAATAAAAAAAGTTGAAAAAAAATTTTAAATTGTCGAAATCATAATTATTTTGAAGTAGAGTCAATATAAATGGTATTTCAATTAAAAACCGGTTGAGTTTTCACAGAGAAAATCAAGATTAATGCTCTAAATGTGGTGATTCCAAAATAAGGTCTAAAATCGTCTAGGACGACTAGAAACGCCTAAAAATGACAAAATAAAAAAAGTTGAAAAAAAATTTTAAATTGTCAACATCATAATTATTTTGAAGTAGAGTCAATATAAATGGTATTTCAATTAAAAACCAGTTGAGTTTTCACAGAGAAAATCAAGATTAATGCTCTAAATGTGGTGATTCCAAAATAAGGTCTAAAATCGTCTAGGACGACTAGAAACGCCTAAAAATGAAAAAATAAAAAAGTTGAAAAAAAATTTTAAATTGTCGAAATCAAGATTAATGCTCTAAATGTGGTGATTCCAAAAAAAGGTTTAAAATCGTCTAGGACGATTAGAAACGCCTAAAAATGAAAAAAAATAAAAAAAGTTGAAAAAAAATTATAAATTGTCCAAATCATAATTATTTTGAAGTAAAGTCAATATAAATGGTATTCCAATTAAAAACCGGTTGAGTTTTCACAGAGAAAATCAAGATTAATGCTCTAAATGTGGTGATTCCAAAATAAGGTCCAAAATCGTCTAGGACGCCTAGAAACGCCTAAAAATGAAAAAAAAAAAAAAGTTGAAAAAAAATTTTAAATTGTCGAAATCATAATTATTTTGAAGTAGAGTCAATATAAATGGTATTTCAATTAAAAACCGGTTGAGTTTTCACAAAGAAAATCAAGATTAAAGCTCTTAATGTGGTGATTCCAAAATAAGGTCTAAAATCGTCTAGGACGCCTAGAAACGCCTAAAAATGAAAAAATAAAAAAAAGGTGAAAAAAATTTTAAATTGTCGAAATCATAATTATTTTGAAGTAGAGTCAATATAAATGGTATTTCAATTAAAAACCGGTTGAGTTTTTACAGAGAAAATCAAGATGAATGCTCTAAATGTGGTGATTCCAAAATAATGTCTAAAATCGTCTAGGACGACTAGAAACGCCTAAAAATGACAAAATAAAAAAAGTTGAAAAAAATTTTAAATTGTCGAAAAGGACGACTAGGACGACTAGAAACGCCCAAAAGAAAAAAAAAAAAAAAGTTAAAAAAAAATTATAAATTGTCGAAATCAAGATTAATGCTCTAAATGTGGTGATTCCAAAATAAGGCCTAAAATCGTCTAGGACGCCTAGAAACGCCTCAAAATGAAAAAATAAAAAAAAGGTGAAAAAAATTTTAAATTGTCGAAATCATAATTATTTTGAAGTAAAGTCAATATAAATGGTATTTCAATTAAAAACCGGTTGAGTTTTCACAAAGAAAATCAAGATTAAAGCTCTTAATGTGGTGATTCCAAAATAAGGTCTAAAATCGTCTAGGACGCCTAGAAACGCCTAAAAATTAAAAAACAAAAAAAAGGAAAAAAAAAATTTTAAATTGTCGAAATCATAATTATTTTGAAGTAGAGTCAATATAAATGGTATTTCAATTAAAAATGGTTGAGTTTTTACAGAGAAAATCAAGATGAATGCTCTAAATGTGGTGATTCCAAAATAATGTCTAAAATCGTCTAGGACGACTAGAAACGCCTAAAAATGACAAAATAAAAAAAGTAGAAAAAAAATTTTAAATTGTCGAAAAGGACGACTAGGACGACTAGAAACGCCTAAAAATGAAAAAAAAAAAAAAGTTAAAAAAAATTATAAATTGTCGAAATCAAGATTAATGCTCTAAATGTGGTGATTCCAAAATAAGGCCTAAAATCGTCTAGGACGACTAGAAACGCCTAAAAATGACAAAAAAAAAAAAGTAGAAAAAAAATTTTAAATTGTCGAAATCATAATTATTTTGAAGTAAAGTCAATATAAATGGTATTCCAATTAAAAACCGGTTGAGTTTTCACAGAGATAATCAAGATTAATGCTCTTAATGTGGTGATTCCAAAATAAGGTCTTAAATCGTCTAGGACGACTAGAAACGCCTTAAAATGAAAAAAATAAAAAAAGTTGAAAAAAAAATTTTATATTGTCGAAATCATAATTATTTTGAAGTAGAGTCAATATAAATGGTATTTCAATTAAAAATGGTCTAGGACAATTAAAATCGTCTAGGACGACTAGAAACGCCTAAAAATGACAAAATAAAATTTTAAATTGTCGAAATCATAATTATTTTGAAGTAAAGTCAATATAAATGGTATTCCAATTAAAAACCGGTTGAGTTTTCACAGAGAAAATCAAGATTAATGCTCTAAATGTGGTGATTCCAAAATAAGGTCTAAAATCGTCTAGGACGACTAGAAACGCCTAAAAATGAAATAATAAAAAAAGTTGAAAAAAAATTTCAAATTGTCGAAATCAAGATTAATGCTCTAAACATGGTGATTCCAAATTAAGGTCCAAAATCGTCTAGGACGCCTAGAAACGCCTAAAAATGAAAAAACAAAAAAAAGTTGAAAAAAAAATTTAAATTGTCGAAATCATAATTATTTTGAAGTATAGTCAATATAAATGGTATTCCAATTAAAAACCGGTTGAGTTTTCACAGAGAAAATCAAGATTAATGCTCTAAATGTGGTGATTCCAAAATAAGGTCTAAAATCGTCTAGGACGACTAGAAACGCCTAAAAATTAAAAAATAAAAAAAGTTGAAAAAAAATTTTAAACTGTCGAAATCAAGATTAATGCTCTAAATGTGGTGATTCCAAAATAAGGTCTAAAATCGTCTAGGACGACTAGAAACGTCTTAAAATGAAAAAATAAAAAAAGTTGAAAAAAAATTTTAAATTGTCGAAATCATAATTATTTTGAAGTAGAGTCAATATAAATGGTATTTCAATTAAAAACCGGTTGAGTTTTCACAAAGAAAATCAAGATTAAAGCTCTAAATATGGTGATTCCAAAATAAGGTCCAAAATCGTCTAGGACGCCTTGAAACGCCTAAAAATGCAAAAAAAAATAAAAAAAGTTGAAAAAAAATTTTAAATTGTCGAAATTATAATTATTTTGAAGTATAGTCAATATAAATGGTATTTCAATTAAAAACCGGTTGAGTTTTCACAGAGAAAATCAAGATTAATGCTCTAAATGTGGTGATTCCAAAATAAGGTCTAAAATTGTCTAGGACGACTAGAAACGTCTAAAAATGATAAAATAAAAAAAGTTGAAAAAAAATTTTAAATTGTCGAAATCATAATTATTATGAAGTAGAGTCAATATAAATGGTATTTCAATTAAAAATCGGTTGAGTTTTCACAGAGAAAATCAAGATTAATGCTCTAAATGTGGTGATTCCAAAATAAGGTCTAAAATCGTCTAGGACGACTAGAAACTCCTAAAAATTAAAAAATAAAAAAAAATTAAAAAAAAATTTTAAATTGTCGAAATCAAGATTAATGCTCTAAATGTGGTGATTCCAAAATAAGGTCTAAAATCGTCTAGGACGCCTAGAAACGCCTAAAAATGACAAAATAAAAAAAAGGTGAAAAAAATTTCAAATTGTCGAAATCATAATTATTTTGAAGTAGAGTCAATATAAATGGTATTTTAATTAAAAACCGGTTGAGTTTTAACAAAGAAAATCAAGATTAAAGCTCTTAATGTGGTGATTCCAAAATAAGGTCTAAAATCGTCTAGGACGCTTAGAAACGCCTAAAAATTAAAAAACAAAAAAAAAAGGTGAAAAAAATTTTAAATTGTCGAAATCATAATTATTTTGAAGTAGAGTCAATATAAATGGTATTTCAATTAAAAATGGTTGAGTTTTTACAGAGAAAATCAAGATGAATGCTCTAAATGTGGTGATTCCAAAATAATGTCTAAAATCGTCTAGGACGACTAGAAACGCCTAAAAATGACAAAATAAAAAAAAGTAGAAAAAAAATTTTAAATTGTCGAAAAGGACGACTAGGACGACTAGAAACGCCTAAAAATGAAAAAATAAAAAAAGTTAAAAAAAAATTATAAATTGTCGAAATCAAGATTAATGCTCTAAATGTGGTGATTCCAAAATAAGGCCTAAAATCGTCTAGGACGCCTAGAAACGCCTCAAAATGAAAAATAAAAAAAAAAGGTGAAAAAAAATTTTAAATTGTCGAAATCATAATTATTTTGAAGTAGAGTCAATATAAATGGTATTTCAATTAAAAATCGGTTGAGTTTTCACAGAGAAAATCAAGATTAATGCTCTAAATGTGGTGATTCCAAAATAAGGTCTAAAATCGTCTAGGACGACTAGAAACGCCTAAAAATTAAAAAAATAAAAAAAAATTTAAAAAAATTTTAAATTGTCGAAATCAAGATTAATGCTTTAAATGTGGTGATTCCAAAATAAGGTCTATAATTGTCTGGACGCCTAGAAACGCCTAAAAATGAAAAATAAAAAAAAAAAAAAATTTTAATTTATTTTGAAGTAGAGTCAATATAAATGGTATTTCAATTAAAAACCGGTTGAGTTTTCACAAAGAAAATCAAGATTAAAGCTCTTAATGTGGTGATTCCAAAATAAGGCCTAAAATCGTCTAGGACGACTAGAAACGCCTAAAAATGACAAAATAAAAAAAGTAGAAAAAAAATTTTAAATTGTCGAAATCATAATTTTTTTGAAGTAAAGTCAATATAAATGGTATTCCAATTAAAAACCGGTTGAGTTTTCACAGAGATAATCAAGATTAATGCTCTTAATGTGGTGATTCCAAAATAAGGTCTTAAATCGTCTAGGACGACTAGAAACGCCTTAAAATGAAAAAATAAAAAAAGTTGAAAAAAAATTTTATATTGTCGAAATCATAATTATTTTGAAGTAGAGTCAATATAAATGGTATTTCAATTAAAAATGGTCTAGGACAATTAAAATCGTCTAGGACGACTAGAAACGCCTAAAAATGACAAAATAAAATTTTAAATTGTCGAAATCATAATTATTTTGAAGTAAAGTCAATATAAATGGTATTCCAATTAAAAACCGGTTGAGTTTTCACAGAGAAAATCAAGATTAATGCTCTAAATATGGTGATTCCAAAGTGAAGGTCCAAAATCGTCTAGGACGCCTAGAAACGCCTAAAAATGAAAAAAAAAAAAAAAGGTGAAAAAAAATTTTAAATTGTCGAAATCATAATTATTTTGAAGTAGAGTCAATATAAATGGTATTTCAATTAAAAACCGGTTGAGTTTTCACAAAGAAAATCAAGATTAAAGCTCTTAATGTGGTGATTCCAAAATAAGGTCTAAAATCGTCTAGGACGCTTAGAAACGCCTAAAAATTAAAAAACCAAAAAAAAAGGTGAAAAAAAATTTTAAATTGTCGAAATCATAATTATTTTGAAGTAGAGTCAATATAAATGGTATTTCAATTAAAAATGGTTGAGTTTTTACAGAGAAAATCAAGATGAATGCTCTAAATGTGGTGATTCCAAAATAATGTCTAAAATCGTCTAGGACGACTAGAAACGCCTAAAAATGACAAAATAAAAAAAGTTGAAAAAAAATTTTAAATTGTCGAAAAGGACGACTAGGACGACTAGAAACGCCTAAAAAGGAAAAAATAAAAAAAGTTAAAAAAAATTATAAATTGTCGAAATCAAGATTAATGCTCTAAATGTGGTGATTCCAAAATAAGGCCTAAAATCGTCTAGGACGCCTAGAAACGCCTCAAAATGAAAAAAAAAAAAAAAGGTGAAAAAAAATTTTAAATTGTCGAAATCATAATTATTTTGAAGTAAAGTCAATATAAATGGTATTTCAATTAAAAACCGGTTGAGTTTTCACAAAGAAAATCAAGATTAAAGCTCTTAATGTGGTGATTCCAAAATAAGGTCTAAAATCGTCTAGGACGACTAGAAACGCCTAAAAATTAAAAAAAAAAAAAAAAAGGTGAAAAAAAATTTTAAATTGTCGAAATCATAATTATTTTGAAGTAGAGTCAATATAAATGGTATTTCAATTAAAAATGGTTGAGTTTTTACAGAGAAAATCAAGATGAATGCTCTAAATGTGGTGATTCCAAAATAATGTCTAAAATCGTCTAGGACGACTAGAAACGCCTAAAAATGACAAAATAAAAAAAGTTGAAAAAAAATTTTAAATTGTCGAAAAGGACGACTAGGACGACTAGAAACGCCTAAAAATGGAAAAATAAAAAAAGTTAAAAAAAAATTATAAATTGTCGAAATCAAGATTAATGCTCTAAATGTGGTGATTCCAAAATAAGGCCTAAAATCGTCTAGGACGCCTAGAAACGCCTAAAAATGAAAAAATAAAAAAAAGGTGAAAAAAAATTTTAAATTGTCGAAATCATAATTATTTTGAAGTAAAGTCAATATAAATGGTATTTCAATTAAAAACCGGTTGAGTTTTCACAGAGAAAATCAAGATTAAAGCTCTTAATGTGGTGATTCCAAAATAAGGTCTAAAATCGTCTAGGACGACTAGAAACGCCTAAAAATGAAAAAAAAAAAAAAAAAGGTGAAAAAAAATTTTAAATTGTCGAAATCATAATTATTTTGAAGTAGAGTCAATATAAATGGTATTTCAATTAAAAACTGGTTGACGTTTTTACAGAGAAAATCAAGATGAATGCTCTAAATGTGGTGATTCCAAAATAATGTCTAAAATCGTCTAGGACGACTAGAAACGCCTAAAAATGACAAAAAAAAAAAAGTAGAAAAAAATTTTAAATTGTCGAAAAGGAGACAAGGAAACAAAAAACCAAAAATAAAAAAAAAAAAAAAGGTGAAAAAAATTTTAAATTGTCGAAATCATAATTATTTTGAAGTAAAGTCAATATAAATGGTATTTCAATTAAAAACCGGTTGAGTTTTCACAAAGAAAATCAAGATTAATGCTCTTAAATGTGGTGATTCCAAAATAAGGTCTAAAATCGTCTAGGACGACTAGAAACGCCTAAAAATGACAAAATAAAAAAAGTTGAAAAAAAATTTTAAATTGTCGAAATCATAATTATTTTGAAGTAAAGTCAATATAAATGGTATTCCAATTAAAAACCGGTTGAGTTTTCACAGAGAAAATCAAGATTAATGCTCTAAATGTGGTGATTCCAAAATAAGGTCTAAAATCGTCTAGGACGACTAGAAACGCCTAAAAATGAAAAAAATAAAAAAATTAAAAAAAAAATTTTAAATTGTCGAAATCAAGATTAATGCTCTAAATGTGGTGATTCCAAAATAAGGTCTAAAATCGTCTAGGACGCCTAGAAACGCCTAAAAATGACAAAATAAAAAAAAGGTGAAAAAAATTTCAAATTGTCGAAATCATAATTATTTTGAAGTAGAGTCAATATAAATGGTATTTTAATTAAAAACCGGTTGAGTTTTAACAAAGAAAATCAAGATTAAAGCTCTTAATGTGGTGATTCCAAAATAAGGTCTAAAATCGTCTAGGACGCTTAGAAACGCCTAAAAATTAAAAAAAAAAAAAAAGGTGAAAAAAATTTTAAATTGTCGAAATCATAATTATTTTGAAGTAGAGTCAATATAAATGGTATTTCAATTAAAAATGGTTGAGTTTTTACAGAGAAAATCAAGATGAATGCTCTAAATGTGGTGATTCCAAAATAATGTCTAAAATCGTCTAGGACGACTAGAAACGCCTAAAAATGACAAAATAAAAAAAGTAGAAAAAAAATTTTAAATTGTCGAAAAGGACGACTAGGACGACTAGAAACGCCTAAAAATGAAAAAAATGAAAAAAGTTAAAAAAAAATTATAAATTGTCGAAATCAAGATTAATGCTCTAAATGTGGTGATTCCAAAATAAGGCCTAAAATCGTCTAGGACGCCTAGAAACGCCTCAAAATGAAAAAAAAAAAAAAAGGTGAAAAAAAATTTTAAATTGTCGAAATCATAATTATTTTGAAGTAAAGTCAATATAAATGGTATTTCAATTAAAAACCGGTTGAGTTTTCACAAAGAAAATCAAGATTAAAGCTCTTAATGTGGTGATTCCAAAATTAGGTCTAAAATCGTCTAGGACGCTTAGAAACGCCTAAAAATTAAAAAACAAAAAAAAAGGTGAAAAAAATTTTAAATTGTCGAAATCATAATTATTTTGAAGTAGAGTCAATATAAATGGTATTTCAATTAAAAATGGTTGAGTTTTTACAGAGAAAATCAAGATGAATGCTCTAAATGTGGTGATTCCAAAATAATGTCTAAAATCGTCTAGGACGACTAGAAACGCCTAAAAATGACAAAATAAAAAAAGTAGAAAAAAAATTTTAAATTGTCGAAAAGGACGACTAGGACGACTAGAAACGCCTAAAAATGAAAAAATAAAAAAAGTAAAAAAAAATTATAAATTGTCGAAATCAAGATTAATGCTCTAAATGTGGTGATTCCAAAATAAGGCCTAAAATCGTCTAGGACGACTAGAAACGCCTAAAAATGACAAAATAAAAAAAGTAGAAAAAAAAATTTTAAATTGTCGAAATCATAATTATTTTGAAGTAAAGTCAATATAAATGGTATTCCAATTAAAAACCGGTTGAGTTTTCACAGAGATAATCAAGATTAATGCTCTTAATGTGGTGATTCCAAAATAAGGTCTTAAATCGTCTAGGACGACTAGAAACGCCTTAAAATAAAAAAAAAACAAAAAGTTGAAAAAAAATTTTATATTGTCGAAATCATAATTATTTTGAAGTAGAGTCAATATAAATGGTATTTCAATTAAAAATGGTCTAGGACAATTAAAATCGTCTAGGACGACTAGAAACGCCTAAAAATGATAACAAAATAAAATTTTAAATTGTCGAAATCATAATTATTTTGAAGTAAAAGTCAATATAAATGGTATTCCAATTAAAAACCGGTTGAGTTTTCACAGAGAAAATCAAGATTAATGCTCTAAATATGGTGATTCCAAATGAAGGTCCAAAATCGTCTAGGACGCCTAGAAACGCCTAAAAATGAAAAAAAAAAAAAAAAAGGTGAAAAAAATTTTAAATTGTCGAAATCATAATTATTTTGAAGTAGAGTCAATATAAATGGTATTTCAATTAAAAACCGGTTGAGTTTTCACAAAGAAAATCAAGATTAAAGCTCTTAATGTGGTGATTCCAAAATAAGGTCTAAAATCGTCTAGGACGCTTAGAAACGCCTAAAAATTAAAAAAAAAAAAAAAAGGTGAAAAAAATTTTAAATTGTCGAAATCATAATTATTTTGAAGTAGAGTCAATATAAATGGTATTTCAATTAAAAATGGTTGAGTTTTTACAGAGAAAATCAAGATGAATGCTCTAAATGTGGTGATTCCAAAATAATGTCTAAAATCGTCTAGGACGACTAGAAACGCCTAAAAATGACAAAATAAAAAAAGTTGAAAAAAAAATTTTAAATTGTCGAAAAGGACGACTAGGACGACTAGAAACGCCCTAAAAAGGAAAAATAAATAAAAAAGTTAAAAAAAAATTATAAATTGTCGAAATCAAGATTAATGCTCTAAATGTGGTGATTCCAAAATAAGGCCTAAAATCGTCTAGGACGCCTAGAAACGCCTCAAAATGAAAAAAAAAAAAAAAAGGTGAAAAAAAATTTTAAATTGTCGAAATCATAATTATTTTGAAGTAAAGTCAATATAAATGGTATTTCAATTAAAAATCGGTTGAGTTTTCACAGAGAAAATCAAGATTAAAGCTCTTAATGTGGTGATTCCAAAATAAGGTCCAAAATCGTCTAGGACGACTAGAAACGCCTAAAAATTAAAAAAAAAAAAAAAAAAGGTGAAAAAAATTTTAAATTGTCGAAATCATAATTATTTTGAAGTAGAGTCAATATAAATGGTATTTCAATTAAAAATGGTTGAGTTTTTACAGAGAAAATCAAGATGAATGCTCTAAATGTGGTGATTCCAAAATAATGTCTAAAATCGTCTAGGACGACTAGAAACGCCTAAAAATGACAAAATAAAAAAAGTAGAAAAAAAATTTTAAATTGTCGAAAAGGACGACTAGGACGACTAGAAACGCCTAAAAATGAAAAAATAAAAAAAAGTTAAAAAAAAATTATAAATTGTCGAAATCAAGATTAATGCTCTAAATGTGGTGATTCCAAAATAAGGCCTAAAATCGTCTAGGACGACTAGAAACGCCTAAAAATGACAAAATAAAAAAAGTAGAAAAAAAATTTTAAATTGTCGAAATCATAATTATTTTGAAGTAAAGTCAATATAAATGGTATTCCAATTAAAAACCGGTTGAGTTTTCACAGAGATAATCAAGATTAATGCTCTTAATGTGGTGATTCCAAAATAAGGTCTTAAATCGTCTAGGACGACTAGAAACGCCTTAAAATGAAAAAATAAAAAAAGTTGAAAAAAAATTTTATATTGTCGAAATCATAATTATTTTGAAGTAGAGTCAATATAAATGGTATTTCAATTAAAAATGGTCTAGGACAATTAAAATCGTCTAGGACGACTAGAAACGCCTAAAAATGACAAAATAAAATTTTAAATTGTCGAAATCATAATTATTTTGAAGTAAAGTCAATATAAATGGTATTCCAATTAAAAACCGGTTGAGTTTTCACAGAGAAAATCAAGATTAATGCTCTAAATGTGGTGATTCCAAAATAAGGTCTAAAATCGTCTAGGACGACTAGAAACGCCTAAAAATGAAATAATAAAAAAAGTTGAAAAAAAATTTCAAATTGTCGAAATCAAGATTAATGCTCTAAACATGGTGATTCCAAATTAAGGTCCAAAATCGTCTAGGACGCCTAGAAACGCCTAAAAATGAAAAAACAAAAAAAGTTGAAAAAAAATTTAAATTGTCGAAATCATAATTATTTTGAAGTATAGTCAATATAAATGGTATTCCAATTAAAAACCGGTTGAGTTTTCACAGAGAAAATCAAGATTAATGCTCTAAATGTGGTGATTCCAAAATAAGGTCTAAAATCGTCTAGGACGACTAGAAACGCCTAAAAATTAAAAAAAAAAAAAAAGTTGAAAAAAAATTTTAAACTGTCGAAATCAAGATTAATGCTCTAAATGTGGTGATTCCAAAATAAGGTCTAAAATCGTCTAGGACGACTAGAAACGTCTTAAAATGAAAAAAAAAAAAAAGTTGAAAAAAAATTTTAAATTGTCGAAATCATAATTATTTTGAAGTAGAGTCAATATAAATGGTATTTCAATTAAAAACCGGTTGAGTTTTCACAAAGAAAATCAAGATTAAAGCTCTAAATATGGTGATTCCAAAATAAGGTCCAAAATCGTCTAGGACGCCTTGAAACGCCTAAAAATGCAAAAAAAAATAAAAAAAGTTGAAAAAAAAATTTTAAATTGTCGAAATTATAATTATTTTGAAGTATAGTCAATATAAATGGTATTTCAATTAAAAACCGGTTGAGTTTTCACAGAGAAAATCAAGATTAATGCTCTAAATGTGGTGATTCCAAAATAAGGTCTAAAATTGTCTAGGACGACTAGAAACGTCTAAAAATGATAAAATAAAAAAAGTTGAAAAAAAATTTTAAATTGTCGAAATCATAATTATTATGAAGTAGAGTCAATATAAATGGTATTTCAATTAAAAATCGGTTGAGTTTTCACAGAGAAAATCAAGATTAATGCTCTAAATGTGGTGATTCCAAAATAAGGTCTAAAATCGTCTAGGACGACTAGAAACTCCTAAAAATTAAAAAATAAAAAAAAAATTAAAAAAAAATTTTAAATTGTCGAAATCAAGATTAATGCTCTAAATGTGGTGATTCCAAAATAAGGTCTAAAATCGTCTAGGACGCCTAGAAACGCCTAAAAATGACAAAAAAAAAAAAAAGGTGAAAAAAAATTTCAAATTGTCGAAATCATAATTATTTTGAAGTAGAGTCAATATAAATGGTATTTTAATTAAAAACCGGTTGAGTTTTAACAAAGAAAATCAAGATTAAAGCTCTTAATGTGGTGATTCCAAAATAAGGTCTAAAATCGTCTAGGACGCTTAGAAACGCCTAAAAATAAAAAAACAAAAAAAAGGTGAAAAAAATTTTAAATTGTCGAAATCATAATTATTTTGAAGTAGAGTCAATATAAATGGTATTTCAATTAAAAATGGTTGAGTTTTTACAGAGAAAATCAAGATGAATGCTCTAAATGTGGTGATTCCAAAATAATGTCTAAAATCGTCTAGGACGACTAGAAACGCCTAAAAATGACAAAATAAAAAAAAGTAAAAAAAAATTTTAAATTGTCGAAAAGGACGACTAGGACGACTAAAAACGCCTAAAAATGAAAAAATAAAAAAAGTTAAAAAAAATTATAAATTGTCGAAATCAAGATTAATGCTCTAAATGTGGTGATTCCAAAATAAGGCCTAAAATCGTCTAGGACGCCTAGAAACGCCTAAAAATGAAAAAATAAAAAAAAGGTGAAAAAAAATTTTAAATTGTCGAAATCATAATTATTTTGAAGTGAGTCAATATAAATGGTATTTCAATTAAAAATCGGTTGAGTTTTCAAAGAAAATCAAGATTAATGCTCTAAATGTGGTGATTCCAAAATAAGGTCTAAAATCGTCTAGGACGCCTAGAAACGCCTAAAAATGATAAAAAAAAAAAAAAAAGGTGAAAAAAAATTTTAAATTGTCGAAATCATAATTATTTTGAAGTAGAGTCAATATAAATGGTATTTCAATTAAAAATGGTTGAGTTTTTACAGAGAAAATCAAGATGAATGCTCTAAATGTGGTGATTCCAAAATAAGGTCTAAAATCGTCTAGGACGACTAGAAACGCCTAAAAATGACAAAAAAAAAAAAAAGTAGAAAAAAAATTTTAAATTGTCGAAACAGGATTACTTGGACGACTAAAACCGCCAATATAAATGAAATTTAATTAAAAAAGGTTAAAAAGATTTTACAAATTGTCGAAATCAAGATTAATGCTCTAAATGTGGTGATTCCAAAATAAGGTCTAAAATCGTCTAGGACGACTAGAAACGCCTAAAAATGAAAAAAAAAAAAAAGGTGAAAAAAATTTTAAATTGTCGAAATCATAATTATTTTGAAGTAGAGTCAATATAAATGATATTTCAATTAAAAAAATTTTAAATTGTCAGAAATCAAGATTAATGCTCTAAATGTGGTGATTCCAAAATAAGGTCTAAAATCGTCTAGGACGCCTAGAAACGCCTAAAAATGAAAAAAATAAAAAAAAGGTGAAAAAAAAATTTTAAATTGTCGAAATCATAATTATTTTGAAGTAGAGTCAATATAAATGGTATTTCAATTAAAAACCGGTTGAGTTTTAACAAAGAAAATCAAGATTAAAGCTCTTAATGTGGTGATTCCAAAATAAGGTCTAAAATCGTCTAGGACGCTTAGAAACGCCTAAAAATTAAAAAAAAAAAAAAAAGGTGAAAAAAAATTTTAAATTGTCGAAATCATAATTATTTTGAAGTAGAGTCAATATAAATGGTATTTCAATTAAAAATGGTTGAGTTTTTACAGAGAAAATCAAGATGAATGCTCTAAATGTGGTGATTCCAAAATAATGTCTAAAATCGTCTAGGACGACTAGAAACGCCTAAAAATGACAAAAAAAAAAAAGTAGAAAAAAATTTTAAATTGTCGAAAAGGACGACTAGGACGACTAGAAACGCCTAAAAATGAAAAAATAAAAAAAAGTTAAAAAAAAATTATAAATTGTCGAAATCAAGATTAATGCTCTAAATGTGGTGATTCCAAAATAAGGCCTAAAATCGTCTAGGACGCCTAGAAACGCCTCAAAATGAAAAAAAAAAAAAAGGTGAAAAAAAATTTTAAATTGTCGAAATCATAATTATTTTGAAGTAGAGTCAATATAAATGGTATTTCAATTAAAAATCGGTTGAGTTTTCACAGAGAAAATCAAGATTAATGCTCTAAATGTGGTGATTCCAAAATAAGGTCTAAAATCGTCTAGGACGACTAGAAACGCCTAAAAATTAAAAAAAAAAAAAAAAGTTAAAAAAAATTTTAAATTGTCGAAATCAAAATTAATGCTCTAAATGTGGTGATTCCAAAATAAGGTCTAAAATCGTCTAGGACGCCTAGAAACGCCTAAAAATGAAAAAATAAAAAAAAAGGTGAAAAAAAATTTTAAATTGTCGAAATCATAATTATTTTGAAGTAGAGTCAATATAAATGGTATTTCAATTAAAAACCGGTTGAGTTTTGACAAAGAAAATCAAGATTAAAGCTCTTAATGTGGTGATTCCAAAATAAGGTCTAAAATCGTCTAGGACGCTTAGAAACGCCTAAAAATTAAAAAAAAAAAAAAAAGGTGAAAAAAATTTTAAATTGTCGAAATCATAATTATTTTGAAGTAGAGTCAATATAAATGGTATTTCAATTAAAAATGGTTGAGTTTTTACAGAGAAAATCAAGATGAATGCTCTAAATGTGGTGATTCCAAAATAATGTCTAAAATCGTCTAGGACGACTAGAAACGCCTAAAAATGACAAAATAAAAAAAGTAGAAAAAAAATTTTAAATTGTCGAAAAGGACGACTAGGACGACTAGAAACGCCTAAAAATGAAAAAATAAAAAAAGTTAAAAAAAAATTATAAATTGTCGAAATCAAGATTAATGCTCTAAATGTGGTGATTCCAAAATAAGGCCTAAAATCGTCTAGGACGCCTAGAAACGCCTCAAAATGAAAAAATAAAAAAAAGGTGAAAAAAATTTTAAATTGTCGAAATCATAATTATTTTGAAGTAAAGTCAATATAAATGGTATTTCAATTAAAAACCGGTTGAGTTTTCACAAAGAAAATCAAGATTAAAGCTCTTAATGTGGTGATTCCAAAATAAGGTCTAAAATCGTCTAGGACGCTTAGAAACGCCTAAAAATTAAAAAACAAAAAAAAAGGTGAAAAAAATTTTAAATTGTCGAAATCATAATTATTTTGAAGTAGAGTCAATATAAATGGTATTTCAATTAAAAATGGTTGAGTTTTTACAGAGAAAATCAAGATGAATGCTCTAAATGTGGTGATTCCAAAATAATGTCTAAAATCGTCTAGGACGACTAGAAACGCCTAAAAATGACAAAATAAAAAAAGTAGAAAAAAAAATTTTAAATTGTCGAAAAGGACGACTAGGACGACTAGAAACGCCTAAAAATGAAAAAATAAAAAAAGTTAAAAAAAAATTATAAATTGTCGAAATCAAGATTAATGCTCTAAATGTGGTGACTCCAAAATAAGGCCTAAAATCGTCTAGGACGACTAGAAACGCCTAAAAATGACAAAAATAAAAAAGTAGAAAAAAAATTTTAAATTGTCGAAATCATAATTATTTTGAAGTAAAGTCAATATAAATGGTATTCCAATTAAAAACCGGTTGAGTTTTCACAGAGATAATCAAGATTAATGCTCTTAATGTGGTGATTCCAAAATAAGGTCTTAAATCGTCTAGGACGACTAGAAACGCCTTAAAATGAAAAAATAAAAAAAGTTGAAAAAAAATTTTATATTGTCGAAATCATAATTATTTTGAAGTAGAGTCAATATAAATGGTATTTCAATTAAAAATGGTCTAGGACAATTAAAATCGTCTAGGACGACTAGAAACGCCTAAAAATGACAAAATAAAATTTTAAATTGTCGAAATCATAATTATTTTGAAGTAAAGTCAATATAAATGGTATTCCAATTAAAAACCGGTTGAGTTTTCACAGAGAAAATCAAGATTAATGCTCTAAATATGGTGATTCCAAATGAAGGTCCAAAATCGTCTAGGACGCCTAGAAACGCCTAAAAATGAAAAAATAAAAAAAAGGTGGTGAAAAAAATTTTAAATTGTCGAAATCATAATTATTTTGAAGTAGAGTCAATATAAATGGTATTTCAATTAAAAACCGGTTGAGTTTTCACAAAGAAAATCAAGATTAAAGCTCTTAATGTGGTGATTCCAAAATAAGGTCTAAAATCGTCTAGGACGCTTAGAAACGCCTAAAAATTAAAAAAAAAAAAAAAAGGTGAAAAAAAATTTTAAATTGTCGAAATCATAATTATTTTGAAGTAGAGTCAATATAAATGGTATTTTAATTAAAAATGGTTGAGTTTTTACAGAGAAAATCAAGATGAATGCTCTAAATGTGGTGATTCCAAAATAATGTCTAAAATCGTCTAGGACGACTAGAAACGCCTAAAAATGACAAAATAAAAAAAGTAGAAAAAAAATTTTAAATTGTCGAAAAGGACGACTAGGACGACTAGAAACGTCTAAAAATGAAAAAAATAAAAAAAGTTAAAAAAAAATTATAAATTGTCGAAATCAAGATTAATGCTCTAAATGTGGTGATTCCAAAATAAGGTCCAAAATCGTCTAGGACGCCTAGAAACGCCTCAAAATGAAAAAAATAAAAATAGGGGAAAAAAATTTTAAATTGTCGAAATCATAATTATTTTGAAGTAGAGTCAATATAAATGGTATTTCAATTAAAAACCGGTTGAGTTTTCACAAAGAAAATCAAGATTAAAGCTCTTAATGTGGTGATTCCAAAATAAGGTCTAAAATCGTCTAGGACGCTTAGAAACGCCTAAAAATTAAAAAACAAAAAAAAAAGGTGAAAAAAAATTTTAAATTGTCGAAATCATAATTATTTTGAAGTAGAGTCAATATAAATGGTATTTCAATTAAAAATGGTTGAGTTTTTACAGAGAAAATCAAGATGAATGCTCTAAATGTGGTGATTCCAAAATAATGTCTAAAATCGTCTAGGACGACTAGAAACGCCTAAAAATGACAAAATAAAAAAAGTAGAGAAAAAAATTTTAAATTGTCGAAAAGGACGACTAGGACGACTAGAAACGCCTAAAAATGAAAAAATAAAAAAAGTTAAAAAAAATTATAAATTGTCGAAATCAAGATTAATGCTCTAAATGTGGTGACTCCAAAATAAGGCCTAAAATCGTCTAGGACGACTAGAAACGCCTAAAAATGACAAAATAAAAAAAGTAGAAAAAAAATTTTAAATTGTCGAAATCATAATTATTTTGAAGTAAAGTCAATATAAATGGTATTCCAATTAAAAACCGGTTGAGTTTTCACAGAGATAATCAAGATTAATGCTCTTAATGTGGTGATTCCAAAATAAGGTCTTAAATCGTCTAGGACGACTAGAAACGCCTTAAAATGAAAAAATAAAAAAAGTTGAAAAAAAATTTTATATTGTCGAAATCATAATTATTTTGAAGTAGAGTCAATATAAATGGTATTTCAATTAAAAATGGTCTAGGACAATTAAAATCGTCTAGGACGACTAGAAACGCCTAAAAATGACAAAATAAAATTTTAAATTGTCGAAATCATAATTATTTTGAAGTAAAGTCAATATAAATGGTATTCCAATTAAAAACCGGTTGAGTTTTCACAGAGAAAATCAAGATTAATGCTCTAAATATGGTGATTCCAAATGAAGGTCCAAAATCGTCTAGGACGCCTAGAAACGCCTAAAAATGAAAAAATAAAAAAAAGGTGAAAAAAATTTTAAATTGTCGAAATCATAATTATTTTGAAGTAGAGTCAATATAAATGGTATTTCAATTAAAAACCGGTTGAGTTTTCACAAAGAAAATCAAGATTAAAGCTCTTAATGTGGTGATTCCAAAATAAGGTCTAAAATCGTCTAGGACGCTTAGAAACGCCTAAAAATTAAAAAAAAAAAAAAAAAGGTGAAAAAAATTTTAAATTGTCGAAATCATAATTATTTTGAAGTAGAGTCAATATAAATGGTATTTTAATTAAAAATGGTTGAGTTTTTACAGAGAAAATCAAGATGAATGCTCTAAATGTGGTGATTCCAAAATAATGTCTAAAATCGTCTAGGACGACTAGAAACGCCTAAAAATGACAAAATAAAAAAAGTAGAAAAAAAATTTTAAATTGTCGAAAAGGACGACTAGGACGACTAGAAACGTCTAAAAATGAAAAAAATAAAAAAGTTAAAAAAAATTATAAATTGTCGAAATCAAGATTAATGCTCTAAATGTGGTGATTCCAAAATAAGGCCTAAAATCGTCTAGGACGCCTAGAAACGCCTCAAAATGAAAAATAAAAAAAAAGGTGAAAAAAATTTTAAATTGTCGAAATCATAATTATTTTGAAGTAAAGTCAATATAAATGGTATTTCAATTAAAAACCGGTTGAGTTTTCACAAAGAAAATCAAGATTAAAGCTCTTAATGTGGTGATTCCAAAATAAGGTCTAAAATCGTCTAGGACGCTTAGAAACGCCTAAAAATTAAAAAACAAAAAAAAAGGTGAAACAAATTTTAAATTGTCGAAATCATAATTATTTTGAAGTAGAGTCAATATAAATGGTATATCAATTAAAAATGGTTGAGTTTTTACAGAGAAAATCAAAATGAATGCTCTAAATGTGGTGATTCCAAAATAATGTCTAAAATCGTCTAGGACGACTAGAAACGCCTAAAAATGACAAAATAAAAAAAGTAGAAAAAAAATTTTAAATTGTCGAAAAGGACGACTAGGACGACTAGAAACGCCTAAAAATGAAAAAATAAAAAAAGTTAAAAAAAAATTATAAATTGTCGATATCAAGATTAATGCTCTAAATGTGGTGATTCCAAAATAAGGCCTAAAATCGTCTAGGACGACTAGAAACGCCTAAAAATGACAAAATAAAAAAAGTAGAAAAAAAATTTTAAATTGTCGAAATCATAATTATTTTGAAGTAAAGTCAATATAAATGGTATTCCAATTAAAAACCGGTTGAGTTTTCACAGAGATAATCAAGATTAATGCTCTTAATGTGGTGATTCCAAAATAAGGTCTTAAATCGTCTAGGACGACTAGAAACGCCTTAAAATGAAAAAATAAAAAAAGTTGAAAAAAAATTTTATATTGTCGAAATCATAATTATTTTGAAGTAGAGTCAATATAAATGGTATTTCAATTAAAAATGGTCTAGGACAATTAAAATCGTCTAGGACGACTAGAAACGCCTAAAAATGACAAAATAAAATTTTAAATTGTCGAAATCATGATTAATGCTCTAAATGTGGTGATTCCAAAATAAGGCCTAAAATCGTCTAGGACGACTAGAAACGCCTAAAAATGACAAAATAAAAAAAGTAGAAAAAAAATTTTAAATTGTCGAAATCATAATTATTTTGAAGTAAAGTCAATATAAATGGTATTCCAATTAAAAACCGGTTGAGTTTTCACAGAGAAAATCAAAATTAATGCTCTTAATGTGGTGATTCCAAAATAAGGTCTAAAATCGTCTAGGACGACTAGAAACGCCTAAAAATGAAATAATAAAAAAAGTTGAAAAAAAATTTCAAATTGTCGAAATCAAGATTAATGCTCTAAACATGGTGATTCCAAATTAAGGTCCAAAATCGTCTAGGACGCCTAGAAACGCCTAAAAATGAAAAAACAAAAAAAGTTGAAGCTCTAAATATGGTGATTCCAAAATAAGGTCCAAAATCGTCTAGGACGCCTTGAAACGCCTAAAAATGCAAAAAAAAATAAAAATAAAAAATAAAAAAATTGTCGAAATTATAATTATTTTGAAGTATAGTCAATATAAATGGTATTTCAATTAAAAACCGGTTGAGTTTTCACAGAGAAAATCAAGATTAATGCTCTAAATGTGGTGATTCCAAAATAAGGTCTAAAATTGTCTAGGACGACTAGAAACGTCTAAAAATGATAAAATAAAAAAAGTTGAAAAAAAATTTTAAATTGTCGAAATCATAATTATTTTGAAGTAGGGACAATATAAATGGTATTCCAATTAAAAACCGGTTGAGTTTTCACAGAGAAAATCAAAACTAATGCTCTTAATGTGGTGATTCCAAAATAAGGTCTAAAATCGTCTAGGACGACTAGAAACGTCTAAAAATGAAAAAATAAAAAAAAAGTAAAAAAAATTTTAAATTGTCGAAATCATAATTATTATGAAGTAGAGTCAATATAAATGGTATTCGAATTAAAAATCGGTTGAGTTTTCACAGAGAAAATCAAGATTAATGCTCTAAATGTGGTGATTCCAAAATAATGTCTAAAATCGTCTAGGACGACTAGAAACTCCTAAAAATTAAAAAATAAAAAAAAAATGAAAAAAAAATTTTAAATTGTCGAAATCAAGATTAATGCTCTAAATGTGGTGATTTCAAATTAAGGTCCAAAATCGTCTAGACGACTAGAAACGTCTTAAAATGAAAAAATAAAAAAAGTTGAAAAAAAATTTTAAATTGTCGAAATCATAATTATTTTGAAGTAGAGTGAATATAAATGGTATTTCAATTAAAAAACCGGTTGAGTTTTCACAAAGAAAATCAAAATTAAAGCTCTAAATGTGGTGATTCCAAAATAAGGTCCAATATCGTCTAGGACGCCTTGAAACGCCTAAAAATTAAAAAATAAAAAAAAGTTGAAAAAATTTTTAAATTGTCGAAATCATAATATTTTGAAGTAGAGTCAATATAAATGGTATTTCAATTAAAAACCGGTTGAGTTTTCACAGAGAAAATCAAGATTAATGCTATAAATATGGTGATTCCAAATTAAGGTCCAAAATCATTAAGAACGAAAAAGCTAAATGTGGTGATTCCAAATAAGGTCAAATCGTCTAGGACGCCTAGAAACGCCTAAAAATGAAAAAAAAAAAAAAAAAAGGTGAAAAAAATTTTTAAATTGTCGAAATCATAATTATTTTGAAGTAGAGTCAATATAAATGGTATTTCAATTAAAAACCGGTTGAGTTTTTCACAGAGAAAATCAAGATTAATGCTCTAAA
>JAECXC010000957.1:0-104324 GCA_018152125.1 Drosophila dunni
CTCTGCCGCCGCTGCGCGACTACTGGTCCGGCTTGTGTCCGCTCTCCTGGCGACCAACCCTTCGCTACCCCGCAGCCATAACTTGGCCCTCAGCTGCCAGGTCTCTCGCCGCATCTGCTGGTCCTCTGCCGCCGCTTCATCGTCTGCTGGTCCGGCGTGTCCGCCCTCCTGGCGCCCAACCCCGCTACCCTGCGGCCATCACTTGGCCGCCGCTGCTGGGCCTCTGCCGCCGCTACGCCGTCTACCGTTCCGGCTTGTGGGCGCAGCCAGCTTATGGCCTCAGCTGCTGGGTCCCAGCCACCGCTGCTGGGCCTCTGCTGCCGCTGCGCCGACTACGGGTCCGGCTTGTGTCCGCCCTCCTGGCGCCCAACCCTTCGCTACCCCTGCAGCCATCTCTTGGCCGCCGCTGCTGCGGCCTCTGTCCGGCCTCTGTTGGGCCTCTGCCGTCTCTACTGGGGTTCTGTCCGCTCTCACTGCTGCTGGGTCTCAGCCGCCTACTGGTCCGCCTGTGCCGCCGCTGCTGGGCCTCAGCCGCCGCTCTGCTGGGCCTCTGCCCCCCTCTACTGGGGTTCTCGCCTGCTCTGCTGCGCCGCTGCTGGACCTCTGCCGCCGCTGCGCCGACTACTGGTCCGGCTTGTGTCCGCCATCCTGGCGCCCAAAACCCCCGCTACCCTGCAGCCATCCACTTGGCCTCAGCTGCTGCGCGTCCACCCGTTCTGGCTTGTGGCCGCCCTCATCGTAGACAACCGCCGCTACCCCAGCAGCCAACACTTAGCCTCAGCTGCTGGGCCTCTGCCACCTCTGCTGGGCCTCTGCCGCCTCTACTGGGGTTCTGCGCCGCTACTGGGACTCTGCCGCCGCTGCGCCGTCTACTTGTCCGGCTTGTGTCCGCCATCCTGGCGCCCAAAACCCCGCTACCCTGCAGCCATCACTTGGCCTCAGCTGCTGGGTCTCTGCCGCATCTGCTGCTGATCCTCTGCCGCCGCTGCATCGTCTACTGGTCCGGCTTGTGTCCGCTCTCCTGGCGCCCAACCTCCGCTACCCCCTGCAGCCATCACTTGGCGTCAGCTGCTGCGCCTCTGTCTCGGCTTGCCCTCCTGGCGCCCAGCTGACCGCTACCTGCAGCCCCTTCCAGCCTGCCCTCTGGCCTCTTCGCCACCGCTGTGCTGGGCCTCTGCCGCCGCTGCGCCGACTACGGGTCCGGCTTGTGTCCGCCCTCCTGGCGCCCAACCCCCGCTACCCCTGCAGTCATTTCTTGGCCGCCGCTGCTAGGGTCTTTGCCGCCTCTTGCCGCCGCTGCGCCGTCTACCGTTCTGGCTTGTGGACGCCCATTATATAGACAACCGGCCGCTACCTTGCAGCCAACACTTGGCCTCAGCTGCCGGGCCTCTGCCGCCTCTGCGGCTGCTGCTGTCTACCGTTCGGCTTGTGGCCGCCCTTTATATAGACAACCGGCCGCTGCCCCAGCCGACAACACTTGGCCTCAGCTGCTGTGCCTCTGTCCGTCTTGGTAGCCCGCCCTCCTGGCGCCCAACCCCCGCTACCCCCACTACCACTGCAACCATCACTTGGTCTCAGGTGCTGGGCCTCTGCCGCCGCTGCGCCGGCTACTGGTCCGGGCCTGTGTTCGCCTTCCTGGCGCCCAACTCCTCGCTTCCCCTGCAGCCATCACTTGACCGCCTCGCGCTGGGCCTCAGCCGCCTCTGCTGGGCCATCCTGGCCTCAGCTGCTACGCTGCTGCCGTCTACCGTTTCGGCTTGTGGCCGCCCTTTATATAGTTAACCGGCCGCTGCTTCGGCAGCCAACACCTGGCCTCAGCTGCTGGGTCCCAGCCGCCTCTGGGCCTCTGCCGCCGCTGCTGGGCCTCAGCCGCCTCTGCTGGGCCTCTGCCCCCTCTGCTGGGGCTCTGCGCCGCTGCTGGGACTCTGCCGCCGCTGCGCCGACTACTGGTCCGGCTTGTGTCTACCCTCCTGGCGACCAACCCTTCGCTACCCCTGCAGCCATCACTTGGCCTCAGCTGCTGGGTCTCTGCCGCATCTGCTGGTCCTCTGCCGCCGCTGCATCGTCTACTGGTCCGGCTTGTGTCCATCCTCCTGGCGCCCAAACCCCCGCTCCCCCAGCGGCAATCACTTTGCCGCCGCTGCGCCGTCTACCGTTCCGGCTTGTGGCCGCCCTTTATAAAGACAACCGGCCGCTGCCCCAGCAGCCAACATTTGGCCTCAGCTGCTGGGCCTCTGCCGCCGCTACGCCGTCTACCGTTCCGGCTTGTGGCCGCCCTTTATATAGACAACCGGCCGCTGCCCCGGCAGCCAACACTTGGCCTCAGCTGCTGGGTCTCAGCCGCCCCCTGCTGGGGTTCTGCGCCGCTGCGCCGACTACGCGTCTGGCTTGTGTCCGCCCTCCTGGCGCCCAGCCATCGCTACCCCTGCAGCCATCACTTGGCCTCAGCTGCTGCGCCTCTGTCCGTCTTGTGTCCACCTTTTTGGCGCCCAACCCCCGCTACCACTGCAACCATCACTTGGTCTCGGGTGTTGGGCCTCTGCCGCCGCTGCGCCGACTACTGGTCCGGCTTGTGTCCGCCCTTCTGGCGCCCAACCCTTCGCTACCCCTGCAGCCATCACTTGGCCTCAGCTGCTACGCCGCTGCGCGCGTCTACCGTTTCGGCTTGTGGCCGCCCTTTATATTGTTAACCGGCCGCTGCTTCGGCAGCCAACACTTGGCCTCAGCTGCTGGGTCCCAGCCGCCTCTGCTGGGCCTCTGCCGCCGCTGCTGGGCCTCTGCCGGCCTCTGTGGGCCTCTGCCACCTAACCTGGAGTTCTGCGCTGCTGCTGGGACTTTGCCTCCGCTGCGCCGACTCTGGTCCGGCTTGTGTCCGCCCTCCTGGCGCCCAACCCCTGTCGCTACCCCTGCAGCCATCACTTGGCTTTAGCTGCGCGCTGCCGCCGCTGCGCACCGTGCCTGCTTTATGGACAACCGGCCGCGGCCAACACTTGGCCTCAGCTGGGTCTCAGCCGCCTCTGCTGGGCCTCTGCCGCCGCCGCGCAACTACGGGTCCGGCTTGGTAAGCCATCCTGGCGCCCAAAACCCCGCTACCCAGCAGCCAACACTTAACCTCAGATGCTGGTCCTCTGCCGCCGCTGCTGGGTCTCAGCCGCCTCTGCTGGGCCTCTGCCGCCGCTGCGCCGACTACGGGTCCGGCTTATGTCCGCCCTCCTGGCGCCCAACCCCCGCTACCCCTGCAGCCATCACTTGGCCGCCGCTGCTGGGCTTCTGCCGCCACTGCGCCGACTACCGTTCCGGCTTGTGGCCGCCTTTATAGAGACAACCGGCCGCAGCCCCAGCAGCCAACACTTGGCCTCAGCTGCTGGGTCTCAGCCGCCTCTGCTGGGCCTCTGCCGCCGCCGCGCCGACTACGGGTCCGGCTTGTGTAAGCCATCCTGGCGCCCAAAACCCCGCTACCCAGCAGCCAACACTTGGCCTCAGCTGCTGGGCCTCTGCCGCCGCTGCTGGGTCTCAGCCGCCTCTGAGGGGCCTCTGCCGCCGCTGCGCCGACTACGGGTCCGGCTTGTGTAAGCCATCCTGGCGCCCAAACCCCGCTACCCAGCAGCCAACACTTGGCTTTATCTGTTGGGCCTCTGCCGCCACTGCTGGGCCTCTGCCGCCGCTGCGACGTTACCGTGTCCGGCTTGTGTCCGCCCTCCTGGCGCCCAACCCCCGCTACCCCTACAGCCATCACTTGGCCTCAGCTGCTGCGCCTCTGTCCGGCCTTGTGTCCGCCCTCCTGGCGCCCAACCCCCTACCCCTGCAGCCATCATTTGGCCGCCTCTACTGGGCCTCATCCGCCTCTACTGGGCCTCATCCGCCTCTGCTGGGCCTCTGCCGCCTCTGCTGGGCCTCTGCCGCCTCTGCTGGGCCTCTGCCACCTAACCTGGAGTTCTGCGCTGCTGCTGGGACTATGCCTCCGCTGCGCCGACTTCTGGTCCGGCTTGTGTCCGCCCTCCTGGCGCCCAACCCCCCGCTACCCCTGCAGTCATTTCTTGGCCGCCGCTGCTAGGTCTTTGCCGCCTCTGCCGCCGCTGCGCCGTCTACCGTTCTGGCTTGTGGACGCCCATTATATAGACAACCGGCCGCTACCACTTGGCGTCAGCTGCTGCGCCTCTGTCCGGCTTGTGACTGCCCTCCTGGCGCCCAGCTCACCGCTACCCCTGCAGCCATCACTTGGCCACCGCTGTTGGGCCTCTGCCGCCGCTGCGCCGACTACGGGTCCGGCTTGTGTCCGCCCTCCTGGCGCCCAACCCCCCGCTACCCCTGCAGTCATTTCTTGGCCGCCGCTGCTAGGTCTTTGCCGCCTCTGCCGCCGCTGCGCCGTCTACCGTTCTGGCTTGTGGACGCCCATTATATAAACAACCGGCCGCTGCCCCAGCAGCCAACACTTAGCCTCAGCTGCTGGGTCTCAGCCGCCTCTGCTGGGCCTCTGCCGCCGCTGCTGGGCCTCAGCCGCCTCTTGGGCCTCTGCCCCCTCTACTGGGGTTCTGCGCCGCTGCTGGGACTCTGCGCCGCTGCTGGACTCTGCCGCCGCTGCGCCGACTACTGGTCCGGCTTGTGTCCGCCATCCTGGCGCCCAAAACCCCGCTACCCTGCAGCCATCACTTGGCCTCAGCTGCTACGCCGTCTACCGTTCTGGCTTGTGGCCGCCCTTTATATAGACAACCGGCCGCTGCCCCAGCAGCCAACACTTAGCCTCAGCTGCTGGGCCTCTGCCGCCCTCTGCTGGGCCTCTGCCGCCTCTACTGGGGTTCTGCCGCCGCTGCTGGGACTGTGCCGCCGCTGCGCCGACTACGGGTCCGGCTTGTGTCCGCCATCCTGGCGCCCAAAACCCCGCTACCCTGCAGCCATCACTTGGCCTCAGCTGCTGGGTCTCTACCGCATCTGCTGCTGGTCCTCTGCCGCCGCTGCATCGTCTACTGGTCCGGCTTGTGTCCGCTCTCCTGGCGCCCAACCCCTCGCTACCCCTGCAGCCATCACTTGGCGCCTCAGCTGCTGCGCCTCTGTCCGGCTTCTGACTGCCCTCCTGGCGCCCAGCTCACCGCTACCCCTGCAGCCATCACTTGGCCACCGCTGTTGGGCCTCTGCCGCCGCTGCGCCGACTACGGGTCCGGCTTGTGTCCGCCCTCCTGGCGCCCAACTCCCCGCTACCCCTGCAGTCATCTCTTGGCCGCCGCTGCTGGGTCTTTGCCGCCTCTGCCGCCGCTGCGCTGTCTACCGTTCCGGCTTGTGGACGCCCTGTATATAGACAACCGGCCGCTCCCCTGCAGCCAACACTTGGCCTCAGCTGCTGGGCCTCTGCCGCCTCTGCCGCCGCTGCGCGGTCTCACCGTTCCGCCTTTCGCTTTTATGGACAACCGGCCGCTGCCCCAGCAGCCAACACTTGGCCTCAGCTGCTGTGCCTCTGTCCGTCTTGTGCCCGCCCTCCTGGCGCCCAACCCCCCGCTACCCCCCACTACCACTGCAACCATCACTTGGTCTCAGGTGCTGGGCCTCTGCCGCCGCTGCGCCGACTACTGGTCCGGCTTGTGTCCGCCCTCCTGGCGCCCAACTCCCCGCTTCCCCTGCAGCCATCACTTGACCGCCTCCGCTGGGCCTCAGCCGCCTCTGCTGGCCATCTTGCCGCCGCTGCTGGGCTCGCCGCCTGCGCCGTCTACCGTTCCGGCTTGTGGCCGCCCTTTATATAGTTAACCGGCCGCTGCTTCAGCAGCCAACACTTGGCCTCAGCTGCTGGGTCCCAGCCGCCTCTGCTGGGCCTCTGCCGCCGCTGCTGGGCCTCAGCCGCCTCTGCTGGGCCTCTGCCGCCCTCTACTGGGGCTCTGCGCCGCTGCTGGGACTCTGCCGCCGCTGCGCCGCTACTGGTCCGGCTTGTGTCTACCCTCCTGGCGCCCAACCCTTCGCTACCCCTGCAGCCATCACTTGGCCTCAGCTGCTGGGTCTCTGCCGCATCTGCTGGTCCTCTGCCGCCGCTGCATCGTCTACTGGTCCGGCTTGTGTCCGTCCTCCTGGCGCCCAAACCCCCGCTCCCCAGCAGCCATCACTTTGCCGCCGCTGCCGCCTCTGTTCCGGCTTGTGTCCGCCCTCCTAAAGACAACCGCCGCTGCCCCTGCAGCCAACATTTGGCCTCAGCCTGCTGCTATTGGCCTCTGCCGCCGCTGCGCCGTCCACCGTTCCGGCTTGTGGCCGCCCTTTATATAGACAACCGGCCGCTGCCCCAGCAGCCAACACTTGGCCTCAGCTGCTGGGTCTCAGCCGCCCCTGCTGGTCCTCTGCCGCCGCTGCGCCGACTACGCGTCTGGCTTGTGTCCGCCCTCCTGGCGCCCAACCATTCGCTACCCCTGCAGCCATCACTTGGCCTCAGCTGCTGCGCCTCTGTCCGTCTTGTGTCCCCTTTTGGCGCCCCCCCGCTACCACTGCAACCATCACTTGGTCTCAGGTGTTGGGCCTCTGCCGCCGCTGCGCCGACTACTGGTCCGGCTTGTGTCCGCCCTTCTGGCGCCCAACCCTTCGCTACCCCTGCAGCCATCACTTGGCCTCAGCTGCTACGCCGCTGCCTCTACCGTTCGGCTTGTGGCCGCCCTTTTATTGTTAACCGGCCGCTCCCGGCAGCCGCCAACCTTGGCCTCAGCTGCTGGGTCCCAACCGCCTCTGCTGGGCCTCTGCCGCCGCTGCTGGGCCTCTGCCGCCTCTGCTGGGCCTCTGCCACCTAACCTGGGTTCTGCGCTGCTGCTGGGACTATGCCTCCGCTGCGCCGACTACTGGTCCGGCTTGTGTCCGCCCTCCTGGCGCCCAACCCTTCGCTACCCCTGCAGCCATCACTTGGCTTCAGCTGCTGCTGGTCTGCCGCCGCTGCGCGTCTGCCGTTCCGCCTTGTGGCCGCCCTTATATAGACAACCGGCCGCAGCCCCCAGCAGCCAACACTTGGCCTCAGCTGCTGGGTCTCTGCCGCCTCTGCTGGGCCTCTGCCGCCGCCGCGCCAATACGGGTCCGGCTTGTGCCTGCCATCCTGGCGCCCAAAACCCCGCTACCCAGCAGCCAACACTTAACCTCAGATGCTGGGTCCTCTGCCGCCGCTGCTCTCAGCCGCCTCTGCTAGGCCTCTGCCGCCGCTGCGCCGACTACTGGTCCGGCTTGTGTCCGCCCTCCTGGCGCCCAACCCCCCGCTACCCCTGCAGCCATCCTTGGCCGCCGCTGCTGGGTCTTCTGCCGCCACTGCGCCGACTACCGTTCCGGCTTGTGGCCGCCCTTTATATAGACAACCGGCCGCAGCCCCAGCAGCCAACACTTGGCCTCAGCTGCTGGGTCTCAGCCGCCTCTGCTGGGCCTCTGCCGCCGCCGCGCCGACTACGGGTCCGGCTTGTGTAAGCCATCCTGTTGCGCCAAAGCCCCCTTCCCAGCTGGGCCAACACTTTGCCTCAGCTGCTGGGCCTCTGCCGCCGCTGCTGGGTCTCAGCCGCCTCTGAGGGCCTCTGCCGCCGCTGCGCCGACTACGGGTCCGGCTTGTGTAAGCCATCCTGGCGCCCAAAACCCCGCTACCCAGCAGCCAACACTTGGCCTCATCTGTTGGGCCTCTGCCGCCATCTGCTGGGCCTCTGCCGCCGCTGCAACGTCTACTGGTCCGGCTTGTGTCCGCCCTCCTGGCGCCCAACCCCCGCTACCCCTGCAGCCATCACTTGGCCTCAGCTGCTGCGCCTCTGTCCGGCTTGTGTCCGCCCTCCTGGCGCCCAACCCCCTACCCCTGCAGCCATCATTTGGCCGCCTCTTCACTGGGCCTCTGCCTCCTCTGCTGGGCCTCATCCGCCTCTGCTGGGCCCTTGCTGTCCGCCCTCTGCTGGGCCTCTGCCGCCTCTACTGGGGTTCTGCCGCCGCTGCTGGGACTGTGCCGCCGCTGCGCCGACTACTGGTCCGGCTTCTGTCCGCCATCCTGGCGCCCAACCCTTCGCTACCCCTGCAGCCATCACTTGGCCTCAGCTGCTGCGCCTCTGTCCGGCTTTGTGTCTCAGCCCCCTCCTGGCGCCCACCTTGCCCGCTACCCCTGCCGCCATCACTTGGCCACCCGCTGTTTGTGCCCTCTGCCGCCTCTGCTGGGCCTCTGCCGCCTCTGCTGGGCCTCTGCCGCCTCTGCTGGGCCTTTGCCGCCTCTGCTGGGCATCTGCCGCCGCTGCGCCGACTACTGGTCCGGCTTGTGTCCGCCCTCCTGGCGCCCAACCCTTCGCTACCCCTGCAGCCATCACTTGGCCTTCAGCTGCTGCGCTTGTCGGGCTTGTGTCCGCCCTCCTGGGCCAACCCCTACCCCTGCATCCATACTTGGCCTAGCTGCTGGGTCTCTGCCGCATCTGCTGGTCCTCTGCCGCCGCTGCATCGTCTACTGGTCCGGCTTGTGTCCGCCCTCCTGGCGCCCAAACCCCCGCTCCCCTGCAGCCATACCTTGGCCGCCGCTGCTGGGCCTCTGCCGCCGCTACTGCCGTCTACCGTTCCGGCTTGTGGCCGCCCTTTTATGGACAACCGGCAGCTGCCCCAGCAGCCATCACTTGGCCTCAGCTGCTGGGTCTCTGCCGCATCTGCTGGTCCTCTGCCGCCGCTGCATCGTCTACTGGTCCGGCTTGTGTCCGCCCTCCTGGCGCCCAACCCCCGCTCCCCCTGCAGCCATCACTTGGCCTCAGCTGCTGGGCCTCTGCCGCCGCTGCTGGGTCTCAGCCGCCTCTGCTGGGCCTCTGCCGCCGCTGCATCGTCTTCTGGTCCGGCTTGTGTCCGCCCTCCTGGCGCCCAACCGCCTGCTACCCCTGCAGCCATCACTTGGCCGCCTCTACTGGGCCTCAGCCGTCTCTGCTGGGCCTCTGTCGCCTCTGCTGGGCCTCTGCCGCCTCTTCTGGAGTTCTGCGCTGCTGCTGGGACTCTGCCGCCGCTACGCCGACTACTGGTCCGGCTTGTGTCCGCCCTCCTGGCGCCCAACCCTTCGCTACCCATGCAGCCATCACTTGGCCGCAGCTGCTGCGCCTCTGCCGCCTCTGCCGCCGCCGCTGCGCTGTCTACCGTTCCGGCTTGTGGCCGCCCTTTATATAGACAACGGCCGCTGCCCCAGCAGCCAACACTTGCCCTCAGCTGCTGGGTCTCAGCCGCCTTTGCTGGGCCTCAGCTGCTGGGTCTCAGCCGCCTTTGCTGGGCCTCTGCCGCCGCTGCGCCGACTACTGGTCCGGCTTGTGTCCGCCCTCCTGGCGCCAAACCCTTCGCTACCCCTGCAGCCATCACTTGGACTCAGCTGCTTCGCCTCTGTCCGGCTTGTGTCCGCCCTCCTGGCGCCTCTACTGGGCCTCTGCCGCCTCTGCTGGGCCTCTGCCGCCTCTACTGGGGTTCTGCCGCCGCTGCTGGGACTGTGCCGCCGCTGCGCCGACTACTGGTCCGGCTTGTGTCCGCCATCCTGGCGCCCAAAACCCCGCTACCCTGCAGCCAACACTTGGCCGCAGCTGCTGGGCCTCTGCCGCCGCTGCTGGTGCTCTGCCGCCGCCGCTGGGCCTCTGCCGCCGCTGCGCCGACTACTGGTCCGGCTTGTGTCCGCCCTCCTGGCGCCCAACCCTTCGCTACCCATGCAGCCATCACTTGGCCGCCGCTGCTGGGCCTCTGCTGCCGCTGCGCCGTCTACCGTTCCGGCTTGTGGCCGCCCTTTATATAGACAACCGGCCGCTGCCCCAGCAGCCAACACTTGGCCTCAGCTGCTGGGTCTCAGCCGCCTCTGCTGGGCCTCTGCCGCCGCTGCGCCGACTACGGGTCCGGCTTGTGTCCGCCCTCCTGGCGCCCAACACTTCACTACCCCTGCGGCCATCACTTGGCCTCAGCTGCTGCGCCTCTGTCCGGCTTGTGTCCGCCCTCCTGGCGCCCAATCCCCCGCAACCCCTGCAGCCATCACTTGGCCGCCTCTACTGGGCCTCAGCCGTCTCTTCTGAGCCTCTGCCGCCGATGCGCCGACTACTGGTCCGGCTTGTGTCCGCCCTCCTGGCGCCCAACCCCCCGCTACCCCTGCAGCCATCACTTGGCCTCAGCTGCTGGGTCTCTGCCGCATCTGCTGGTCCTCTGCCGCCGCTGCATCATCTACTGGTCCGGCTTGTGTCCGCCCTCCTGGCGCCCAACCCCCCGCTACCCCTGCAGCCATCACTTGGCCGCCGCTGCTGGGCCTCTGCCGCCGCTACGCCGTCTACCGTTCCGGCTTGTGGCCGCCCTTTATATAGACAACCGGCCGCTGCCCCAGCAGCCATCACTTGGCCTCAGCTGCTGCGCCTCTGTCCGGCTTGTGTCCGCCCTCCTGGCGCCCAACCCCCCGCTACCCCTGCAACCATCACTTGGTCTCAAGTGCTGGGCAACTGCCGTCGCTGCTGGGTCTCATCCGCCTCAGCTGGTCCTCTGCTGGGCCTCTGCCACCTCTGCCGCCTCTACTGGGGTTCTGCGCCGCTGCTGGGACTCTGCCGCCGCTGCGCCGACTACTGGTCCGGCTTGTGTCCGCTCTCCTGGCGACCAACCCTTCGCTACCCCTGCAGCCATAACTTGGCCTCAGCTGCTGGGTCTCTGCCGCATCTGCTGGTCCTCTGCCGCCGCTGCATCGTCTACTGGTCCGGCTTGTGTCCGCCCTCCTGGCGCCCAACCCCCCGCTACCCCTGCAGCCATCACTTGGCCGCCGCTGCTGGGCCTCTGCCGCCGCTACGCCGTCTACCGTTCCGGCTTGTGGGCGCAGCCAACACTTGGCCTCAGCTGCTGGGTCCCAGCCGCCACTGCTGGGCCTCTGCCGCCGCTGCGCCGACTACGGATCCGGCTTGTGTCCGCCCTCCTGGCGCCCAACCCTTCGCTACCCCTGCAGCCATCACTTGGCGTCAGCTGCTGCGCCTCTGTCCGGCTTGTGACTGCCCTCCTGGCGCCCAGCTCACCGCTACCCCTGCAGCCATCACTTGGCCACCGCTGTTGGGCCTCTGCCGCCGCTGCGCCGACTACGGGTCCGGCTTGTGTCCGCCCTCCTGGCGCCCAACCCCCCGCTACCCCTGCAGTCATTTCTTGGCCGCCGCTGCTAGGTCTTTGCCGCCTCTGCCGCCGCTGCGCCGTCTACCGTTCTGGCTTGTGGCCGCCCTTTATATAAACAACCGGCCGCTGCCCCAGCAGCCAACACTTAGCCTCAGCTGCTGGGTCTCAGCCGCCTCTGCTGGGCCTCTGCCGCCGCTGCTGGGCCTCAGCCGCCTCTGCTGGGCCTCTGCCCCCTCTACTGGGGTTCTGCGCCGCTGCTGGGACTCTGCGCCGCTGCTGGGACTCTGCCGCCGCTGCGCCGACTACTGGTCCGGCTTGTGTCCGCCATCCTGGCGCCCAAAACCCCGCTACCCTGCAGCCATCACTTGGCCTCAGCTGCTACGCCGTCTACCGTTCTGGCTTGTGGCCGCCCTTTATATAGACAACCGGCCGCTGCCCCAGCAGCCAACACTTAGCCTCAGCTGCTGGGCCTCTGCCACCTCTGCTGGACCTCTGCCGCCTCTACTGGGGTTCTGCGCCGCTACTGGGACTCTGCCGCCGCTGCGCCGACTACTTGTCCGGCTTGTGTCCGCCATCCTGGCGCCCAAAACCCCGCTACCCTGCAGCCATCACTTGGCCTCAGCTGCTGGGTCTCTGCCGCATCTGCTGCTGATCCTCTGCCGCCGCTGCATCGTCTACTGGTCCGGCTTGTGTCCGCTCTCCTGGCGCCCAACCCTTCGCTACCCCTGCAGCCATCACTTGGCGTCAGCTGCTGCGCCTCTGTCCGGCTTGTGACTGCCCTCCTGGCGCCCAGCTCACCGCTACCCCTGCAGCCATCACTTGGCCACCGCTGTTGGGCCTCTGCCGCCGCTGCGCCGACTACGGGTCCGGCTTGTGTCCGCCCTCCTGGCGCCCAACCCCCCGCTACCCCTGCAGTCATTTCTTGGCCGCCGCTGCTAGGTCTTTGCCGCCTCTGCCGCCGCTGCGCCGTCTACCGTTCTGGCTTGTGGACGCCCATTATATAGACAACCGGCCGCTACCCTGCAGCCAACACTTGGCCTCAGCTGCTGGGCCTCTGCCGCCTCTGCCGCCGCTGCGCCGTCTACCGTTCCGGCTTGTGGCCGCCCTTTATATAGACAACCGGCCGCTGCCCCAGCAGCCAACACTTGGCCTCAGCTGCTGTGCCTCTGTCCGTCTTGTGCCCGCCCTCCTGGCGCCCAACCCCCCGCTACCCCCCACTACCACTGCAACCATCACTTGGTCTCAGGTGCTGGGCCTCTGCCGCCGCTGCGCCGACTACTGGTCCGGCTTGTGTCCGCCCTCCTGGCGCCCAACTCCCCGCTTCCCCTGCAGCCATCACTTGACCGCCTCCACTGGGCCTCAGCCGCCTCTGCTGGGCCATCACTTGGCCTCAGCTGCTACGCCGCTGCGCCGTCTACCGTTTCGGCTTGTGGCCGCCCTTTATATAGTTAACCGGCCGCTGCTTCAGCAGCCAACACTTGGCCTCAGCTGCTGGGTCCCAGCCGCCTCTGCTGGGCCTCTGCCGCCGCTGCTGGGCCTCAGCCGCCTCTGCTGGGCCTCTGCCCCCTCTACTGGGGCTCTGCGCCGCTGCTGGGACTCTGCCGCCGCTGCGCCGGCTACTGGTCCGGCTTGTGTCTACCCTCCTGGCGACCAACCCTTCGCTACCCCTGCAGCCATCACTTGGCCTCAGCTGCTGGGTCTCTGCCGCATCTGCTGGTCCTCTGCCGCCGCTGCATCGTCTACTGGTCCGGCTTGTGTCCATCCTCCTGGCGCCCAAACCCCCCGCTCCCCCAGCAGCAATCACTTTGCCGCCGCTGCGCCGTCTACCGTTCCGGCTTGTGGCCGCCCTTTATAAAGACAACCGGCCGCTGCCCCAGCAGCCAACATTTGGCCTCAGCTGCTGGGCCTCTGCCGCCGCTACGCCGTCTACCGTTCCGGCTTGTGGCCGCCCTTTATATAGACAACCGGCCGCTGCCCCAGCAGCCAACACTTGGCCTCAGCTGCTGGGTCTCAGCCGCCCCTGCTGGGGTTCTGCGCCGCTGCGCCGACTACGCGTCTGGCTTGTGTCCGCCCTCCTGGCGCCCAACCATTCGCTACCCCTGCAGCCATCACTTGGCCTCAGCTGCTGCGCCTCTGTCCGTCTTGTGTCCACCCTTTTGGCGCCCAACCCCCCGCTACCACTGCAACCATCACTTGGTCTCAGGTGTTGGGCCTCTGCCGCCGCTGCGCCGACTACTGGTCCGGCTTGTGTCCGCCCTTCTGGCGCCCAACCCTTCGCTACCCCTGCAGCCATCACTTGGCCTCAGCTGCTACGCCGCTGCGCCGTCTACCGTTTCGGCTTGTGGCCGCCCTTTATATTGTTAACCGGCCGCTGCTTCAGCAGCCAACACTTGGCCTCAGCTGCTGGGTCCCAGCCGCCTCTGCTGGGCCTCTGCCGCCGCTGCTGGGCCTCTGCCGCCTCTGCTGGGCCTCTGCCACCTAACCTGGAGTTCTGCGCTGCTGCTGGGACTATGCCTCCGCTGCGCCGACTTCTGGTCCGGCTTGTGTCCGCCCTCCTGGCGCCCAACCCTTCGCTACCCCTGCAGCCATCACTTAGCTTTAGCTGCTGCGCCTCTGCCGCCGCTGCGCCGTCTACCGTTCCGCCTTGTGGCCGCCCTTTATATAGACAACCGGCCGCAGCCCCAGCAGCCAACACTTGGCCTCAGCTGCTGGGTCTCAGCCGCCTCTGCTGGGCCTCTGCCGCCGCCGCGCCGACTACGGGTCCGGCTTGTGTAAGCCATCCTGGCGCCCAAAACCCCGCTACCCAGCAGCCAACACTTAACCTCAGATGCTGGTCCTCTGCCGCCGCTGCTGGGTCTCAGCCGCCTCTGCTAGGCCTCTGCCGCCGCTGCGCCGACTACGTGTCCGGCTTGTGTCCGCCCTCCTGGCGCCCAACCCCCCGCTACCCCTGCAGCCATCACTTGGCCGCCGCTGCTGGCTTCTGCCGCCACTGCGCCGACTACCGTTCCGGCTTGTGGCCGCCCTTTATAGAGACAACCGGCCGCAGCCCCAGCAGCCAACACTTGGCCTCAGCTGCTGGGTCTCAGCCGCCTCTGCTGGGCCTCTGCCGCCGCCGCGCCGACTACGGGTCCGGCTTGTGTAAGCCATCCTGGCGCCCAAAACCCCGCTACCCAGCAGCCAACACTTGGCCTCAGCTGCTGGGCCTCTGCCGCCGCTGCTGGGTCTCAGCCGCCTCTGAGGGGCCTCTGCCGCCGCCGCGCCGACTACGGGTCCGGCTTGTGTAAGCCATCCTGGCGCCCAAAACCCCGCTACCCAGCAGCCAACACTTGGCTTTATCTGTTGGGCCTCTGCCGCCACTGCTGGGCCTCTGCCGCCGCTGCGACGACTACGTGTCCGGCTTGTGTCCGCCCTCCTGGCGCCCAACCCCCGCTACCCCTACAGCCATCACTTGGCCTCAGCTGCTGCGCCTCTGTCCGGCTTGTGTCCGCCCTCCTGGCGCCCAACCCCCCTACCCCTGCAGCCATCATTTGGCCGCCTCTACTGGGCCTCATCCGCCTCTACTGGGCCTCATCCGCCTCTGCTGGGCCTCTGCCGCCTCTGCTGGGCCTCTGCCGCCTCTACTGGGGTTCTGCCGCCGCTGCTGGGACTGTGCCGCCGCTGCGCCGACTACTGGTCCGGCTTCTGTCCGCCATCCTGGCGCCCAACCCTTCGCTACCCCTGCAGCCATCACTTGGCCTCAGCTGCTGCGCCTCTGTCCGGCTTGTGTCTGCCCTCCTGGCGCCCACCTCCCCGCTACCCCTGCCGCCATCACTTGGCCACCGCTGTTTGTGCCTCTGCCGCCTCTGCTGGGCCTCTGCCGCCTCTGCTGGGCCTCTGCCGCCTCTGCTGGGCCTTTGCCGCCTCTGCTGGGCATCTGCCGCCGCTGCACCGACTACTGGTCCGGCTTGTGTCCGCCCTCCTGGCGCCCAACCGTTCGCTACCCCTGCACCCATCACTTGGCCTTAGCTGCTGCGCCTCTGTCGGGCTTGTGTCCGCCCTCCTGGCGCCCAACCCCCCTACCCCTGCATCCATCACTTGGCCTCAGCTGCTGGGTCTCTGCCGCATCTGCTGGTCCTCTGCCGCCGCTGCATCGTCTACTGGTCCGGCTTGTGTCCGCCCTCCTGGCGCCCAACCCCCCGCTACCCCTGCAGTCATTTCTTGGCCGCCGCTGCTGGGCCTCTGCCGCCGCTACGCCGTCTACCGTTCCGGCTTGTGGCCGCCCTTTATATGGACAACCGGCCGCTGCCCCAGCAGCCATCACTTGGCCTCAGCTGCTGGGTCTCTGCCGCATCTGCTGGTCCTCTGCCGCCGCTGCATCGTCTACTGGTCCGGCTTGTGTCCGCCCTCCTGGCGCCCAACCCCCGCTCCCCTGCAGCCATCACTTGGCCTCAGCTGCTGGGCCTCTGCCGCCGCTGCTGGGTCTCAGCCGCCTCTGCTGGGCCTCTGCCGCCGCTGCATCGTCTTCTGGTCCGGCTTGTGTCGCCCTCCTGGCGCCCAACCGCCTGCTACCCCTGCAGCCATCACTTGGCCGCCTCTACTGGGCCTCAGCCGTCTCTGCTGGGCCTCTGCCGCCTCTGCTGGGCCTCTGCCGCCTCTACTGGAGTTCTGCGCCGCTGCTGGGACTGTGCCGCCGCTGCGCCGACTACTGGTCCGGCTTGTGTCCGCCCTCCTGGCGCCCAACCCTTCGCTACCCCTGCAGCCATCACTTGGCTTCAGCTGCTGCGCCTCTGCCGCCTCTGCCGCCGCCGCTGCGCCGTCTACCGTTCCGGCTTGTGGCCGCCCTTTATATAGACAACCGGCCGCTGCCCCAGCAGCCAACACTTGCCCTCAGCTGCTGGGTCTCAGCCGCCTTTGCTGGGCCCTCAGCTGCTGGGTCTCAGCCGCCTTTGCTGGGCCTCAGCTGCTGGGTCTCAGCCGCCTTTGCTGGGCCTCTGCCGCCGCTGCGCCGACTACGGGTCCGGCTTGTGTCCGCCCTCCTGCCGCCCAACCCTTCGCTACCCCTGCAGCCATCAGTTGGCCTCAGCTGCTGCGCCTCTGTCCGGCTTGTGTCCGCCCTCCTGGCGCCCAACCCCCTACCCCTGCAGCCATCATTTGGCCGCCTCTACTGAGCCTCATCCGCCTCTGCTGGGCTTCATCCGCCTCTGCTGGGCCTCTGCCGCCTCTGCTGGGCCTCTGCCGCCTCTACTGGGGTTCTGCCGCCGCTGCTGGGACTTTGCCGCCGCTGCGCCGACTACTGGTCCGGCTTGTGTCCGCCATCCTGGCGTCCAAAACCCCGCTACCCAGCAGCCAACACTTAACCTCAGCTGCTGGGCCTCTGCCGCCGCTGCTGGTGCTCTGCCGCCGCCGCTGGGCCTCTGCCGCCGCTGCGCCGACTACGGGTCCGGCTTGTGTCCGCCCTCCTGGCGCCCAACCCCCCGCTACCCCTGCAGCCATCACTTGGCCGCCGCTGCTGGGCCTCTGCCGCCACTGCGCTGTCTACCGTTGCGGCTTGTGGCCGCCCTTTATATAGACAACCGGCTGCTGCCCCAGCAGCCAACACTTGGCCTCAGCTGCTGGGCCTCTGCCGCCGCTGCTGGTGCTCTGCCGCCGCTACTGGGCCTCTGCCGCCGCTGCGCCGACTACTGGTCCGGCTTGTGTCCGCCCTCCTTGCGCCCAACCCTTCGCTACCCCTGCAGCCACCACTTGGCCTCAGCTGCTGCGCCTCTGTCCGGCTTGTGTCCGCCCTCCTGGCGCCCAACCCCCTACCCCTGCAGCCATCATTTGGCCGCCTCTACTGGGCCTCATCCGCCTCAGCTGGGCCTCTGCCGCCTCTGCTGGGCCTCTGCCGCCTCTACTGGGGTTCTGCCGCCGCTGCTGGGACTCTGCCGCCGCTGCGCCGACTACGGGTCCGGCTTGTGTCCGCCATCCTGGCGCCTAACTCCCCGCTACCCCTGCAGCCATCACTTGGCCACCGCTGTTGGGCTTTTTGCCGCCTCTGCTGGGCCTCTGCCGCCTCTACTGGGGTTCTGCGCCGCTGCTGGCACTCTGCCGCCGCTGGGCCGACTACTGGTCCGACTTGTGTCCGCCCTCCTGGCGCCCAACACTTCGGTACCCCAGCAGCCATCACTTGGCCTCAGCTGCTGCGCCTCTGTCCGGCTTGTGTCTGCCCTCCTGGCGCCCAACTCCCCGCTACCCCTGCAGCCATCACTTGGCCACCGCTGTTGGGCCTCTGCCGCCTCTGCTGGGCCTCTGCTGGGCCTCTGCTGGGCCTCTGTCGCCTCTGCTGGGCCTCTGCCGCCGCTGCGCCGACTACGGGTCCGGCTTGTGTCCGCCCTCCTGGCGCGCAACCCCTCGCTACCCCAGCAGCCATCACTTGGCCTCAGCTGATAGGCCTCTGCCGCCGCTGCTGGTGATCTGCCGCCGCTGGGCCGACTACTGGTCCGGCTTGTGTCCGCCCTCCTGGCGCCCAACTCCCCGCTTCCCCTGCAGCCATCACTTGGCCGCCTCCACTGGGCCTCAGCCGCCTCTGCTGGGCCATCACTTGGCCTCAGCTGCTACGCCGCTGCGCCGTCTACCGTTTCGGCTTGTGGCCGCCCTTTATATAGTTAACCGGCCGCTGCTTCAGCAGCCAACACTTGGCCTCAGCTGCTGGGTCCCAGCCGCCTCTGCTGGGCCTCTGCCGCCGCTGCTGGGCCTCAGCCGCCTCTGCTGGGCCTCTGCCCCCTCTACTGGGGCTCTGCGCCGCTGCTGGGACTCTGCCGCCGCTGCGCCGGCTACTGGTCCGGCTTGTGTCTACCCTCCTGGCGACCAACCCTTCGCTACCCCTGCAGCCATCACTTGGCCTCAGCTGCTGGGTCTCTGCCGCATCTGCTGGTCCTCTGCCGCCGCTGCATCGTCTACTGGTCCGGCTTGTGTCCATCCTCCTGGCGCCCAAACCCCCCCGCTCTCCCAGCAGCAATCACTTTGCCGCCGCTGCGCCGTCTACCGTTCCGGCTTGTGGCCGCCCTTTATAAAGACAACCGGCCGCTGCCCCAGCAGCCAACATTTGGCCTCAGCTGCTGGGCCTCTGCCGCCGCTACGCCGTCTACCGTTCCGGCTTGTGGCCGCCCTTTATATAGACAACCGGCCGCTGCCCCAGCAGCCAACACTTGGCCTCAGCTGCTGGGTCTCAGCCGCCCCTGCTGGGGTTCTGCGCCGCTGCGCCGACTACGCGTCTGGCTTGTGTCCGCCCTCCTGGCGCCCAACCATTCGCTACCCCCTGCAGCCATCACTTGGCCTCAGCTGCTGCGTCTCTGTCCGTCTTGTGTCCACCCTTTTGGCGCCCAACCCCCCGCTACCACTGCAACCATCACTTGGTCTCAGGTGTTGGGCCTCTGCCGCCGCTGCGCCGACTACTGGTCCGGCTTGTGTCCGCCCTTCTGGCGCCCAACCCTTCGCTACCCCTGCAGCCATCACTTGGCCTCAGCTGCTACGCCGCTGCGCCGTCTACCGTTTCGGCTTGTGGCCGCCCTTTATATTGTTAACCGGCCGCTGCTTCAGCAGCCAACACTTGGCCTCAGCTGCTGGGTCCCAGCCGCCTCTGCTGGGCCTCTGCCGCCGCTGCTGGGCCTCTGCCGCCTCTGCTGGGCCTCTGCCACCTCTACTGGAGTTCTGCGCTGCTGCTGGGACTATGCCTCCGCTGCGCCGACTTCTGGTCCGGCTTGTGTCCGCCCTCCTGGCGCCCAACCCTTCGCTACCCCTGCAGCCATCACTTAGCTTTAGCTGCTGCGCCTCTGCCGCCGCTGCGCCGTCTACCGTTCCGCCTTGTGGCCGCCCTTTATATAGACAACCGGCCGCAGCCCCAGCAGCCAACACTTGGCCTCAGCTGCTGGGTCTCAGCAGCCTCTGCTGGGCCTCTGCCGCCGCCGCGCCGACTACGGGTCCGGCTTGTGTAAGCCATCCTGGCGCCCAAAACCCCGCTACCCAGCAGCCAACACTTAACCTCAGATGCTGGTCCTCTGCCGCCGCTGCTGGGTCTCAGCCGCCTCTGCTAGGCCTCTGCCGCCGCTGCGCCGACTACGTGTCCGGCTTGTGTCCGCCCTCCTGGCGCCCAACCCCCCGCTACCCCTGCAGCCATCACTTGGCCGCCGCTGCTGGGCTTCTGCCGCCACTGCGCCGACTACCGTTCCGGCTTGTGGCCGCCCTTTATAGAGACAACCGGCCGCAGCCCCAGCAGCCAACACTTGGCCTCAGCTGCTGGGTCTCAGCCGCCTCTGCTGGGCCTCTGCCGCCGCCGCGCCGACTACGGGTCCGGCTTGTGTAAGCCATCCTGGCGCCCAAAACCCCGCTACCCAGCAGCCAACACTTGGCCTCAGCTGCTGGGCCTCTGCCGCCGCTGCTGGGTCTCAGCCGCCTCTGCTGGGCCTCTGCCGCCGCCGCGCCGACTACGGGTCCGGCTTGTGTAAGCCATCCTGGCGCCCAAAACCCCGCTACCCAGCAGCCAACACTTGGCTTTATCTGCTGGGCCTCTGCCGCCACTGCTGGGCCTCTGCCGCCGCTGCGACGACTACGTGTCCGGCTTGTGTCCGCCCTCCTGGCGCCCAACCCCCGCTACCCCTACAGCCATCACTTGGCCTCAGCTGCTGCGCCTCTGTCCGGCTTGTGTCCGCCCTCCTGGCGCCCAACCCCCTACCCCTGCAGCCATCATTTGGCCGCCTCTACTGGGCCTCATCCGCCTCTGCTGGGCCTCATCCGCCTCTGCTGGGCCTCTGCCGCCTCTGCTGGGCCTCTGCCGCCTCTACTGGGGTTCTGCCGCCGCTGCTGGGACTGTGCCGCCGCTGCGCCGACTACTGGTCCGGCTTCTGTCCGCCATCCTGGCGCCCAACCCTTCGCTACCCCTGCAGCCATCACTTGGCCTCAGCTGCTGCGCCTCTGTCCGGCTTGTGTCTGCCCTCCTGGCGCCCACCTCCCCGCTACCCCTGCCGCCATCACTTGGCCACCGCTGTTTGTGCCTCTGCCGCCTCTGCTGGGCCTCTGCCGCCTCTGCTGGGCCTCTGCCGCCTCTGCTGGGCCTTTGCCGCCTCTGCTGGGCATCTGCCGCCGCTGCACCGACTACTGGTCCGGCTTGTGTCCGCCCTCCTGGCGCCCAACCGTTCGCTACCCCTGCACCCATCACTTGGCCTTAGCTGCTGCGCCTCTGTCGGGCTTGTGTCCGCCCTCCTGGCGCCCAACCCCCTACCCCTGCATCCATCACTTGGCCTCAGCTGCTGGGTCTCTGCCGCATCTGCTGGTCCTCTGCCGCCGCTGCATCGTCTACTGGTCCGGCTTGTGTCCGCCCTCCTGGCGCCCAACCCCCCGCTCCCCCTGCAGCCATCACTTGGCCGCCGCTGCTGGGCCTCTGCCGCCGCTACGCCGTCTACCGTTCCGGCTTGTGGCCGCCCTTTATATGGACAACCGGCCGCTGCCCCAGCAGCCATCACTTGGCCTCAGCTGCTGGGTCTCTGCCGCATCTGCTGGTCCTCTGCCGCCGCTGCATCGTCTACTGGTCCGGCTTGTGTCCGCCCTCCTGGCGCCCAACCCCCCGCTCCCCCTGCAGCCATCACTTGGCCTCAGCTGCTGGGCCTCTGCCGCCGCTGCTGGGTCTCAGCCGCCTCTGCTGGGCCTCTGCCGCCGCTGCATCGTCTTCTGGTCCGGCTTGTGTCCGCCCTCCTGGCGCCCAACCGCCTGCTACCCCTGCAGCCATCACTTGGCCGCCTCTACTGGGCCTCAGCCGTCTCTGCTGGGCCTCTGCCGCCTCTGCTGGGCCTCTGCCGCCTCTACTGGAGTTCTGCGCCGCTGCTGGGACTGTGCCGCCGCTGCGCCGACTACTGGTCCGGCTTGTGTCCGCCCTCCTGGCGCCCAACCCTTCGCTACCCCTGCAGCCATCACTTGGCTTCAGCTGCTGCGCCTCTGCCGCCTCTGCCGCCGCCGCTGCGCCGTCTACCGTTCCGGCTTGTGGCCGCCCTTTATATAGACAACCGGCCGCTGCCCCAGCAGCCAACACTTGCCCTCAGCTGCTGGGTCTCAGCCGCCTTTGCTGGGCCTCAGCTGCTGGGTCTCAGCCGCCTTTGCTGGGCCTCAGCTGCTGGGTCTCAGCCGCCTTTGCTGGGCCTCAGCTGCTGGGTCTCAGCCGCCTTTGCTGGGCCTCTGCCGCCGCTGCGCCGACTACGGGTCCGGCTTGTGTCCGCCCTCCTGCCGCCCAACCCTTCGCTACCCCTGCAGCCATCAGTTGGCCTCAGCTGCTGCGCCTCTGTCCGGCTTGTGTCCGCCCTCCTGGCGCCCAACCCCCTACCCCTGCAGCCATCATTTGGCCGCCTCTACTGAGCCTCATCCGCCTCTGCTGGGCTTCATCCGCCTCTGCTGGGCCTCTACCGCCTCTGCTGGGCCTCTGCCGCCTCTACTGGGGTTCTGCCGCCGCTGCTGGGACTTTGCCGCCGCTGCGCCGACTACTGGTCCGGCTTGTGTCCGCCATCCTGGCGTCCAAAACCCCGCTACCCAGCAGCCAACACTTAACCTCAGCTGCTGGGCCTCTGCCGCCGCTGCTGGGTCTCAGCCGCCTCTGCTAGGCCTGTGCCGCCGCTGCGCCGACTACGGGTCCGGCTTGTGTCCGCCCTCCTGGCGCCCAACCCCCCGCTACCCCTGCAGCCATCACTTGGCCGCCGCTGCTGGGCCTCTGCCGCCACTGCGCTGTCTACCGTTCCGGCTTGTGGCCGCCCTTTATATAGACAACCGGCTGCTGCCCCAGCAGCCAACACTTGGCCTCAGCTGCTGGGCCTCTGCCGCCGCTGCTGGTGCTCTGCCGCCGCTACTGGGCCTCTGCCGCCGCTGCGCCGACTACTGGTCCGGCTTGTGTCCGCCCTCCTGGCGCCCAACCCTTCGCTACCCCTGCAGCCATCACTTGGCCTTAGCTGCTGCGCCATCTGTCCGGCTTTGTGTCCGCCCTCCTGGCGCCCAACCCCCTACCCCTGCAGCCATCATTTGGCCGCCTCTACTGGGCCTCATCCGCCTCAGCTGGGCCTCTGCCGCCTCTGCTGGGCCTCTGCCGCCTCTACTGGGGTTCTGCCGCCGCTGCTGGGACTCTGCCGCCGCTGCGCCGACTACTGGTCCGGCTTGTGTCTGCCCTCCTATCGCCCAACTCCCCGCTACCCCTGCAGCCATCACTTGGCCACCGCTGTTGGGCTTTTGCCGCCTCTGCTGGGCCTCTGCCGCCTCTACTGGGGTTCTGCGCCGCTGCTGGCACTCTGCCGCCGCTGGGCCGACTACTGGTCCGACTTGTGTCCGCCCTCCTGGCGCCCAAAACCCCGCTACCCAGCAGCCAACACTTAACCTCAGCTGCTGGGCCTCTGCCGCCGCTGCTGGGTCTCAGCCGCCTCTGCTAGGCCTGTGCCGCCGCTGCGCCGACTACGGGTCCGGCTTGTGTCCGCCCTCCTGGCGCCCAACTCCCCGCTACCCCTGCAGCCATCACTTGGCCACCGCTGTTGGGCCTCTGCCGCCTCTGCTGGGCCTCTGCTGGGCCTCTGCCGCCGCTGCGCCGACTACGGGTCCGGCTTGTGTCCGCCCTCCTGGCGCGCAACCCCTCGCTACCCCAGCAGCCATCACTTGGCCTCAGCTGATAGGCCTCTGCCGCCGCTGCTGGTGATCTGCCGACGCTGCGCCGACTACTGGTCCGGCTTGTGTCCGCCCTCCTGGCGCCCAACCCTTCGCTACCCCTGCAGCCATCACTTGGCCTTAGCTGCTGCGCCTCTGTCCGGCTTGTGTCCGCCCTCCTGGCGCCCAACCCCCTACCCCTGCAGACATCATTTGGCCGCCTCTACTGGGCCTCATCCGCCTATGCTTGACCTCTGCCGCCTCTGCTGGGCCTCTGCCGCCTCTACTGGGGTTCAGCCGCCGCTGCTGGGACTCTGCCGCCGCTGCGGCGACTACTGGTCCGGCTTGTGTCTGCCCTCCTGTCGCCTAACTCCCCGCTACCCCTGCATCCATCACTTGGCCACCGCTGTTGGGCCTCTGCCGCCTCTGCTGGGGTTCTGCGCTGCTGCTGGGACTCTGCCGCCGCTGCGCCGACTACTGGTCCGACTTGTGTCCGCCCTCCTGGCGCCCAACCCTTCGCTACCCCTGCAGCCATCACTTGGCCTCAGCTGCTGCGCCTCTGTCCGGCTTGTGTCTGCCCTCCTGGCGCCCACCTCCCCGCTACCCCTGCAGCCAACACTTGGCCACCGCTGCAGAGCCTCTGCCGCCTCTGCTGGGCCTCTGCCGCCTCTGCTGGCCTTTGCCGCCTCTGCTGGGCCTCTGCCGCCGCTGCGCCGACTACTGGTCCGGCTTGTGTCCGCCCTCCTGGCGCCCACCTCCCCGCTACCCCTGCAGCCAACACTTGGCCACCGCTGCTGCGCCTCAGCTGCTGCGCCTTTGCCGTCGCTGCTGGGTCTCAGCCGCCTCTGCTGGGCCTCTTCTTGGCCTCTGCCGCCTCTGCTGGGCCTCTGCCGCCTCTGCTGGACATCTGCCGCCTCTACTGGGGTTCTGCGCCGCTGCTGGGACTCTGCCGCCGCTGCGCCGACTACTGGTCCGGCTTGTATCCGCCCTCCTGGCGCCCAACTCTTCGCTACCCCTGCAGCCATCACTTGGCCTCAGCTGCTGGGTCTCTGCCGCATCTGCTGGTCCTCTGCCGCCGCTGCATCATCTACTGGTCCGGCTTGTGTCCGCCCTCCTGGCGCCCAACCCCCCGCTACCCATGCAGCCATCACTTGGCCGCCGCTGTTGGGCCTCTGTCGGTGCTGCGCCGTCTACCGTTCCGGTTTGTGGCCGCCCTTTATATAGACAACCGGCCGCTGCCCTAGCAGCAGGGCCTCTGCCGCCTCTGCTGGGCCTCTGCCGCCTCTGCTGGGCCTCTGCCGCCTCTGCTGGCCTTTGCCGCTTCTGCTGGGCCTCTGCCGCCGCTGCGCCGACTACTGGTCCGGCTTGTGTCTGCCCTCCTGGCGCCCACCTCCCCGCTACCCCTGCAGCCAACACTTGGCCACCGCTGCAGGGCCCCTGCCGCCTCTGCTGGGCCTCTGCCGCCTCTGCTGGCCTTTGCCGCCTCTGCTGGGCCTCTGCCGCCGCTGCGCCGACTACTGGTCCGGCTTGTGTCTGCCCTCCTGGCGCCCACCTCCCCGGTACCCCTGCAGCCAACACTTGGCCACCGCTGCAGGGCCTCTGCCGCCTCTGCTGGGCGTCTGCCGCCTCTGCTGGGCCTTTGCCGCCTCTGCTGGGCCTCTGCCGCCGCTGCGCCGACTACTGGTCCGGCTTGTATCCGCCCTCCTGGCGCCCAACGCTTCGCTACCCCTGCAGCCATCACTTGGCCTCAGCTGCTGGGTCTCTGCCGCATCTGCTGGTCCTCTGCCGCCGCTGCATCATCTACTGGTCCGGCTTGTGTCCGCCCTCCTGGCGCCCAACCCCCCGCTACCCATGCAGCCATCACTTGGCCGCCGCTGTTGGGCCTCTGTCGCTGCTGCGCCGTCTACCGTTCCGGTTTGTGGCCGCCCTTTATATAGACAACCGGCCGCTGCCCTAGCAGCCAACACTTAACCTCAGCTGCTGGGTCTCAGCCGCCTCTGCTGGGCCTCTGCCGCCGCTGCGCCGACTACGGGTCCGGCTTGTGTCCGCCCTCCTGGCGCCCAACCCTTCGCTACCCCTGCAGCCATCGCTTGGCCTCAGCTGCTACGCCGCTGCCGCCGCTACGCCGTCTACCGTTCCGGCCTGTGGCCGACCTTTATATAGACAACCGGCCGCTGCCCCAGCAGCTAACATTTGGCCCCAGCTGCTGGGCCTCTGCCGCCGCTGCTGGGTCTCAGCCGCCTCTGCTTGGCCTCTGCCGCCGCTGCGCCGACTACGGGTCCGTCTTGTGTCCGCCCTATTGGCGCCCAACCCATCGCTACCCCAGCAGCCATCAATTGGCCTCAGCTTCTGGACCTCTGCCGCCGCTGCTGGTGCTCTGTTGCCGCTGCTGGGCTTCTGCCGCATCTGTTGGGCATCTGCCGCCTCTACTGGGGTTCTGCGGCGCTGCAGGGACTCTGCCGCCGCTGCGCCGACTACCGTTCCGGCTTGTGGCCGCCCTTTATATAGACAACCGGCCGCTGCCCCAGCAGCCAACACTTGGCCTCCGCTCTAATGGGCCTCAGCCGCCTCTGCTGGTCCTCTGCCGCCGCTGCGCCGACTACGGGTCCGGCTTGTGTCCGCCCTCCTGGCGCCCAACCCTTCGCTACCCCTGCAGCCATCACTTGGCCTCAGCTGCTGCGCCTCTGTCCGGCTTGTGTCTGCCCTCCTGGCGCCCAACCCTTCGCTACCCCTGCAGCCATCACTTGGCCTCAGCTGCTGGGTCTCTGCCGCATCTGCTGGTCCTCTGCCGCCGCTGCATCGTCTACTGGTCCGGCTTGTGTCCGCCCTCCTGGCGCCCACCTCCCCGCTCCCCCTGCAGACAACACTTGGCCACCGCTGCAGGGCCTCTGCCGCCTCTGCTGGGCCTCTGCCGCCTCTGCTGGGCCTCTGCCGCCTCTGCTGGCCTTTGCCGCTTCTGCTGGGCCTCTGCCGCCGCTGCGCCGACTACTGGTCCGGCTTGTGTCTGCCCTCCTGGCGCCCACCTCCCCCGGTACCCCTGCAGCCAACACTTGGCCACCGCTGCAGGGCCTCTGCCGCCTCTGCTGGGCGTCTGCCGCCTCTGCTGGGCCTTTGCCGCCTCTGCTGGGCCTCTGCCGCCGCTGCGCCGACTACTGGTCCGGCTTGTGTCCGCTCTCCTGGCGCCCAACCCTTCGCTACCCCTGCAGCCATCACTTGGTCTTAGCTGCTGCGCCTCTGTCCGGCTTGTGTCCTGCTGGGACTCTGCCGCCGCTACGCCGACTACTGGTCCGGCTTGTGTCCGCCCTCCTGGCGCCAAACCCTTCGCTACCCCTGCAGCCATCACTTGGCATCAGCTGCTGCGCCTCTGTCCGGCTTGTGTCCGCCCTCCTGGCGCCCAACCCCCCTCTACCCCTGCAGCCATCACTTGGCCTCAGCTGCTGGGCCTTTGCCGTCGCTGCTGGGTCTCAGCCGCCTCTGCTGGGCCTCTTCTTGGCCTCTGCCGCCTCTGCTGGGCCTCTGCCGCCTCTGCTGGACTTCTGCCGCCTCTACTGGGGTTCTGCACCGCTGCTGGGACTCTGCCGCCGCTGCGCCGACTACTGGTCCGGCTTGTATCCGCCCTCCTGGCGCCCAACCCTTCGCTACCCCTGCAGCCATCACTTGGCCTCAGCTGCTGGGTCTCTGCCGCATCTGCTGGTCCTCTGCCGCCGCTACATCGTCTACTGGTCCGGCTTGTGTCCGCCCTCCTGGCGCCCAACCCCCCGCTCCCCCTGCAGCCATCACTTGGCCTCAGCTGCTGGGCCTCTGCCGCCGCTGCTGGGTCTCAGCCGCCTCTGCTGGGTCTCTGCCGCCGCTGCATCGTCTTCTGGTCCGGCTTGTGTCCGCCCTCCTGGCGCCCAACCGCCTGCTACCCCTGCAGCCATCACTTGGCCGCCTCTACTGGGCCTCAGCTGTCTCTGCTGGGCCTCTGCCGCCTCTGCTGGGCCTCTGCCGCTGCTGCGGCGACTACTGGTCCGGCTTGTGTCTGCCCTCCTGTCGCCTAACTCCCCGCTACCCCTGCAGCCATCACTTGGCCACCGCTGTTGGGCCTCTGCCGCCACTGCGCTGTCTACCGTTCCGGCTTGTGGCCGCCCTTTATATAGACAACCGGCTGCTGCCCCAGCAGCCAACACTTGGCCTCAGCTGCTGGGCCTCTGCCGCCGCTGCTGGTGCTCTGCCGCCGCTACTGGGCCTCTGCCGCCGCTGCGCCGACTACTGTCCGCCCTCCTGGCGCCCAACCCTTCGCTACCCCTGCAGCCATCACTTGGCCTTAGCTGCTGCGCCTCTGTCCGGCTTGTGTCCGCCCTCCTGGCGCCCAACCCCCTACCCCTGCAGCCATCATTTGGCCGCCTCTACTGGGCCTCATCCGCCTATGCTTGACCTCTGCCGCCTCTGCTGGGCCTCTGCCGCCTCTACTGGGGTTCAGCCGCCGCTGCTGGGACTCTGCCGCCGCTGCGGCGACTACTGGTCCGGCTTGTGTCTGCCCTCCTGTCGCCTAACTCCCCGCTACCCCTGCAGCCATCACTTGGCCACCGCTGTTGGGCCTCTGCCGCCTCTGCTGGGGTTCTGCGCTGCTGCTGGGACTCTGCCGCCGCTGCGCCGACTACTGGTCCGACTTGTGTCCGCCCTCCTGGCGCCCAACCCTTCGCTACCCCTGCAGCCATCACTTGGCCTCAGCTGCTGCGCCTCTGTCCGGCTTGTGTCTGCCCTCCTGGCGCCCACCTCCCCGCTACCCCTGCAGCCAGCACTTGGCCACCGCTGCAGGGCCTCTGCCGCCTCTGCTGGGCCTCTGCCGCCTTTGCTGGCCTTTGCCGCCTCTGCTGGGCCTCTGCCGCCGCTGCGCCGACTACTGGTCCGGCTTGTGTCTGCCCTCCTGGCGCCCACCTCCCCGCTACCCCTGCAGCCAACACTTGGCCACCGCTGCAGGGCCTCAGCTGCTGCGCCTTTGCCGTCGCTGCTGGGTCTCAGCCGCCTCTGCTGGGCCTCTTCTTGGCCTCTGCCGCCTCTGCTGGGCCTCTGCCGCCTCTGCTGGACATCTGCCGCCTCTACTGGGGTTCTGCGCCGCTGCTGGGACTCTGCCGCCGCTGCGCCGACTACTGGTCCGGCTTGTATCCGCCCTCCTGGCGCCCAACGCTTCGCTACCCCTGCAGCCATCACTTGGCCTCAGCTGCTGGGTCTCTGCCGCATCTGCTGGTCCTCTGCCGCCGCTGCATCATCTACTGGTCCGGCTTGTGTCCGCCCTCCTGGCGCCCAACCCTTCGCTACCCCTGCAGCCATCAGCTTGGCCTCAGCTGCTACGCCGCTGCCGCCGCTACACCGTCTACCGTTCCGGCTTGTGGCCGACCTTTATATAGACAACCGGCCGCTGCCCCAGCAGCTAACATTTGGCCTCAGCTGCTGGGCCTCTGCCGCCGCTGCTGGGTCTCAGCCGCCTCTGCTTGGCCTCTGCCGCCGCTGCGCCGACTACGGGTCCGTCTTGTGTCCGCCCTATTGGCGCCCAACCCATCGCTACCCCAGCAGCCATCAATTGGCCTCAGCTGCTGGACCTCTGCCGCCGCTGCTGGTGCTCTGTTGCCGCTGCTGGGCTTCTGCCGCATCTGTTGGGCATCTGCCGCCTCTACTGGGGCTCTGCGGCGCTGCAGGGACTATGCCGCCGCTGCGCCGACTACCGTTCGGGCTTGTGGCCGCCCTTTATATAGACAACCGGCCGCTGCCCCAGCAGCCAACACTTGGCCTCAGCTGCTGGGTCTCAGCCGCCTCTGCTGGGCCTCTGCCGCCGCTGCGCCGACTACGGGTCTGGCTTGTGTCCGCCTTCCTGGCGCCCACCCCCCGCTACCTCTGCAACCATCACTTGGTCTCAGGTGCTGGGCCTCTGCCGCCGCTGCGCCGACTACTGGTCCGGCTTGTGTCCGCCCTCCTGGCGCCCAACCCCCGCTACCCCTGCAGCCATCACTTGGCCGCCTCTACTGGGCCTCTGCCGCCTCTGCTGGGCCTCTGCCGCCTCTACTGGAGTTCTGCGCCGCTGCTGGGACTCTGCCGCCGCTCTAATGGGCCTCAGCCGTCTCTGCTGGGCCTCTGTCGGGCCTCTCCCGGGCCTCTGCCGGGCCTCTGCCGCCGCTCTAATGGGCCTCAGCCGTCTCTGCTGGGCCTCTGCCGCCTCTGCCGGGCCTCTGCCGCTTCTACTGGAGTTCTGCGCCGCTGCCGGGACTCTGCCGCCGCTGCGCCGACTACTGGTCTGGCTTGTGTCCGCCCTCCTGGCGCCCAACCCCCGCTACCCATGCAGCCATCACTTGGCCGCCGCTGCTGGGCCTCTGTCGCTGCTGCGCCGTCTACCGTTCCGGCTTGTGGCCGCCCTTTATATAGACAACCGGCCGCTGCCCCAGCACCCAACACTTAACCTCAGCTGCTGGGCCTCTGCCGCCGCTGCTGGGTCTCAGCCGCCTCTGCTGGGCCTCTGCTGGGCCTCTGCCGCCGCTGCGCCGACTACGGGTCCGGCTTGTGTCCGCCCTCCTGGCGCCCAACCCTTCGCTACCCCTGCAGCCATCGCTTGGCCTCAGCTGCTATGCTGGGGTCCGTCTTGTGTCCGCCCTATTGGCGCCCAACCCCTCGCTACCCCAGCAGCCATCAATTGGCCTCAGCTGCTGGACCTCTGCCGCCGCTGCTGGTGCTCTGTTGCCGCTGCTGGGCTTCTGCCGCATCTGTTGGGCATCTGCCGCCTCTACTGGGGTTCTGCGGCGCTGCTGGGACTCTGCCGCCGCTGCGCCGACTACCGTTCCGGCTTGTGTCCGCCCTCCTGGCGCCCAACCCTTCGCTACCCCTGCAGCCATCACTTGGCCTCAGCTGCTGCGCCTCTGTCCGGCTTGTGTCCGCCCTCCTGGCGCCCAACCCTTCGCTACCCCTGCAGCCATCACTTGGCCTCAGCTGCTGCGCCTCTGTTCGGCTTGTGTCCGCCCTCCTGGCGCCCAACCCCCCGCTACCCCTGCAGCCATCACTTGGCCTCAGCTGCTGGGTCTCAGCCGCCTCTGCTGGTCCTCTGCCGCCGCTGCGCCGACTACGGGTCCGGCTTGTGTCCGCCCTCCTGGCGCCCAACCCTTCGCTACCCCTGCAGCCATCACTTGGCCTCAGCTGCTGCGCCTCTGTCCGGCTTGTGTCCGCCCTCCTGGCGCCCAACCCCCCGCTACCCCTGCAGCCATCACTTGGCCTCAGCTGCTGGGTCTCAGCCGCCTCTGCTGGTCCTCTGCCGCCGCTGCGCCGACTACGGGTCCGGCTTGTGTCCGCCCTCCTGGCGCCCAACCCTTCGCTACCCCTGCAGCCATCACTTGGCCTCAGCTGTTGGGTCTCTGTCCGGCTTGTGTCCGCCCTCCTGGCGCCCAACCCCCTGCTACCCCTGCAGCCATCACTTGGCCTCAGCTGCTGGGTCTCTGCCGCATCTGCTGGTCCTCTGCCGCCGCTGCATCGTCTACTGGTCCGGCTTGTGTCCGCCCTCCTGGCGCCCAACCCCCCGCTCCCCCTGCAGCCATCACTTGGCCGCCGCTGCTGGGCCTCTGCCGCCGCTACGCCGTCTACCGTTCCGGCTTGTGGCCGCCCTTTATATAGACAACCGGCTGCTACCCCTGCAGCCATCACTTGGCTTCAGCTGCTTGGTCTCAGCCGCCTCTGCTGGGCCTCTGCCGCCGCTGCGCCGACTACGGGTCCGGCTTGTGTCCGCCCTCCTGGCGCCCAACCCTTCGCTACCCCTGCAGCCATCACTTGGCCTCAGCTGCTGTGTCTCTGCCGCATCTGCTGGTCCTCTGCCGCCGCTACATCATCTACTGGTCCGGCTTGTGTCCGCCCTCCTGGCGCCCAACCCCCCGCTACCCCTGCAGCCATCACTTGGCCGCCGCTGCTGGGCCTCTGCCGCCGCTACGCCGTCTACCGTTCCGGCTTGTGGCCGCCCTTTATATAGACAACCGGCCGCTGCCCCAGCAGCCAACACTTGGTCTCAGCCGCCTCTGCTGGGCCTCTGCCGCCGCTGCGCCGACTACGGGTCCGCCTTCCTGGCGCCGACCCCCCCGCTACCTCCGCAACCATCACTTGGTCTCAGGTGCTGGGCCTCTGCCGCCGCTGCGCCGACTACTGGTCCGGCTTGTGTCCGCCCTCCTGGCGCCCAACCCCCGCTACCCCTGCAGCCATCACTTGGCCGCCTCTACTGGGCCTCAGCCGCCTCTGCTGGGCCTCTGCCGCCTCTGCTGGGCCTCTGCCGCCTCTACTGGAGTTCTGCGCCGCTGCTGGGACTCTGCCGCCGCTCTAATGGGCCTCAGCCGTCTCTGCTGGGCCTCTGCCGCCGCTCTAATGGGCCTCAGCCGTCTCTGCTGGGCCTCAACCGGGCCTCTGCCGCCTCTGCCGGGCCTTTGCCGCCTCTCCTGGAGTTCTGCGCCGCTGCTGGGACTCTGCCGCCGCTGCGCCGACTACTGGTCCGGCTTGTGTCCGCCCTCCTGGCGCCCAACCCCCCGCTACTCCTGCAGCCATCACTTGGCCGCCGCTGCTGGGCCTCTGCCGCCGCTACGCCGTCTACCGTTCCGGCATGTGGCCGCCCTTTATAAAGACAACCGGCTGCTGCCCCAGCAGCCAACACTTGGCCTCTGCTGCTGGGCCTCTGCCGCCGCTGCTGGGACTCTGCCGCCGCTGCGCCGACTACTGGTCCGGCTTGTGTCCGCCCTCCTGGCGCCCAACCCCCCGCTACTCCTGCAGCCATCATTTGGCCGCCTCTACTGGGCCTCTGCTGCCGCTGCTGGTGTTCTGCCGCCGCTGCTGGGCCTCTGCCGCCGCTGCGCCGACTACTGGTCCGGCTTTTGTCCGCCCTCCTGGCGCCCAACCCTTCGCTACCCCTGCAGTCATCACTTGGCCTTAGCTGCTGCGCCTCTGTCCGGCTTGTGTCCGCCCTCCTGGCGCCCAACCCCCTACCCCTGCAGCCATCATTTGGCCGCCTCTACTGGGCCTCATCCGCCTCTGCTGGGGTTCTGCCGCCGCTGCTGGGACTCTGCCGTCGCTGCGCCAACTACTGGTCCGGCTTGTGTCTGCCCTCCTGTCGCCCAACTCCCCGCTACCCCTGCAGCCATCACTTGGCCACCGTTGTTGGGCCTCTTCCGCCTCTGCTGGGCCTCTGCCACCTTTGCTGGGCCTCTGCCGCCTCTACTGGGGTTCTGCGCCGCTGCTGGGACTCTGCCGCCGCTGCGCCGACTACTGGTCCGGCTTGTGTCCGCCCTCCTGGCGCCCAACCCTTCGCAACCCCTGCGCCCATCACTTGGCCTCAGCTGCTGCGCCTCTGTCCGGCTTGTGTCCGCCCTCCTGGCGCCCAACTCCCCGCTAACCCTGCAACCATCACTTGGTCTCAGGTGCTGGGCCTCTGCCGCCTCTGCTGGGCCTCTGCCGCCGCTGCGCCGACTTCTCGTCCGGCTTGTGTCCGCCCTCCTGGCGCCCAACCCCCCGCTACCCATGCAGCTATCACTTGGCCGCCTCTGCTGGGCCTCTGCCGCCGCTACGCCGTCTACCGTTCCGGCTTGTGGGCGCCCTTTATATAGACAACCGGCCGCTGGCCCAGCAGCCACCACTTGGCCTAAGCTGCTGGATCTGCCTCAGCAGCGCCGTCTACCGTTCAGGCTTGTGTCCGCCCTTTTTATTCCCAACCGGCCGCTGGCCCAGCAGCCACCACTTGGCCTAAGCTGCTGGATCTGCCTCAGCAGCGCTGGCTACCGTTCAGGCTTGTGTCCGCCCTTTTTATTCCCAACCGGCCACTGGCCCAGCAACCACCAATTGGCATCAGCTTCGGCCTCTGCCGTCGCTGAGTCGACTACTGGTCCGGCTTGTGTCCGCTCTTTTTATACCCAACCGGCCGCTGGCCCAGCAGCCACCACTTGGCCTAAGCTGCTGGATCTGCCTCAGCACCGCTGGCTACCGTTCCGGCTTGTGTCCGCTCTTTTTATAGCCAACCGGCTGCTGGCCCAGCAACCACCAGTTGGCATCAGCTTCGGGGTCTGCCGCCGCTTCGATGACCACTGTTCCGGCTTGTTTCCGCCCTTTTTATGCCCAACCGGCCGCTTCCCCAGCAGCCACCACTTGGCCTCAGCTGCTGGATCTGCCTCAGCAGCGCCGTCGACCGTTCAGGCTTGTGTCCGCCCTTTTTATTCCCAACCGGCCGCTGGCCCAGCAGCCACCACTTGGCCTAAGCTGCTGGATCTGCCTCAGCAGCGCTGGCTACCGTTCAGGCTTGTGTCCGTCCTTTTCATTCCCAACCGGCCACTGGCCCAGCAACCACCAATTGGCATCAGCTTCGGCCTCTGCCGTCGCTGAGCCGACTACTGGTCCGGCTTGTGTCCGCTCTTTTTTATACCCAACCGGCCGCTGGCCCAGCAGCCACCTCTTAGCCTAAGCTGCTGGATCTGCAACCGGCTGCTGGCCCAGCAACCACCAGTTGGCATCAGCTTCGGGGTCTGCCGCCGCTTCGCCCTTTTTATGCCCAACCGCTGGCTACCGTTCCAACTTGTGTCCGCTCTTTTTATACCCAACTGACCGCTGCACCAGCAGCCTCCACTTGGCCTCAGCTGCTGGATCTGCCGCCGCTGAGCCGACTACTGATCCGGCTTGTGTCCGCCCTCCTGGCGCCCAACCCCCCGCTACCACAGCAGCCACTACTTGACCTTAGCTGCTGGATCTGCCTCAGCAGCGCCATCTACCTTTCAGGATTGTGTCCGCCCTTTTTATTCCCAACCGGCCACTGGCCCAGCAACCACCAATTGGCATCAGCTTCGGCCTCTGCCGTCGCTGAGCCGACTACTGGTCCGGCTTGTGTCCGCCCTTTTTATGCCTAACCGGACGCTGGCCCAGCAGCCACCACTTGGCCTCAGCTTCTGCCGCCTCTGCGCCGACTACTGGTCCGGCTTGTGTCCGCCCTCCTGGCGCCCAACCCCCGCTACCACTGCAACAATCACTTGGCCGCCGCTGCTGGGCCTCTGCCGCCGCTGCTGGGCCTCTGCCGCCGCTGCGTCGTCTACCGTTCCGGCTTATGGGCGCCCTTTTTATGCACAACCAACCGCTGCATAAGCAGCCAACACTTGGCCTCAGCTGCTGGGCCTCTGTTGCCGCTGCGCCGACTACTGGTCCGTCTTGTGTCCGCCCTCCTGGCGCCCAACTACCCGCTACCCAAGCAGCCACTGCTGCCGCTGCTGAGCCTCTGCCGCCGCTTCGCCGACTACTGGTCCGCCTTTTGTCCGCCCTCCTGGCGCCCAACCCCACAATACGCCAGCAGCCGGTACTTGGCCTCAGCTGCTGCCTCTGCCGCCGACTGAGTCGCTGAGCCGACTACTGGTCCGGCTTGTGTCCGCCCTTTTTATGCCTAACCGGCCGCTGGCTCAGCAGCCACCACTTGTCGTCAGCTTCTGCCTCTTTGTGTCCCCCTTTCTGGCGATCAACATCGCGCTACCCCAGCAGCCGCCACTTGACCTTAGCTGCTGGATCTGCCTCAGCAGCGCCCTCTACCTTTCCCCTTTTGTCCGCCCTTTTTATTCCCAACCGGCCGCTGGCCCAGCAACCATCACTTGGCCTCAGCTGCTGGATCTGCCTCAGCAGCGCTGGCTACCGTTCCGGCTTGTGTCCGCCCTTTTTATTCCCAACCGGCCGCTGGCCCAGCAGCCACCACTTGTCCTTAGCTGCTGGATCTGCCTCAGCAGCGCCCTCTACCTTTCCCCTTCTGTCCGCCCTTTTTATTCCCAACCGGCCGCTTCCCCAGCAGCCACCACTTGGCCTCAGCTGCCGGATCTGCCTCAGCAGCGCCGTCTACCGTTCAGGCTTGTGTCCGCCCTTTTTATTCCCAACCGGCCGCTGGCCCAGCAGCCACCACTTGGCCTAAGCTGCTGGATCTGCCTCAGCAGCGCTGGCTACCGTTCCGGCTTGTGTCCGCTCTTTTTATAGCCAACCGGCCGCTGGCCCAGCAGCCACCACTTGGCCTAAGCTGCTGGATCTACCTCAGCACCGCTGGCTACCGTTCCGGCTTGTGTCCGCTCTTTTTATAGCCAACCGGCCGTTGGCCCAGCAACCACCAGTTGGCATCAGCTTCGGTCTCTGCCGCCGCTTCGATGACCACTGTTCCGGCTTGTGTTCGACCTTTTTATGCCCAGCCGGCCGCTTCCCCAGCAGATACCACTTGGCCTCAGCTGCTGGATCTGCCTCAGCAGCGCCGTCTACCGTTCAGGCTTGTGTCCGCCCTTTTTATTCCCAACCGGCCGCTGGCCCAGCAGCCACCACTTGGCCTCAGCTGCTGGATCTGCCTCAACAGCGCCGTCTACCGTTCAGGCTTGTGTCCGCCCTTTTTTATTCCCAACCGGCCGCTGGCCAGCAGCCACCACTTAGCCTCAGCTGCTGGATCTGCCTCAGCAGCGCCGTCAACCGTTCAGGCTTGTGTCCGCCCTTTTTATTCCCAACCGGCCGCTGGCCCAGCAGCCACCACTTGGCCTAAGCTGCTGGATCTGCCTCAGCAGAGCTAGCTACCAATCCGGCTTGTGTCCGATCTTTTTATAGCCAACCGGCCGCTGGCCCAGCAACCACCAGTTGGCATCAGCTTCGGTCTCTGCCGCCGCTTCGATGACTACTGTTCCGGCTTGTGTTCGACCTTTTTATGCCCAGCCGGCCGCTTCCCCAGCAGATACCACTTGGCCTCAGCTGCTGGATCTGCCTCAGCAGCGCCGTCTACCGTTCAGGCTTGTGTCCGCCCTTTTTTATTCCCAACCGGCCGCTGGCCCAGCAGCCACCACTTGGCCTAAGCTGCTGGATCTGCCTCAGCAGCGCTGGCTACCGTTCAGGCTTGTGTCCGTCCTTTTCATTCCCAACCGGCCACTGGCCCAGCAACCACCAATTGGCATCAGCTTCGGCCTCTGCCGTCGCTGAGCCGACTACTGGTCCGGCTTGTGTCCGCTCTTTTTATACCCAACCGGCCGCTGGCCCAGCAGCCACCTCTTAGCCTAAGCTGCTGGATCTGCAACCGGCTGCTGGCCCAGCAACCACCAGTTGGCATCAGCTTCGGGGTCTGCCGCCGCTTCGCCCTTTTATGCCCAACCGCTGGCTACCGTTCCAACTTGTGTCCGCTCTTTTTATACCCAACTGACCGCTGCACCAGCAGCCTCCAATTGGCCTCAGCTGCTGGATCTGCCGCCGCTGAGCCGACTACTGATCCGGCTTGTGTCCGCCCTCCTGGCGCCCAACCCCCGCTACCACAGCAGCCACTACTTGACCTTAGCTGCTGGATCTGCCTCAGCAGCGCCATCTACCTTTCAGGATTGTGTCCGCCCTTTTTATTCCCAACCGGCCACTGGCCCAGCAACCACCAATTGGCATCAGCTTCGGCCTCTGCCGTCGCTGCGCCGACTACTGGTCCGGCTTGTGTCCGCCCTTTTTATGCCTAACCGGACGCTGGCCCAGCAGCCACCACTTGGCCTCAGCTTCTGCCGCCTCTGCGCCGACTACTGGTCCGGCTTGTGTCCGCCCTCCTGGCGCCCAACCCCCGCTACCACTGCAACAATCACTTGGCCGCCGCTGCTGGGCCTCTGCCGCCGCTGCTGGGCCTCTGCCGCCGCTGCGTCGTCTACCGTTCCGGCTTATGGGCGCCCTTTTTATGCACAACCAACCGCTGCATAAGCAGCCAACACTTGGCCTCAGCTGCTGGGCCTCTGTTGCCGCTGCGCCGACTACTGGTCCGTCTTGTGTCCGCCCTCCTGGCGCCCAACTACCCGCTACCCAAGCAGCCACTGCTGCCGCTGCTGAGCCTCTGCCGCCGCTTCGCCGACTACTGGTCCGCCTTTTGTCCGCCCTCCTGGCGCCCAACCCCACAATACGCCAGCAGCCGGTACTTGGCCTCAGCTGCTGCCTCTGCCGCCGACTGAGTCGCTGAGCCGACTACTGGTCCGGCTTGTGTCCGCCCTTTTTATGCCTAACCGGCCGCTGGCTCAGCAGCCACCACTTGTCGTCAGCTTCTGCCTCTTTGTGTCCCCCTTTCTGGCGATCAACATCGCGCTACCCCAGCAGCCGCCACTTGACCTTAGCTGCTGGATCTGCCTCAGCAGCGCCCTCTACCTTTCCCCTTTTGTCCGCCCTTTTTATTCCCAACCGGCCGCTGGCCCAGCAACCATCACTTGGCCTCAGCTGCTGGATCTGCCTCAGCAGCGCTGGCTACCGTTCCGGCTTGTGTCCGCCCTTTTTTATTCCCAACCGGCCGCTGGCCCAGCAGCCACTACTTGGCCTCAGCTGCTGGATCTGCCGCCGCTGAGCCGACTACTGATCCGGCTTGTGTCCGCCCTTTTTATGCCCAACCGGTCGCTTCCCCAGCAGCCACCACTTGGCCTCAGCTGCTGGATCTGCCTCAGCAGCGCTGGCTACCATTCCGGCTTGTGTCCGCCCTTTTTATTCCCAACCGGCCGCTGGCCCAGCAGCCACTACTTGGCCTCAGCTGCTGGATCTGCCGCCGCTGAGCCGACTACTAATCCGGCTGGTGTCCGCTCTCCTTACGCCCAACCCCCGCTACCACAACAGCCACCACTTGACCTTAGCTGCTGGATCTGCCTCAGCAGCGCTCTTTACCGTTCCGGCTTGTGTCTGCCCTTTTTATGCCCAGCAACCACCAGTTGGCCTCAGCTGCTGGATCTGCCGCCGCTGAGCCGACTACTGATCCGGCTTGTGTCCGCCCTTTTTATTCCCAACCGGCCGCTGGCCCAGCAGCCACCACTTGTCCTTAGCTGCTGGATCTGCCTCAGCAGCGCCCTCTACCTTTCCCCTTCTGTCCGCCCTTTTTTATTCCCAACCGGCCGCTTCCCCAGCAGCCACCACTTGGCCTCAGCTGCCGGATCTGCCTCAGCAGCGCCGTCTACCGTTCAGGCTTGTGTCCGCCCTTTTTATTCCCAACCGGCCGCTGGCCCAGCAGCCACCACTTGGCCTAAGCTGCTGGATCTGCCTCAGCAGCGCTGGCTACCGTTCCGGCTTGTGTCCGCTCTTTTTATAGCCAACCGGCCGCTGGCCCAGCAGCCACCACTTGGCCTAAGCTGCTGGATCTACCTCAGCACCGCTGGCTACCGTTCCGGCTTGTGTCCGCTCTTTTTATAGCCAACCGGCCGTTGGCCTAGCAACCACCAGTTGGCATCAGCTTCGGTCTCTGCCGCCGCTTCGATGACCACTGTTCCGGCTTGTGTTCGACCTTTTTATGCCCAGCCGGCCGCTTCCCCCAGCAGATACCACTTGGCCTCAGCTGCTGGATCTGCCTCAGCAGCGCCGTCTACCGTTCAGGCTTGTGTCCGCCCTTTTTATTCCCAACCGGCCGCTGGCCCAGCAGCCACCACTTGGCCTCAGCTGCTGGATCTGCCTCAACAGCGCCGTCTACCGTTCAGGCTTGTGTCCGCCCTTTTTATTCCCAACCGGCCGCTGGCCAGCAGCCACCACTTAGCCTCAGCTGCTGGATCTGCCTCAGCAGCGCCGTCAACCGTTCAGGCTTGTGTCCGCCCTTTTTATTCCCAACCGGCCGCTGGCCCAGCAGCCACCACTTGGCCTAAGCTGCTGGATCTGCCTCAGCAGAGCTAGCTACCAATCCGGCTTGTGTCCGATCTTTTTATAGCCAACCGGCCGCTGGCCCAGCAACCACCAGTTGGCATCAGCTTCGGTCTCTGCCGCCGCTTCGATGACTACTGTTCCGGCTTGTGTTCGACCTTTTTATGCCCAGCCGGCCGCTTCCCCAGCAGATACCACTTGGCCTCAGCTGCTGGATCTGCCTCAGCAGCGCCGTCTACCGTTCAGGCTTGTGTCCGCCCTTTTTATTCCCAACCGGCCGCTGGCCCAGCAGCCACCACTTGGCCTAAGCTGCTGGATCTGCCTCAGCAGCGCTGGCTACCGTTCAGGCTTGTGTCCGTCCTTTTCATTCCCAACCGGCCACTGGCCCAGCAACCACCAATTGGCATCAGCTTCGGCCTCTGCCGTCGCTGAGCCGACTACTGGTCCGGCTTGTGTCCGCTCTTTTTATACCCAACCGGCCGCTGGCCCAGCAGCCACCTCTTAGCCTAAGCTGCTGGATCTGCAACCGGCTGCTGGCCCAGCAACCACCAGTTGGCATCAGCTTCGGGGTCTGCCGCCGCTTCGCCCTTTTTATGCCCAACCGCTGGCTACCGTTCCAACTTGTGTCCGCTCTTTTTATACCCAACTGACCGCTGCACCAGCAGCCTCCAATTGGCCTCAGCTGCTGGATCTGCCGCCGCTGAGCCGACTACTGATCCGGCTTGTGTCCGCCCTCCTGGCGCCCAACCCCCCGCTACCACAGCAGCCACTACTTGACCTTAGCTGCTGGATCTGCCTCAGCAGCGCCATCTACCTTTCAGGATTGTGTCCGCCCTTTTTATTCCCAACCGGCCACTGGCCCAGCAACCACCAATTGGCATCAGCTTCGGCCTCTGCCGTCGCTGCGCCGACTACTGGTCCGGCTTGTGTCCGCCCTTTTTATGCCTAACCGGACGCTGGCCCAGCAGCCACCACTTGGCCTCAGCTTCTGCCGCCTCTGCGCCGACTACTGGTCCGGCTTGTGTCCGCCCTCCTGGCGCCCAACCCCCCGCTACCACTGCAACAATCACTTGGCCGCCGCTGCTGGGCCTCTGCCGCCGCTGCTGGGCCTCTGCCGCCGCTGCGTCGTCTACCGTTCCGGCTTATGGGCGCCCTTTTTATGCACAACCAACCGGTGCATAAGCAGCCAACACTTGGCCTCAGCTGCTGGGCCTCTGTTGCCGCTGCGCCGACTACTGGTCCGTCTTGTGTCCGCCCTCCTGGCGCCCAACTCCCCGCTACCCAAGCAGCCACTGCTGCCGCTGCTGAGCCTCTGCCGCCGCTTCGCCGACTACTGGTCCGCCTTTTGTCCGCCCTCCTGGCGCCCAACCCCACAATACGCCAGCAGCCGGTACTTGGCCTCAGCTGCTGCCTCTGCCGCCGACTGAGTCGCTGAGCCGACTACTGGTCCGGCTTGTGTCCGCCCTTTTTATGCCTAACCGGCCGCTGGCTCAGCAGCCACCACTTGTCGTCAGCTTCTGCCTCTTTGTGTCCCCCTTTCTGGCGATCAACATCGCGCTACCCCAGCAGCCGCCACTTGACCTTAGCTGCTGGATCTGCCTCAGCAGCGCCCTCTACCTTTCCCCTTTTGTCCGCCCTTTTTATTCCCAACCGGCCGCTGGCCCAGCAACCATCACTAGGCCTCAGCTGCTGGATCTGCCTCAGCAGCGCTGGCTACCGTTCCGGCTTGTGTCCGCCCTTTTTATTCCCAACCGGCCGCTGGCCCAGCAGCCACTACTTGGCCTCAGCTGCTGGATCTGCCGCCGCTGAGCCGACTACTGATCCGGCTTGTGTCCGCCCTTTTTAAGCCCAACCGGTCGCTTCCCCAGCAGCCACCACTTGGCCTCAGCTGCTGGATCTGCCTCAGCAGCGCTGGCTACCGTTCCGGCTTGTGTCCGCCCTTTTTATTCCCAACCGGCCGCTGGCCCAGCAGCCACTACTTGGCCTCAGCTGCTGGATCTGCCTCAGCAGCGCCGTCTACCGTTCAGGCTTGTGTCCGCCCTTTTTATTCCCAACCGGCCGCTGGCCCAGCAGCCACCACTTGGCCTAAGCTGCTGGATCTGCCTCAGCAGCGCTGGCTACCGTTCCGGCTTGTGTCCGCTCTTTTTATACCCAACCGGCCGCTGGCCCAGCAGCCACCACTTGGCCTAAGCTGCTGGATCTACCTCAGCACCGCTGGCTACCGTTCCGGCTTGTGTCCGCTCTTTTTATAGCCAACCGGCCGTTGGCCCAGCAACCACCAGTTGGCATCAGCTTCGGTCTCTGCCGCCGCTTCGATGACCACTGTTCCGGCTTGTGTTCGACCTTTTTATGCCCAGCCGGCCGCTTCCCCAGCAGATACCACTTGGCCTCAGCTGCTGGATCTGCCTCAGCAGCGCCGTCTACCGTTCAGGCTTGTGTCCGCCCTTTTTATTCCCAACCGGCCGCTGGCCCAGCAGCCACCACTTGGCCTCAGCTGCTGGATCTGCCTCAGCAGCGCCGTCTACCGTTCAGGCTTGTGTCCGCCCTTTTTATTCCCAACCGGCCGCTGGCCCAGCAGCCACCACTTAGCCTCAGCTGCTGGATCTGCCTCAGCAGCGCCGTCAACCGTTCAGGCTTGTGTCCGCCCTTTTTATTCCCAACCGGCCGCTGGCCCAGCAGCCACCACTTGGCCTAAGCTGCTGGATCTGCCTCAGCAGAGCTAGCTACCAATCCGGCTTGTGTCCGATCTTTTTATAGCCAACCGGCCGCTGGCCCAGCAACCACCAGTTGGCATCAGCTTCGGTCTCTGCCGCCGCTTCGATGACTACTGTTCCGGCTTGTGTTCGACCTTTTTATGCCCAGCCGGCCGCTTCCCCAGCAGATACCACTTGGCCTCAGCTGCTGGATCTGCCTCAGCAGCGCCGTCTACCGTTCAGGCTTGTGTCCGCCCTTTTTATGCCTAACCGGCCGCTGGCTCAGCAGCCACCACTTGTCGTCAGCTTCTGCCTCTTTGTGTCCCCCTTTCTGGCGATCAACATCGCGCTACCCCAGCAGCCGCCACTTGACCTTAGCTGCTGGATCTGCCTCAGCAGCGCCCTCTACCTTTCCCCTTTTGTCCGCCCTTTTTATTCCCAACCGGCCGCTGGCCCAGCAACCATCACTTGGCCTCAGCTGCTGGATCTGCCTCAGCAGCGCTGGCTACCGTTCCGGCTTGTGTCCGCCCTTTTTATTCCCAACCGGCCGCTGGCCCAGCAGCCACTACTTGGCCTCAGCTGCTGGATCTGCCGCCGCTGAGCCGACTACTGATCCGGCTTGTGTCCGCCCTTTTTATGCCCAACCGGTCGCTTCCCCAGCAGCCACCACTTGGCCTCAGCTGCTGGATCTGCCTCAGCAGCGCTGGCTACCGTTCCGGCTTGTGTCCGCCCTTTTTATTCCCAACCGGCCGCTGGCCCAGCAGCCACTACTTGGCCTCAGCTGCTGGATCTGCCGCCGCTGAGCCGACTACTATTCCGGCTGGTGTCCGCCCTCCTTACGCCCAACCCCCCGCTACCACAACAGCCACCACTTGACCTTAGCTGCTGGATCTGCCTCAGCAGCGCTCTTTACCGTTCCGGCTTGTGTCTGCCCTTTTTATGCCCAGCAACCACCAGTTGGCCTCAGCTGCTGGATCTGCCGCCGCTGAGCCGACTACTGATCCGGCTTGTGTCCGCCCTTTTTATTCCCAACCGGCCGCTGGCCCAGCAGCCACCACTTGTCCTTAGCTGCTGGATCTGCCTCAGCAGCGCCCTCTACCTTTCCCCTTCTGTCCGCCCTTTTTATTCCCAACCGGCCGCTTCCCCAGTAGCCACCACTTGGCCTCAGCTGCCGGATCTGCCTCAGCAGCGCTCTTTACCGTTCCGGCTTGTGTCTGCCCTTTTTATGCCCAGCAACCACCAGTTGGCCTCAGCTGCTGGATCTGCCGCCGCTGAGCCGACTACTGATCCGGCTTGTGTCCGCCCTTTTTATTCCCAACCGGCCGCTGGCCCAGCAGCCACCACTTGGCCTAAGCTGCTGGATCTGCCTCAGCAGCGCTGGCTACCGTTCCGGCTTGTGTCCGCTCTTTTTATACCCAACCGGCCGCTGGCCCAGCAGCCACCACTTGGCCTAAGCTGCTGGATCTACCTCAGCACCGCTGGCTACCGTTCCGGCTTGTGTCCGCTCTTTTATAGCCAACCGTCCGTTGGCCCAGCAACCACCAGTTGGCATCAGCTTCGGTCTCTGCCGCCGCTTCGATGACCACTGTTCCGGCTTGTGTTCGACCTTTTTATGCCCAGCCGGCCGCTTCCCCAGCAGATACCACTTGGCCTCAGCTGCTGGATCTGCCTCAGCAGCGCCGTCTACCGTTCAGGCTTGTGTCCGCCCTTTTTATTCCCAACCGGCCGCTGGCCCAGCAGCCACCACTTGGCCTCAGCTGCTGGATCTGCCTCAGCAGCGCCGTCTACCGTTCAGGCTTGTGTCCGCCCTTTTTATTCCCAACCGGCCGCTGGCCAGCAGCCACCACTTAGCCTCAGCTGCTGGATCTGCCTCAGCAGCGCCGTCAACCGTTCAGGCTTGTGTCCGCCCTTTTTATTCCCAACCGGCCGCTGGCCCAGCAGCCACCACTTGGCCTAAGCTGCTGGATCTGCCTCAGCAGAGCTAGCTACCAATCCGGCTTGTGTCCGATCTTTTTATAGCCAACCGGCCGCTGGCCCAGCAACCACCAGTTGGCATCAGCTTCGGTCTCTGCCGCCGCTTCGATGACTACTGTTCCGGCTTGTGTTCGACCTTTTTTATGCCCAGCCGGCCGCTTCCCCAGCAGATACCACTTGGCCTCAGCTGCTGGATCTGCCTCAGCAGCGCCGTCTACCGTTCAGGCTTGTGTCCGCCCTTTTTATTCCCAACCGGCCGCTGGCCCAGCAGCCACCACTTGGCCTAAGCTGCTGGATCTGCCTCAGCAGCGCTGGCTACCGTTCAGGCTTGTGTCCGTCCTTTTCATTCCCAACCGGCCACTGGCCCAGCAACCACCAATTGGCATCAGCTTCGGCCTCTGCCGTCGCTGAGCCGACTACTGGTCCGGCTTGTGTCCGCTCTTTTTATACCCAACCGGCCGCTGGCCCAGCAGCCACCTCTTAGCCTAAGCTGCTGGATCTGCAACCGGCTGCTGGCCCAGCAACCACCAGTTGGCATCAGCTTCGGGGTCTGCCGCCGCTTCGCCCTTTTTATGCCCAACCGCTGGCTACCGTTCCAACTTGTGTCCGCTCTTTTTATACCCAACTGACCGCTGCACCAGCAGCCTCCACTTGGCCTCAGCTGCTGGATCTGCCGCCGCTGAGCCGACTACTGATCCGGCTTGTGTCCGCCCTCCTGGCGCCCAACCCCCCGCTACCACAGCAGCCACTACTTGACCTTAGCTGCTGGATCTGCCTCAGCAGCGCCATCTACCTTTCAGGATTGTGTCCGCCCTTTTATTCCCAACCGGCCACTGGCCCAGCAACCACCAATTGGCATCAGCTTCGGCCTCTGCCGTCGCTGCGCCGACTACTGGTCCGGCTTGTGTCCGCCCTTTTTATGCCTAACCGGACGCTGGCCCAGCAGCCACCACTTGGCCTCAGCTTCTGCCGCCTCTGCGCCGACTACTGGTCCGGCTTGTGTCCGCCCTCCTGGCGCCCAACCCCCGCTACCACTGCAACAATCACTTGGCCGCCGCTGCTGGGCCTCTGCCGCCGCTGCGTCGTCTACCGTTCCGGCTTATGGGCGCCCTTTTTATGCACAACCAACCGGTGCATAAGCAGCCAACACTTGGCCTCAGCTGCTGGGCCTCTGTTGCCGCTGCGCCGACCACTGGTCCGTCTTGTGTCCGCCCTCCTGGCGCCCAACTCCCCGCTACCCAAGCAGCCACTGCTGCCGCTGCTGAGCCTCTGCCGCCGCTTCGCCGACTACTGGTCCGCCTTTTGTCCGCCCTCCTGGCGCCCAACCCCACAATACGCCAGCAGCCGGTACTTGGCCTCAGCTGCTGCCTCTGCCGCCGACTGAGTCGCTGAGCCGACTACTGGTCCGGCTTGTGTCCGCCCTTTTTATGCCTAACCGGCCGCTGGCTCAGCAGCCACCACTTGTCGTCAGCTTCTGCCTCTTTGTGTCCCCCTTTCTGGCGATCAACATCGCGCTACCCCAGCAGCCGCCACTTGACCTTAGCTGCTGGATCTGCCTCAGCAGCGCCCTCTACCTTTCCCCTTTTGTCCGCCCTTTTTATTCCCAACCGGCCGCTGGCCCAGCAACCATCACTAGGCCTCAGCTGCTGGATCTGCCTCAGCAGCGCTGGCTACCGTTCCGGCTTGTGTCCGCCCTTTTTTATTCCCAACCGGCCGCTGGCCCAGCAGCCACTACTTGGCCTCAGCTGCTGGATCTGCCGCCGCTGAGCCGACTACTGATCCGGCTTGTGTCCGCCCTTTTTAAGCCCAACCGGTCGCTTCCCCAGCAGCCACCACTTGGCCTCAGCTGCTGGATCTGCCTCAGCAGCGCTGGCTACCGTTCCGGCTTGTGTCCGCCCTTTTTATTCCCAACCGGCCGCTGGCCCAGCAGCCACTACTTGGCCTCAGCTGCTGGATCTGCCTCAGCAGCGCCGTCTACCGTTCAGGCTTGTGTCCGCCCTTTTTATTCCCAACCGGCCGCTGGCCCAGCAGCCACCACTTGGCCTAAGCTGCTGGATCTGCCTCAGCAGCGCTGGCTACCGTTCCGGCTTGTGTCCGCTCTTTTTATACCCAACCGGCCGCCGGCCCAGCAGCCACCACTTGGCCTAAGCTGCTGGATCTACCTCAGCACCGCTGGCTACCGTTCCGGCTTGTGTCCGCTCTTTTTATAGCCAACCGGCCGTTGGCCCAGCAACCACCAGTTGGCATCAGCTTCGGTCTCTGCCGCCGCTTCGATGACCACTGTTCCGGCTTGTGTTCGACCTTTTTATGCCCAGCCGGCCGCTTCCCCAGCAGATACCACTTGGCCTCAGCTGCTGGATCTGCCTCAGCAGCGCCGTCTACCGTTCAGGCTTGTGTCCGCCCTTTTTATTCCCAACCGGCCGCTGGCCCAGCAGCCACCACTTGGCCTCAGCTGCTGGATCTGCCTCAGCAGCGCCGTCTACCGTTCAGGCTTGTGTCCGCCCTTTTTATTCCCAACCGGCCGCTGGCCCAGCAGCCACCACTTAGCCTCAGCTGCTGGATCTGCCTCAGCAGCGCCGTCAACCGTTCAGGCTTGTGTCCGCCCTTTTTATTCCCAACCGGCCGCTGGCCCAGCAGCCACCACTTGGCCTAAGCTGCTGGATCTGCCTCAGCAGAGCTAGCTACCAATCCGGCTTGTGTCCGATCTTTTTATAGCCAACCGGCCGCTGGCCCAGCAACCACCAGTTGGCATCAGCTTCGGTCTCTGCCGCCGCTTCGATGACTACTGTTCCGGCTTGTGTTCGACCTTTTTATGCCCAGCCGGCCGCTTCCCCAGCAGATACCACTTGGCCTCAGCTGCTGGATCTGCCTCAGCAGCGCCGTCTACCGTTCAGGCTTGTGTCCGCCCTTTTTATTCCCAACCGGCCGCTGGCCCAGCAGCCACCACTTGGCCTAAGCTGCTGGATCTGCCTCAGCAGCGCTGGCTACCGTTCAGGCTTGTGTCCGTCCTTTTCATTCCCAACCGGCCACTGGCCCAGCAACCACCAATTGGCATCAGCTTCGGCCTCTGCCGTCGCTGAGCCGACTACTGGTCCGGCTTGTGTCCGCTCTTTTTTATACCCAACCGGCCGCTGGCCCAGCAGCCACCTCTTAGCCTAAGCTGCTGGATCTGCAACCGGCTGCTGGCCCAGCAACCACCAGTTGGCATCAGCTTCGGGGTCTGCCGCCGCTTCGCCCTTTTCATGCCCAACCGCTGGCTACCGTTCCAACTTGTGTCCGCTCTTTTTATACCCAACTGACCGCTGCACCAGCAGCCTCCACTTGGCCTCAGCTGCTGGATCTGCCGCCGCTGAGCCGACTACTGATCCGGCTTGTGTCCGCCCTCCTGGCGCCCAACCCCCGCTACCACAGCAGCCACTACTTGACCTTAGCTGCTGGATCTGCCTCAGCAGCGCCATCTACCTTTCAGGATTGTGTCCGCCCTTTTTATTCCCAACCGGCCACTGGCCCAGCAACCACCAATTGGCATCAGCTTCGGCCTCTGCCGTCGCTGCGCCGACTACTGGTCCGGCTTGTGTCCGCCCTTTTTATGCCTAACCGGACGCTGGCCCAGCAGCCACCACTTGGCCTCAGCTTCTGCCGCCTCTGCGCCGACTACTGGTCCGGCTTGTGTCCGCCCTCCTGGCGCCCAACCCCCGCTACCACTGCAACAATCACTTGGCCGCCGCTGCTGGGCCTCTGCCGCCGCTGCTGGGCCTCTGCCGCCGCTGCGTCGTCTACCGTTCCGGCTTATGGGCGCCCTTTTTATGCACAACCAACCGCTGCATAAGCAGCCAACACTTGGCCTCAGCTGCTGGGCCTCTGTTGCCGCTGCGCCGACTACTGGTCCGTCTTGTGTCCGCCCTCCTGGCGCCCAACTCCCCGCTACCCAAGCAGCCACTGCTGCCGCTGCTGAGCCTCTGCCGCCGCTTCGCCGACTACTGGTCCGCCTTTTGTCCGCCCTCCTGGCGCCCAACCCCACAATACGCCAGCAGCCGGTACTTGGCCTCAGCTGCTGCCTCTGCCGCCGACTGAGTCGCTGAGCCGACTACTGGTCCGGCTTGTGTCCGCCCTTTTTATGCCTAACCGGCCGCTGGCTCAGCAGCCACCACTTGTCGTCAGCTTCTGCCTCTTTGTGTCCCCCTTTCTGGCGATCAACATCGCGCTACCCCAGCAGCCGCCACTTGACCTTAGCTGCTGGATCTGCCTCAGCAGCGCCCTCTACCTTTCCCCTTTTGTCCGCCCTTTTTATTCCCAACCGGCCGCTGGCCCAGCAACCATCACTAGGCCTCAGCTGCTGGATCTGCCTCAGCAGCGCTGGCTACCGTTCCGGCTTGTGTCCGCCCTTTTTATTCCCAACCGGCCGCTGGCCCAGCAGCCACTACTTGGCCTCAGCTGCTGGATCTGCCGCCGCTGAGCCGACTACTGATCCGGCTTGTGTCCGCCCTTTTTATGCCCAACCGGTCGCTTCCCCAGCAGCCACCACTTGGCCTCAGCTGCTGGATCTGCCTCAGCAGCGCTGGCTACCGTTCCGGCTTGTGTCCGCCCTTTTTATTCCCAACCGGCCGCTGGCCCAGCAGCCACTACTTGGCCTCAGCTGCTGGATCTGCCGCCGCTGAGCCGACTACTAATCCGGCTTGTGTCCGCTCTCCTTACGCCCAACCCCCCGCTACCACAACAGCCACCACTTGACCTTAGCTGCTGGATCTGCCTCAGCAGCGCTCTTTACCGTTCCGGCTTGTGTCTGCCCTTTTTATGCCCAGCAACCACCAGTTGGCCTCAGCTGCTGGATCTGCCGCCGCTGAGCCGACTACTGATCCGGCTTGTGTCCGCCCTTTTTATTCCCAACCGGCCGCTGGCCCAGCAGCCACCACTTGTCCTTAGCTGCTGGATCTGCCTCAGCAGCGCCCTCTACCTTTCCCCTTCTGTCCGCCCTTTTTATTCCCAACCGGCCGCTTCCCCAGCAGCCACCACTTGGCCTCAGCTGCCGGATCTGCCTCAGCAGCGCCGTCTACCGTTCAGGCTTGTGTCCGCCCTTTTTATTCCCAACCGGCCGCTGGCCCAGCAGCCACCACTTGGCCTAAGCTGCTGGATCTGCCTCAGCAGCGCTGGCTACCGTTCCGGCTTGTGTCCGCTCTTTTTATACCCAACCGGCCGCTGGCCCAGCAGCCACCACTTGGCCTAAGCTGCTGGATCTGCCTCAGCACCGCTGGCTACCGTTACGGCTTGTGTCCGCTCTTTTTATAGCCAACCGGCCGTTGGCCCAGCAACCACCAGTTGGCATCAGCTTCGGTCTCTGCCGCCGCTTCGATGACCACTGTTCCGGCTTGTGTTCGACCTTTTTATGCCCAGCCGGCCGCTTCCCCAGCAGATACCACTTGGCCTCAGCTGCTGGATCTGCCTCAGCAGCGCCGTCTACCGTTCAGGCTTGTGTCCGCCCTTTTTATTCCCAACCGGCCGCTGGCCCAGCAGCCACCACTTGGCCTCAGCTGCTGGATCTGCCTCAGCAGCGCCGTCTACCGTTCAGGCTTGTGTCCGCCCTTTTTATTCCCAACCGGCCGCTGGCCCAGCAGCCACCACTTGGCCTAAGCTGCTGGATCTGCCTCAGCAGCGCTGGCTACCGTTCAGGCTTGTGTCCGTCCTTTTCATTCCCAACCGGCCACTGGCCCAGCAACCACCAATTGGCATCAGCTTCGGCCTCTGCCGTCGCTGAGCCGACTACTGGTCCGGCTTGTGTCCGCTCTTTTTATACCCAACCGGCCGCTGGCCCAGCAGCCACCTCTTAGCCTAAGCTGCTGGATCTGCAACCGGCTGCTGGCCCAGCAACCACCAGTTGACATCAGCTTCGGTCTCTGCCGCCGCTTCGATGACTACTGTTCCGGCTTGTGTTCGACCTTTTTATGCCCAGCCGGCCGCTTCCCCCAGCAGATACCACTTGGCCTCAGCTGCTGGATCTGCCTCAGCAGCGCCGTCTACCGTTCAGGCTTGTGTCCGCCCTTTTATTCCCAACCGGCCGCTGGCCCAGCAGCCACCACTTGGCCTCAGCTGCTGGATCTGCCTCAGCAGCGCCGTCTACCGTTCAGGCTTGTGTCCGCCCTTTTTATTCCCAACCGGCAACTGGCCCAGCAGCCACCACTTGGCCTAAGCTGCTGGATCTGCCTCAGCAGAGCTAGCTACCATTCCGGCTTGTGTCCGATCTTTTTATAGCCAACCGGCCGCTGGCCCATCAACCACCAGTTGGCATCAGCTTCGGTCTCTGCCGCCGCTTCGATGACCACTGTTCCGGCTTGTGTCCGCCCTTTTTATGCCCAACCGGCCGCTTCCCCAGCAGCCACCACTTGGCCTCAGCTGCTGGATCTGCCTCAGCAGCGCCGTCTACCGTTCAGGCTTGTGTCCGCCCTTTTTATTCCCAACCGGCAACTGGCCCAGCAGCCACCACTTGGCCTAAGCTGCTGGATCTGCCTCAGCAGAGCTAGCTACCATTCCGGCTTGTGTCCGATCTTTTTATAGCCAACCGGCCGCTGGCCCATCAACCACCAGTTGGCATCAGCTTCGGTCTCTGCCGCCGCTTCGATGACCACTGTTCCGGCTTGTGTCCGCCCTTTTTATGCCCAACCGGCCGCTTCCCCAGCAGCCACCACTTGGCCTCAGCTGCTGGATCTGCCTCAGCAGCGCCGTCTACCGTTCAGGCTTGTGTCCGCCCTTTTTATTCCCAACCGGCCGCTGGCCCAGCAGCCACCACTTGGCCTAAGCTGCTGGATCTGCCTCAGCACCGCTGGCTACCGTTCCGGCTTGTGTCCGCTCTTTTTATAGCCAACCGGCCACTGGCCCAGCAACCACCAGTTGGCATCAGCTTCGGGGTCTGCCGCCGCTTCGATGACCACTGTTCCGGCTTGTTTCCGCCCTTTTTATGTCCAACCGGCCGCTTCCCCAGCAGCCACCACTTGGCCTCAGCTGCTGGATCTGCCTCAGCAGCGCCGTCTACCGTTCAGGCTTGTGTCCGCCCTTTTTATTCCCAACCGGCCGCTGGCCCAGCAGCCACCACTTGGCCTAAGCTGCTGGATCTGCCTCAGCACCGCTGGCTACCGTTCCGGCTTGTGTCCGCCTTTTTTATTCCCAACTGGCCGCTGGCCCAGCAACCACCAGTTGGCATCAGCTTCGGTCTCTGCCGTCGCTGAGCCGACCACTGGTCCGGCTTGTGTCCGCCCTTTTTATGCCTAACCGGACGCTTACCCAGCAGCCACCACTTGGCCTCAGCTGCTGGATCTGCCCCAGCAGCGCCGTCTACCGTTCAAGCTTGTGTCCGCCCTTTTTATTCCCAACCGGCCGCTGGCCCAGCAGCCACCACTTGGCCTAAGCTGCTGGATCTGCCTCAGCAGCGCTGGCTACCGTTCCGTCCGGCTTGTGTCCGCTCTTTTTATACCCAACCGGCCGCTGCCCCAGCAGCCACCACTTGGCCTCAGCTGCTGGATCTGCCTCAGCAGCGCCCTCTACCTTACCCCTTGTGTCCGCCCTTTTTATTCCCAACCGGCCGCTTACCCAGCAGCCACCACTTGGCCTCAGCTGCTGGATCTGCCCCAGCAGCGCCGTCTACCGTTCAAGCTTGTGTCCGCCCTTTTTATTCCCAACCGGCCGCTGGCCCAGCAACCACCACTTAGCCTCAGCTGCTGGATCTGCCGCTGCTGAGCCGACTACTGATCCGGCTTGTGTCCGCCCTTTTTATGCCCAACCGGCCGCTTACCCAGCAGCCACCACTTGGCCTCAGCTGCTGGATCTGCCCCAGCAGCGCCGTCTACCGTTCAAGCTTGTGTCCGCCCTTTTTATTCCCAACCGGCCGCTGGCCCAGCAGCCACCACTTGGCCTAAGCTGCTGGATCTGCCTCAGCAGCGCTGGCTACCGTTCCGTCCGGCTTGTGTCCGCTCTTTTTATACCCAACCGGCCGCTGCCCCAGCAGCCTCCACTTGGCCTCAGCTGCTGGATCTGCCGCCGCTGAGCCGACTACTGATCCGGCTTGTGTCCGCCCTCCTGGCGCCCAACTCCCCGCTACCAGCCTACCAGCCTAAGCTGCTGGATCTGCCTCAGCAGCGCTGGCTACCGTTCCGTCCGGCTTGTGTCCGCTCTTTTTTATACCCAACCGGCTGCTTCCCCAGCAGCCACCACTTGGCCTCAGCTGCTGGATCTGCCTCAGCAGCGCCGTCTACCGTTCAGGCTTGTGTCCGCCCTTTTTATTCCCAACCGGCCCCTGGCCCAGCAGCCACCACTTGGCCTAAGCTGCTGGATCTGCCTTAGCAGCGCTGGCTACCGTTCAGGCTTGTGTCCGCCCTTTTCATTCCCAACCGGCCACTGGCTTAGCAACCACCACTTAGCCTCAGCTGCTGGATCTGCCGCTGCTGAGCCGACTACTGATCCGGCTTGTGTCCGCCCTTTTTATGCCCAACCGGCCGCTTACCCAGCAGCCACCACTTGGCCTCAGCTGCTGGATCTGCCTCAGCAGCGCCGTCTACCGTTCAAGCTTGTGTCCGCCCTTTTTGTTCCCAACCGGCCGCTGGCCCAGCAGCCACCACTTGGCCTAAGCTGCTGGATCTGCCTCAGCAGCGCTGGCTACCGTTCCGTCCGGCTTGTGTCCGCTCTTTTTATACCCAACCGGCCGCTGCCCCAGCAGCCTCCACTTGGGCTCAGCTGCTGGATCTGCCGCCGCTGAGCAGACTACTGATCCGGCTTGTGTCCGCCCTCCTGGCGCCCAACTCCCCGCTACCACAGCAGCCACCACTTGATCTTAGCTGCTGGATCTGCCTCAGCAGCGCCATCTACCTTTCAGGCTTGTGTCCGCCCTTTTTATTCCCAACCGGCCGCTGTCCCAGCAACCACCAGTTGGCATCAGCTTCGGCCTTTGCCGTCGCTGTGCCGACTACTGGTCCGACTTGTGTCTGCCCTTCTGGCGCCCAACCACCCGCTACACCAGCAGCCACCAATTGGCCTCAGCTTCTGCCTCGGCGCCGCTGCGCCGACTACTGGTCCGGCTTTTGTCCCCCTTCCTGGTGACCAACCCCGCGCTGCCCCAGTAGCCGCCACTTGACCTTAGCTGCTGGATCTGCCTCAGCAGCGCCCTCTCCCTTTCCCCTTGTGTCCGCCCTTTTTATTCCCAACCGGCCGCTGGCCCAGCAACCACCAGTTGGCATCAGCTTCGGTCTCTGCCGCCGCTTCGATGACCACTGTTCCGGCTTGTGTCCGCCCTTTTTATGCCCAACCGGCCGCTTCCCCAGCAGCCATCACTTGGCCTCAGCTGCTGGATCTGCCTCAGCAGCGCTGGCTACCGTTCCGGCTTGTATCCGCCCTTTTTATGCCCAACCGGCCGCTTCCCCAGCAGCCATCACTTGGCCTCAGCTGCTGGATCTGCCTCAGCAGCGCTGGCTACCGTTCCGGCTTGTATCCGCCCTTTTTATGCCCAACCGGCCGCTTCCCCAGCAGCCACCACTTGGCCTAAGCTGCTGGATCTGCCTCAGCAGCGCTGGCTACCGTTCCGTCCGGCTTGTGTCCGCTCTTTTTATACCCAACCGGCTGCTTCCCCAGCAGCCACCACTTGGCCTCAGCTGCTGGATCTGCCTCAGCAGCGCCGTCTTCCGTTCAGGCTTGTGTCCGCCCTTTTTATGCCCAACCGGCCGCTGGCCCAGCAGCCACCACTTGGCCTAAGCTGCTGGATCTGCCTTAGCAGCGCTGGCTACCGTTCAGGCTTGTGTCCGCCCTTTTCATTCCCAACCGGCCACTGGCTTAGCAACCACCACTTAGCCTCAGCTGCTGGATCTGCCGCTGCTGAGCCGACTACTGATCCGGCTTGTGTCCGCCCTTTTTATGCCCAACCGGCCGCTTACCCAGCAGCCACCACTTGGCCTCAGCTGCTGGATCTGCCTCAGCAGCGCCATCTACCGTTCAAGCTTGTGTCCGCCCTTTTTATTCCCAACCGGCCGCTGGCCCAGCAACCACCACTTAGCCTCAGCTGCTGGATCTGCCGCTGCTGAGCCGACTACTGATCCGGCTTGTGTCCGCCCTTTTTATGCCCAACCGGCCGCTTACCCAGCAGCCACCACTTGGCCTCAGCTGCTGGATCTGCCCCAGCAGCGCCGTCTACCGTTCAAGCTTGTGTCCGCCCTTTTTATTCCCAACCGGCCGCTGGCCCAGCAGCCACCACTTGGCCTAAGCTGCTGGATCTGCCTCAGCAGCGCTGGCTACCGTTCCGTCCGGCTTGTGTCCGCTCTTTTTATACCCAACCGGCCGCTGCCCCAGCAGCCTCCACTTGGCCTCAGCTGCTGGATCTGCCGCCGCTGAGCCGACTACTGATCCGGCTTGTGTCCGCCCTCCTGGCGCCCAACTCCCCGCTACCAGCCTACCAGCCTAAGCTGCTGGATCTGCCTCAGCAGCGCTGGCTACCGTTCCGTCCGGCTTGTGTCCGCTCTTTTTATACCCAACCGGCTGCTTCCCCAGCAGCCACCACTTGGCCTCAGCTGCTGGATCTGCCTCAGCAGCGCCGTCTTCCGTTCAGGCTTGTGTCCGCCCTTTTTATTCCCAACCGGCCGCTGGCCCAGCAGCCACCACTTGGCCTAAGCTGCTGGATCTGCCTTAGCAGCGCTGGCTACCGTTCAGGCTTGTGTCCGCCCTTTTCATTCCCAACCGGCCACTGGCTTAGCAACCACCACTTAGCCTCAGCTGCTGGATCTGCCGCTGCTGAGCCGACTACTGATCCGGCTTGTGTCCGCCCTTTTTATGCCCAACCGGCCGCTTACCCAGCAGCCACCACTTGGCCTCAGCTGCTGGATCTGCCTCAGCAGCGCCATCTACCGTTCAAGCTTGTGTCCGCCCTTTTTATTCCCAACCGGCCGCTGGCCCAGCAACCACCACTTAGCCTCAGCTGCTGGATCTGCCGCTGCTGAGCCGACTACTGATCCGGCTTGTGTCCGCCCTTTTTATGCCCAACCGGCCGCTTACCCAGCAGCCACCACTTGGCCTCAGCTGCTGCATCTGCCCCAGCAGCGCCGTCTACCGTTCAAGCTTGTGTCCGCCCTTTTTATTCCCAACCGGCCGCTGGCCCAGCAGCCACCACTTGGCCTAAGCTGCTGGATCTGCCTCAGCAGCGCTGGCTACCGTTCCGTCCGGCTTGTGTCCGCTCTTTTTATACCCAACCGGCCGCTGCCCCAGCAGCCTCCACTTGGCCTCAGCTGCTGGATCTGCCGCCGCTGAGCCGACTACTGATCCGGCTTGTGTCCGCCCTCCTGGCGCCCAACTCCCCGCTACCAGCCTACCAGCCTAAGCTGCTGGATCTGCCTCAGCAGCGCTGGCTACCGTTCCGTCCGGCTTGTGTCCGCTCTTTTTATACCCAACCGGCCGCTGCCCCAGCAGCCTCCACTTGGGCTCAGCTGCTGGATCTGCCGCCGCTGAGCAGACTACTGATCCGGCTTGTGTCCGCCCTCCTGGCGCCCAACTCCCCGCTACCACAGCAGCCACCACTTGATCTTAGCTGCTGGATCTGCCTCAGCAGCGCCATCTACCTTTCAGGCTTGTGTCCGCCCTTTTTATTCCCAACCGGCCGCTGTCCCAGCAACCACCAGTTGGCATCAGCTTCGGCCTTTGCCGTCGCTGTGCCGACTACTGGTCCGACTTGTGTCTGCCCTTCTGGCGCCCAACCACCCGCTACCACCAGCAGCCACCAATTGGCCTCAGCTTCTGCCTCGGCGCCGCTGCGCCGACTACTGGTCCGGCTTTTGTCCCCCTTCCTGGTGACCAACCCCGCGCTGCCCCAGTAGCCGCCACTTGACCTTAGCTGCTGGATCTGCCTCAGCAGCGCCCTCTCCCTTTCCCATTGTGTCCGCCCTTTTTATTCCCAACCGGCCGCTGGCCCAGCAACCACCAGTTGGCATCAGCTTCGGTCTCTGCCGCCGCTTCGATGACCACTGTTCCGGCTTGTGTCCGCCCTTTTTATGCCCAACCGGCCGCTTCCCCAGCAGCCATCACTTGGCCTCAGCTGCTGGATCTGCCTCAGCAGCGCTGGCTACCGTTCCGGCTTGTATCCGCCCTTTTTATGCCCAACCGGCCGCTTCCCCAGCAGCCACCACTTGGCCTCAGCTGCTGGATCTGCCTCAGCAGCGCCGTCTACCGTTCCGGCTTGTATCCGCCCTTTTTATGCCCAACCGGCCGCTTCCCCAGCAGCCACCACTTGGCCTCAGCTGCTGGATCTGCCTCAGCAGCGCCGTCTACCGTTCCGGCTTGTGTCCGCCCTTTTTATTCCCAACCGGCCGCTGGCCCAGCAGCCACCACTTGGCCTAAGCTGCTGGATCTGCCTCAGCAGCGCTGGCTACCGTTCCGGCTTGTGTCCGCTCTTTTTATACCCAACCGGCCGCTGGCCCAGCAGCCACCAGTTGGCCTAAGCTGCTGGATTACCTCAGCACCGCTGGCTACCGTTCCGGCTTGTGTCCGCTCTTTTTATAGCCAACCGCCCGCTGGCCCAGCAACCACCAGTTGGCATCAGCTTTGGTCTCTGCCGCCGCTTCGATGACCACTGTTCCGGCTTGTGTCCGCCCTTTTTATGCCCAACCGGCCGCTTCCCCAGCAGCCACCACTTGGCCTCAGCTGCTGGATCTGCCTCAGCAGCGCCGTCTACCGTTCAGGCTTGTGTCCGCCCTTTTTATTCCCAACCGGCCGCTGGCCCAGCAACCACCACTTGGTCTCAGCTGCTGGATCTGCCGCCGCTGAGCCGACTACTGATCCGGCTTGTGTCAACCCTTTTTATGCCCAACCGGCCGCTTCCCCAGCAGCCACCACTTGGCCTCAGCTGCTGGATCTGCCTCAGCAGCGCCGTCTACCGTTCAGGCTTGTGTCCGCCCTTTTTTTTCCCAACCGGCCGCTGGCCCAGCAGCCACCACTTGGCCTAAGCTGCTGGATCTGCCTCAGCAGCGCTGGCTACCGTTCAGGCTTGTGTCCGCCCTTTTCATTCCCAACCGGCCGCTGGCCCAGCAGCCACCACTTGGCCTAAGCTGCTGGACCTGCCTCAGCAGCGCTGGCTACCGTTCAGGCTTGTGTCCGTCCATTTCATTCCCAACCGGCCACTGGCCCAGCAACCACCAATTGGCATCAGCTTCGGCCTCTGCCGTCGCTGAGCCGACTACTGGTCCGGCTTGTGTCCGCTCTTTTTATACCCAACCGGCCGCTGGCCCAGCAGCCACCTCTTAGCCTAAGCTGCTGGATCTGCAACCGGCTGCTGGCCCAGCAACCACCAGTTGGCATCAGCTTCGGGGTCTGCCGCCGCTTCGATGACCACTGTTCCGGCTTGTGTCCGCCCTTTTTATGCCCAACCGCTGGCTACCGTTCCAACTTGTGTCCGCTCTTTTTATACCCAACTGACCGCTGCACCAGCAGCCTCCACTTGGCCTCAGCTGCTGGATCTGCCGCCGCTGAGCCGACTACTGATCCGGCTTGTGTCCGCCCTCCTGGCGCCCAACCCCCCGCTACCACAGCAAACACTACTTGACCTTAGCTGCTGGATCTGCCTCAGCAGCGCCATCTACCTTTCCGGCTTGTGTCCGCCCTTTTTATTCCCAACCGGCCACTGGCCCAGCAACCACCAATTGGCATCAGCTTCGGCCTCTGCCGTCGCTGCGCCGACTACTGGTCCGGCTTGTGTCCGCCCTTTTTATGCCTAACCGGACGCTGGCCCAGCAGCCACCACTTGGCCTCAGCTTCTGCCGCCTCTGCGCCGACTACTGGTCCGGCTTGTGTCCGCCCTCCTGGCGCCCAACCCCCCGCTACCACTGCAACCATCACTTGGCCGCCGCTGCTGGGCCTCTGCCGCCGCTGCTGGGCCTCTGCCGCCGCTGCGTCGTCTACCGTTCCCTTTTTATGCACAACCAACCGCTGCATAAGCAGCCAACACTTGGCCTCAGCTGCTGGGCCTCTGTTGCCGCTGCGCCGACTACTGGTTCGGCTTGTGTCCGCCCTCCTGGCGCCCAACTCCCCGCTACCCAAGCAGCCACTGCTGCCGCTGCTGAGCCTCTGCCACCGCTTCGCCGACTACTGGTCCGCCTTTTCCGCCCTCCTGGCGCCCAACCCCACAATACGCCAGCAGCCGGTACTTGGCCTCAGCTGCTGCCTCTGCCGCCGCTGCGCCGACTACTGGTCCGGCTTGTGTCAGCCCTCCTGGCGCCCAAGCCCCCGCTACCCCAGCAGCCACCACTTGGCCTTAGCTGCTGGATCTGCCGCCGCTGCGCCGACTACTGATCTAGCTTGTGTCCGCCCTCCTGGCACCCATTTCCCCGCTTCCCCAAGAGCCATCAGTTAGCCTCAGCTGGTGGATCTGCCTCAGCAGCGCCGTTCCGCTACCCCAGCGACCACCACTTGGCCTCAACTGCTGGGTCTTCCGCCGCTACGACGACCACTGTTCCGGCTTGTGTCCGCTCTTTTTATGCCCAACCGGCAGCTTCCCCAGCAGCCACCACTTGGCCTCAGCTGCTGGGTCTGCCGCCACTGTGCCGACTACTGGTCCGGCTTGTGTCCGCCCTCCTGACGCCCTCCTGACGCCCTCCTGACGCCCTCCTGACGCCCTCCTGACGCCCTCCTGACGCCCCCCAACCACCCGCTACCACAGCAGCCACCACTTGACCTTAGCTGCTGGATCTGCCTCAGCAGCGCCCTCTACCCTTCCGGCTTGTGTCCGACCTCCTGGCGCCTGCTACCCAAGCAGCCACAATTTGGCCTCAGCTGATGGATCTGCCGACTACTGATCCGGCTTGTGTCCGCCCTTTTGGCGCCCAACTCCCCGCTACCACAGCAGCCACCACTTGGCCTCACCTGCTGGATCTGCCTTAGCAGCGCCGTCTACCGTTCAGGCTTGTGTCCGCCCTTTTTATTCCCAACCGGCCGCTGGCCCAGCAACCACCACTTTGCCTAAGCTGCTGGATCTGCCTCAGCAGCGCTGGCTACCGTTCCGGCTTGTGTCCGCTCTTTTTATACCCAACCGGCCGCTGCCCCAGCAGCCTCCACTTGGCCTCAGCTGCTGGATCAGCCGCCGCTGAGCCGACTACTGATCCGGCTTGTGTCCGCCCTCCTTGCGCCCAACCCCCCGCTACCACAACAGCCACCACTTTACCTTAGCTGCTGGATCTGCCTCAGCAGCGCTCTCTACCGTTCCGGCTTGTGTCCGCCCATTTTATTCCCAACCGGCCGCTGGCCCAGCAACCACCAGTTGGCATCAGCTTCGGTCTCTGCCGTCGCTGAGCCGACTACTGGTCCGGCTTGTGTCCGCCCTTTTTATGCCTAACCGGACGCTGGCCCAGCAGCCACCACTTGTCGTCAGTTTCTGCCTCCTTGTGTCCCCCTTTCTGGCGATCAACCTCGCGCTACCCCAGCAGCCGCCACTTGACCTTAGCTGCTGGATCTGCCTCAGCAGCGCCCTCTACCTTTCCCCTTGTGTCCGCCCTTTTTATTCCCAACCGGCCGCTGGCCCAGCAACCACCAGTTGGCATCAGCTTCGGTCTCTGCCGCCGCTTCGATGACCACTGTTCCGGCTTGTGTCCGCCCTTTTTATGCCCAACCGGCCGCTTCCCCAGCAGCCATCACTTGGCCTCAGCTGCTGGATCTGCCTCAGCAGCGCTGGCTACCGTTTCGGCTTGTGTCCGCCCTTTTTATTCCCAACCGGCCGCTGGCCCAACAACCACCACTTGGCCTCAGCTGCTGGATCTGCCGCAGCTGAGCCGACTACTGATCCGGCTTGTGTCCGCCCTTTTTATGCCCAACCGGCCGCTTCCCCAGCAGCCACCACTTGGCCTAAGCTGCTGGATCTGCCTCAGCAGCGCTGGCTACCGTTCAGGCTTGTGTCCGCCCTTTTTATTCCCAACCGGCCGCTGGCCCAGCAACCACCAGTTGGCATCAGCTTCGGTCTCTGTTCCGCCCCTGAGCCGACTACTGGCTCCCGGCTGCCGCCTTTTTATGCCTCAGCTGCTGGGTCTGCAGCCACCAATTGCGCCGGCCACTGTTCCGGCTTGTATCCCCCTTTCTGGCGACCAACCCCGCGCTACCCCAGCAGCCCCATCTGGCCTCAGCTGCTGGCTCTGCCGCCAGCAGCGCCGACTACCTTGGTCCGGTTTGTTTCCGCCCTCTTTGCGCCCAACCCCCGCTACCCCAGTAGCCACCACTTGGCCTCAGCTGCTGGATCTGCCTCAGCAGTGCCGGCTACCGTTCCGGCTTGTGTCCGCCCTTTTTATTCCCAATCGGCCGCTGGCCCAGCAGCCACCACTTGTCGTCAGCTTCCTCCTTTGTCCCCCTTCTGCAACGCTACTACAGCAGCCACCTTTTTTGCCTAAGCTGCTGGGTCTGCCGCCACTGTGCCGACTACTGGTCCGCCTATTGTCCGCCCTCCTGGCGCCCAACCGCCCGCTACCCCAGCAGCCACCAATTGGTCTCAGCTTGCTGCCTCGGCGCCGCTGCGCCAACTACTGGTCCGGCTTGTGTTTCCCCTTCTGGCGACCAACCTCACGCTACCCCAGCAGCCGCCACTTGACCTCAGCTGCTGGGTCTGCCGCCGCTTCAATGACCACTGTTCCGGCTTGTGTCCGCCCTTATTATACCCAACCGGCCTCTGGCCCAGCAGCCACCACTTGGCGTCCGTCTTGTGTCCGCCCTTCTGCGACCAACCCCGCGCTACCACATCAGCCACCACTTGGCCTAAGCTCCTGGGTCTGCAGCCACTGCACCGACTACTAGTCCGGTTTGTTTCCGCCCTCCTGGCGCCCAACCCCCGCTACCCTAGTAGCCACCACTTGGCCTAAGCTGCTGGATCTGCCTTAGCAGTGCCGTCTACCGTTCCCGCTTGTGTCCGCCTTTTTTTATTCCAAATCGGCGGCTGGCTCAGCAGCCACCACTTGGAGTCAGCTTCTGCCTCGGCCGCCGCTGCGCCGACTACTGGTCCGGCTTGTGTCCGCCCTCCTGGCGCCTATCCCCCTGCGCTCCACAGCAGCCCCTATTTGGCTTCAGCTGCAGGGCCTGCCTCCACTGCGCCGACTACTGGTCCGGTTTGTGTCCGCCCTTCTGTCGCCCAACCCCACGCTATCACAGCAGCATCCACTTGGCCTTACTTGCTGGATCTGCCTCAGCAGCGCCGTCTACCGTTCCGGCTTGTGTCCGCCTTTTTTATTCCAAATCGGCCGCTGGCCCAGCAGCCACCACTTGACGTCAGCTTCTGCCTCCTTGTGTCCCCCCTTCTGGCGACCAACCCCGCGCTACCACAGCAGCCACCTTTTGGCCTAAGCTGCTGGGTCTGCCGCCACTGTGCCGACTACTGGTCCGACTTTTGTCCGCCCTCCTGGCGCCCAACCACCCGCTACCCCAGCAGCCACCACTTGGCCTCAGCTTCTGCCTCGGCGCCGCTGCGCCAACTACTGGTCCGGCTTGAATCCCCCCTTCTGGCGACCAACCCCGCGCTACCACAGCAGCCGCAACTTGGCCTCACCTGCTGGATCTGCCTCAGCAGCGCCGTCTACCGTTCCGGCTTGTGTCCACCCTTTTTATTCCAAATCGGCCGCTGGCACAGCAGCCACCACTTGGCGTCAGCATCTGCCTCCTTGTGTCCCCCCTTCTGGCGACCAACCCCGCGCTACCACAGCAGCACCCATTTGGCCTCAGCTGCTGGGTCTGCAGCCACTGCACCGACTACTAGTCCGGTTTATTTCCGCCCTCCTGGCGTCCAACCCCCCGTTACCCTAGTAGCCACCACTTGGCCTAAGCTGCTGGATCTGCCTCAGCAGTGCCGTCAACCGTTCCGGCTTGTGTCCACCCTTTTTATTCCAAATCGGCCGCTGGCACAGCAGCCACCACTTGGCGTCAGCATCTGCCTCCTTGTGTCCCCCCTTCTGGCGACCAACCCCGCGCTACCACAGCAGCCCCCATTTGGCCTCAGCTGCTGGGTCTGCAGCCACTGCACCGACTACTAGTCCGGTTTGTTTCCGCCCTCCTGGCGTCCAACCCCCCGTTACCCTAGTAGCCACCACTTGGCCTAAGCTGCTGGATCTGCCTCAGCAGTGCCGTCAACCGTTCCAGCTTGTGCCCGCCTTTTGTATTCCAAATCGGCCGCTGGCCCAGCAGCCACCACTTGTCGTCAGCTTCTGCCTCCTTGTGTCCCCCCTTCTGGCGACCAACCCCGCGCTACCCCAGCAGCCGCCACTTGACCTCAGCTGCTGAGTCTGCCTCAGCTGCGCCATCTACCGTTCCGGTTTGTGTCCGCCTTTTTTATTCCCAACCGGCCGCTGGCCCAGCAGCCCCCACTTGGCGTCAGCTTCTGCCTCTGCCGCCGCTGCGCCGACTACTGGGGCGGCTTGTGTCCGCCCTTCTGGCGCCCAACCCCCCGCTACGCCAGCAACCACCAGTTGGCATCAGCTTCCGCCTGTGCCGTTGATGCGCCGACAACTGGTCCGGCTTGTTTCCGCCCCTTTTATGCCTAACCGGACGCTGGCCCAGCAGCTACCACTTGGCCTCAGCTTCTGCCTCTGCGGCCGCTGCGCCGGACTACTGGCCCAGCAGGCACCACTTGGCGTCAGCTTCTGCCTCCTTGTGTCCCCCCTTCTGGCGACCAACCCCGCGCTACCCCAGCAGCCGCCACTTGACCTTAGCTGCGCCATCCACCGTTCGGGTTTGTGTCCGCCTTTTTTATTCCCAACCAGCCGCTGGCCTAGCAGCCCCCACTTGGCGTCAGCTTCTGCCTCTGCCGCCGCTGCGCCGACTACTGGGGCGGCTTGTGTCCGCCCTCCTGGCGCCCAACCCCCCGCTACGCCAGCAACCACCAGTTGGCAGCAGCTTCCGCCTCTGCCGTTGATGCGCCGACAACTGGTCCGGCTTGTTTCCGCCCTTTTTATGCCTAACCGGACGCTGGCCCAGCAGCCACTACTTGGCGTCACCTTCTGCCTCTGCCGCCGCTGCACCGACTACTGGTCCGGCTTGTGTCCCCCTTTGGCGACCAACCACGCGCTACCATAGCAGCTACCACTTAGCGTCAACTTCTGCCTCTGCCGCCGCTGCGCCGACTACTGGTCAGGCTTGTATCCTCACTTCTGGCGACCAACCCCGCGCTCCCACAGCAACCCCCATTTGGCCTCAGCTGTTGGGTCTGCCGCCACTGCGCCGACTACTGGTCCGGTTTGTTTCCGCCCTCCTGGCGACGAACCCATCGCTACCCCAGCAGCCACCACCTGGCGTGAGCTTCTACATCTGCCGCCGCTGCGCCGACTACTGGTCCGGCCCCCCTTCTGGCGATCAACCCCAGGCTACCACAGGAGCCGCAACTTGGCCTCACCTGCTGTATCTGCCTCAGCAGCGCCGTCTACCGTTCCGGCTTGTGTCCACCCTTTTTATTCCAAATCGGCCGCTGGCACAGCAGCCACCACTTGGCGTCAGCTTCTGCCTCCTTGTGTCCCCCTTTCTGGCGACCAGCCCCGCGCTACCACAGCAGCCCCCATTTGGCCTCAGCTGCTGGGTCTGCAGCCACTGCACCGACTACTGGTTCGGTTTGTTTCCGCCCTCCTGGCGTCCAACCCCCCGCTACCCTAGTAGCCACCACTTGGCCTAAGCTGCTGGATCTGCCTCAGCAGTGCCGTCAACCGTTCCAGCTTGTGCCCGCCTTTTGTATTCCAAATCGGCCGCTGGCCCAGCAGCCACCTCTTGGCCTCAGCTTCTGCCTCTGCGGCCGCTGCGCCGACTACTGGCCCAGCAGGCACCACTTGGCGTCAGCTTCTGCCTTCTTGTGTCCCCCCTTCTGGCGACCAACCCCGCGCCACCCCAGCAGCCGCCACTTGATCTCAGCTGCGCCATCTACCGTTCCGGTTTGTGTCCGCCTTTTTATTCCCAACCAGCCGCTGGCCTAGCAGCCCCCACTTGGCGTCAGCTTCTGCCTTAGCCGCCGCTGCGCCGACTACTGGGGCGGCTTGTGTCCGCCCTCCTGGCGCCCAGCCCCCCGCTACGCCAGCAACCACCAGTTGGCATCAGCTTCCGCCTCTGTCGTTGATGCGCCGACTACTGGTCCGGCTTGTTTCCGCCCTTTTTATGCCTAACCGGACGCTGGCCCAGCAGCCACCTCTTGGCCTCAGCTTCTGCCTCTGCGGCCGCTGCGCCGACTACTGGCCCAGCAGGCACCACTTGGCGTCAGCTTCTGCCTTCTTGTGTCCCCCCTTCTGGCGACCAACCCCGCGCTACCGCAGCAGCCGCCACTTGACCTCAGCTGCGCCATCTACCGTTCCGGTTTGTGTCCGCCTTTTTTATTACCAACCGGCCGCTGGCCTAGCAGCCCCCACTTGGCGTCAGCTTCTGCCTCTGCCGCCGCTGCGCCGACTACTGGGGCGGCTTGTGTCCGCCCTCCTGGCGCCCAACCCCCCGCTACCCCAGCAACCACCAGTTGGCATCAGCTTCCGCCTCTGTCGTTGATGCGCCGACTACTGGTCCGGCTTGTTTCCGCCCTTTTTATGCCTAACCGGACGCTGGCCCAGCAGCCACCACTTAGCGTCAGCTTCTGCCTCTGCCGCCGCTGCGCCGACTACTGGTCCGGCTTGTATCCTCACTTCTGGCGACCAACCCCGCGCTCCCACAGCAACCCCCATTTGGCTTCAGCTGTTGGGTCTGCCGCCACTGCGCCGACTACTGGTCCGGTTTGTTTCCGCCCTTTAGCGACCAACCCAGCGCTACCATAGCAGCTACCATTTGGCGTCAGCTTCGGCCTCTGCCGCCGCTGCGCTGACTACTGGTCCGGCTTGTATCCCCCTTCTGGCGACCAACCCCGCGCTACCACAGCAGCCCCCATTTGGCCTCAGCTGCTGGGTCTGCCACCACGGCACCAACTACTGGTCCGGTTTGTTTCCTCCCTCCTGGCGCCCAACCCCCTGCTACCCCAGTAGCCACCACTTGGCCTAAGCTGCTGGATCTGCCTCAGCAGTGCCGTCAACCGTTCCGGTTTGTGTCCGCCTTTTTTATTCCAAATCGGCCGCTGGCCCAGCAGCCACCACTTGTCGTCAGCTTTTGCCTCCTTGTGTCCCCCCTTCTGGCGACCAACCCCGTGCTACTACAGCAGCCACCTTTTGGCCTAAGCTGCTGGGTCTGCCGCCACTGTGCCGCCTTTTGTCCGCCCTCCTGGCGCCAAACCCCCCGCTACCCCAGCAGCCACCAGTTGGCCTCAGCTTCCGCCTCTGCCGTCGCTGCGCCGACTACTGGTCTGGCTCGTATCCCCCCTTCTGGCGACCAACCCCGCGCTACCACAGCAGCCCCCATTTGGCCTCAGCTGCTGGGTCTGCAGCCACTGCACCGACTACTGGTACGGTTTGTTTCCGCACTCCTGGCGCCCAACCCCCCGCTACCCCAGTAGCCACCACTTGGCCTAAGCTGCTGGATCTGCCTCAATAGTGCCGTCAACCGTTCCGGCTTGTGTCCGCCTTTTTTATTCCAAATCGGCCGTGGGCCCAACAGCCACCACATGTCGTCAGCTTTTGCCTCCTTGTGTCCCCCCTTCTGGCGACCAACCCCGTGCTACTACAGCAGCCACCTTTTGGCCTAAGCTGCTGGGTCTGCCGCCACTGTGCCGCCTTTGGTCCGCCCTCCTGGCGCCCAACCCATCGCTACCACAGCAGCCACCACTTGGCCTCTTCCGCCGCTGCACCAACTACTGGTCCGGTTTGTTTCCGCCCTCCTGGCGCCCAACCCCCGCTACACTAGCTCCCATTTGGCCTCAGCTGCTGGGTCTGCCGCCGCTGCACCAACTACTGGTCCGGTTTGTTTCCGCCCTCCTGGCGCCCAACCCCCCGCTACACCAGCTCCCATTTGGCCTCAGCTGCTGGGTCTGCCGCCACTGCACCGACTACTGGTCCGGTTTTTTTCCGCCCTCCTGGCGCCCAACCCCCGCTACACCAGCTCCCATTTGACCTCAGCTGCTGGGTCTGCCGCCACTGCGCCGACTACTGGTCCGGTTTGTTTCCGCCCTCCTAGCGCCCAACCCCCGCTACGCCAGTAGCCACCACTTGGCCTAAGCTGCTGGATCTGCCTCAGCAGTGCCGTCAACCGTTCCGGCTTGTGTACGCCTTTTTATTCCAAATCGGCCGTTGGCCCAGCAGCCACCACATGTCGTCAGCTTTTGCCTCCTTGTGTCCCCCTTCTGGCGACCAACCCGTGTAGCTACTACAGCAGCCACCTTTTTGGCCTAAGCTGCTGGGTCTGCCGCCACTGTGCCGCCTTTGGTCCGCCCTCCTGGCGCCCAACCCATCGCTACCACAGCAGCCACCACTTGGCCTCTTCCGCCGCTGCACCAACTACTGGTCCGGTTTGTTTCCGCCCTCCTGGCGCCCAACCCCCCGCTACACTAGCTCCCATTTGGCCTCAGCTGCTGGGTCTGCCGCCGCTGCACCAACTACTGGTCCGGTTTGTTTCCGCCCTCCTGGCGCCCAACCCCCCGCTACACCAGCTCCCATTTGGCCTCAGCTGCTGGGTCTGCCGCCACTGCGCCGACTACTGGTCCGGTTTGTTTCCGCCCTCCTAGCGCCCAACCCCCGCTACGCCAGTAGCCACCACTTGGCCTAAGCTGCTGGATCTGCCTCAGTAGTGCCGTCAACCGTTCCGGCTTGTGTCCGCCTTTTTTATTCCAAATCGGCCGTGGGCCCAACAGCCACCACATGTCGTCAGCTTTTGCCTCCTTGTGTCCCCCCTTCTGGCGACCAACCCCGTGCTACTACAGCAGCCACCTTTTGGCCTAAGCTGCTGGGTCTGCCGCCACTGTGCCGCCTTTTGTCCGCCCTCCTGGCGCCCAACCCATCGCTACCACAGCAGCCACCACTTGGCCTCTTCCGCCGCTGCACCAACTACTGGTCCGGTTTGTTTCCGCCCTCCTGGCGCCCAACCCCCCGCTACACTAGCTCCCATTTGGCCTCAGCTGCTGGGTCTGCCGCCGCTGCACCAACTACTGGTCCGGTTTGTTTCCGCCCTCCTGGCGCCCAACCCCCCGCTACACCAGCTCCCATTTGGCCTCAGCTGCTGGGTCTGCCGCCACTGCACCGACTACTGGTCCGGTTTTTTTCCGCCCTCCTGGCGCCCAACCCCCCGCTACACCAGCTCCCATTTGACCTCAGCTGCTGGGTCTGCCGCCACTGCGCCGACTACTGGTCCGGTTTGTTTCCGCCCTCCTAGCGCCCAACCCCCGCTACGCCGGTAGCCACCACTTGGCCTAAGCTGCTGGATCTGCCTCAGTAGTGCCGTCAACCGTTCCGGCTTGTGTCCGCCTTTTTTATTCCAAATCGGCCGTGGGCCCAACAGCCACCACATGTCGTCAGCTTTTGCCTCCTTGTGTCCCCCCTTCTGGCGACCAACCCCTCGCTACCACAACAGCCCCCATTTGGCCTCAGCTGCTGGGTCTGCCGCCACTGCGCCGACTACTGGTCCGGTTTGTTTCCGCCCTCCTAGCGCCCAACCCCCGCTACGCCAGTAGCCACCACTTGGCCTAAGCTGCTGGATCTGCCTCAGTAGTGCCGTCAACCGTTCCGGCTTGTGTCCGCCTTTTTTATTCCAAATCGGCCGTGGGCCCAACAGCCACCACATGTCGTCAGCTTTTGCCTCCTTGTGTCCCCCCTTCTGGCGACCAACCCCGTGCTGCATTACAGCAGCCACCTTTTGGCCTGCTGGGTCTGCTGCCACTGTGCCGCCTTTTGTCCGCCCTCCTGGCGCCCAACCCATCGCTACCACAGCAGCCACCACTTGGCCTCTTCCGCCGCTGCACCAACTACTGGTCCGGTTTGTTTCCGCCCTCCTGGCGCCCAACCCCCGCTACACTAGCTCCCATTTGGCCTCAGCTGCTGGGTCTGCCGCCGCTGCACCAACTACTGGTCCGGTTTGTTTCCGCCCTCCTGGCGCCCAACCCCCCGCTACACTAGCTCCCATTTGGCCTCAGCTGCTGGGTCTGCCGCCGCTGCACCAACTACTGGTCCGGTTTGTTTCCGCCCTCCTGGCGCCCAACCCCCGCTACACCAGCTCCCATTTGGCCTCAGCTGCTGGGTCTGCCGCCACTGCACCGACTACTGGTCCGGTTTTTTCCGCCCTCCTGGCGCCCAACCCCCCCGCTACACCAGCTCCCATTTGACCTCAGCTGCTGGGTCTGCCGCCACTGCGCCGACTACTGGTCCGGTTTGTTTCCGCCCTCCTAGCGCCCAACCCCCGCTACGCCAGTAGCCACCACTTGGCCTAAGCTGCTGGATCTGCCTCAGTAGTGCCGTCAACCGTTCCGGCTTGTGTCCGCCTTTTTATTCCAAATCGGCCGTGGGCCCAACAGCCACCACATGTCGTCAGCTTTTTGCCTCCTTGTGTCCCCCTTCTGGCGACCAACCCCTCGCTACCACAACAGCCCCCATTTGGCCTCAGCTGCTGGGTCTGCCGCCACTGCGCCGAATACTGGTCCGGTATGTTTCCGCTCTCCTGGCGCCTAACCCCGCGCTATCACAGTAGCCACCACTTGGCCTAAGCTTCTGGATCTGCCTCAGCAGTGCCGTCAACCGTTCCGGCTTGTGTACGCCTTTTTTATTCCAAATCGGCCGTTGGCCCAGCAGCCACCACATGTCGTCAGCTTTTGCCTCCTTGTGTCCCCCCTTCTGGCGATCAACCCCGCGCTACCAAAGGAGCCGCAACTTGGCCTCACCTGCTGGATCTGCCGCGGTGACCACTGGTCCGGCTTGTGTCCGCCCTTAATATACCCCACCGGCCGCTGGCCCAGCAGCCACCACCTGGCGTCAGCTTCTACCTCTGCTGCCGCTGCGCCAACTACTGGTCCGGCTTGTGTCCCCCCTTCTGGCGCCCAACCCCGCACTATCACTGCAGCATCCACTTGGCCTCACCTGCTGGATCTGCCGCGGTGACCACTGGTCCGGCTTGTGTCCGCCCTTTTTATTCCAAATCGGCCGCTGGCCCAGCAGCCACCACTTGGCGTCAGCTTCTGCCTCCTTGTGTCCCCCCTTCTGGCGATCAACCCCGCGCTACCACAGGAGCCGCAACTTGGCCTCATCTGCTGGATCTGCCTCAGCAGTGCCGTCTACCGTTCCGGCTTGTGTCCGCCCTTTTTATTCCAAATCGGCCGCTGGCCCAGCAGCCACCACTTGGCGTCAGCTTCTGCCTCCTTGTGTCCCCCCTTCTGGCGATCAACCCCGCGCTACCACAAGATCCGCAACTTGGCCTCATCTGCTGGATCTGCCTCAGCAGTGCCGTCAACCGTTCCGGCTTGTGTCCGCCCTTTTTATTCCAAATCGGCCGCTGGCCCAGCAGCCACCACTTGTCGTCAGCTTTTGCCTCCTTGTGTCCCCCCTTCTGGCGACCAACCCCGCGCTACTTGAGCAGCCACCTTTTGGCCTAAGCTGCTGGGTCTGCCGCCACTGTGCCGCAACCGTGCCGACTACTGGTCCGCCTTTCGTCCGCCCTCCTGGCGCCCAACCACCCGCTACCCCAGTAGCCACCACTTGTCCTCAGCTTCTGCCTCGGCGCCGCTGCCCCAACTACAGGTCCGGCTTGTGTCCCCCCTTCTGGCGATCAACCCCGCGCTACCTAAGGAGCCGCAACTTGGACTCACCTGCTGGATCTGCCTCAGCAGCGCCGTCAACCGTTCCGGCTTGTGTCCGCCCTTTTTATTCCCAACCGGTCGCTGGCCCAGCAGCCACCACTTGGCGTCAGCTTCTGCCTCTGCCGCCGCTGCGCCGCTTACTGGTCCGCCTTTCGTCCGCCCTCCTGGCGCCCAACCACCCGCTACCCCAGCAGCCACCACTTGTCCTCAGCTTCTGCCTCGGCGCCGCTGCCCCAACTACAGGTCCGGCTTGTGTCCCCCCTTCTGGCGATCAACCCCGCGCTACCTAAGGAGCCGCAACTTGGACTCACCTGCTGGATCTGCCTCAGCAGCGCCTTCTACCGTTCCGGCTTGTGTCCGCCCTTCTTATTCCAAATCAGCCGCTGGCCCAGCAGGCACCACTTGGCGTCAGCTTCTGCCTCCTTGTGTCCCCCCTTCTGGCGACCAACCCCGCGCTACCACAGCAGCCACCACTTGGCCTAAGCTGCTGGATCTGCCTCAGCAGCGTCGTCAACCGTTCCGGCTTGTGTCCGCCCTTCTTATTCCAAATCAGCCGCTGGCCCAGCAGCCACCACTTGGCGTCAGCTTCTGCCTCCTTGTGTCCCCCCTCCAGGCGACCAACCCCGCGCTACCACAGCAGCCCCCATTTGGCCTCAGCTGCTGGGTCTGCCGCCACTGCGCCGACTACTGGTCCGGTTTGTTTCCGCCCTCCTAAAGCCCAACCCCCCCTACCCCAGTAGCCACCACTTGGCCTAAGCTGCTGGATCTGCCTCAGCAGTGCCGTCAACCGTTCCGGCTTGTGTCCGCTCTTTTTATTCCAAATCGGGCGCTGGCCCAGCAACCACCACTTGTCGTCAGCTTCTGCCTCCTTGTGTCCCCCCTTCTGGCGACCAACCCCGCGCTACCACAGCAGCCACCACTTGGCCTAAGCTGCTGGATCTGCCTCAGCAGCGCCGTCAACCGTTCCGGCTTGTGTCCGCCCTTTTTATTCCCAACCGGTCGCTGGCCCAGCAGCCACCACTTGGCGTCAGCTTCTGCCTCTGCCGCCGCTGCGCCGCTTACTGGTCCGGCTTGTGTCCTCCCTTCTGGCGATCAACCCCGCGCTACCACAGGAGCCGCCACATGGCCTCACCTGCTGGATCTGCCTCAGCAGCGCCGTCTACCCTTCCGGATTATGTCCGCCCTCCAGGCGCCCAACCCATGGCTACCCCAGCAGCTGCCAGTTGGCCTCAGCTTCCGCCTCTGCCGTCGCTGCGCCGACTACTGGTCCGGATTATGTCCGCCCTCCAGGCGACCAACCCCGCGCTACCACAGCAGCCCCCATTTGGCCTCAGCTGCTGGGTCTGCCGCCACTGCGCCGACTACTGGTCCGGTTTGTTTCCGCCCTCCTAGCGCCCAACCCCCCCTACCCCAGTAGCCACCACTTGGCCTAAGCTGCTGGATCTGCCTTAGCAGTGCCGTCAACCGTTCCGGCTTGTGTCCGCTCTTTTTATTCCAAATCGGGCGCTGGCCCAGCAACCACCACTTGTCGTCAGCTTCTGCCTCCTTGTGTCCCCCCTCCTGGCGCCCAACCATCCGCTACCCCAGCAGCCACCACTTGGCCTCATCTGCTGGATCTGCCTTAGCAGTGCCATCTACCGTTCCGGCTTGTTTCCGCCCTTTTTATTCCCAACCGGCCGCTGGCCCAGCAGACACCACTTGGCGTCAGCTTCTGCCTCTGCCGCCGCGGCACCGACTACTGGTCCGGCTTGTATCCCCCCTTCTGGCGACCAACCCCGCGCTTCCACAGCAGCCCCCATTTGGCCTCAGCTGCTGGGTCTGCCGCCACTGCGCCGACTACTGGTCCGGTTTGTTTCCGCCCTCCTGGCGCCCAACCCCCCGCTACCACAGTGCCTGTGCCGCCGCTGCGCTGATTACTGGTCCGGCTTGTGTTCCCCCTCAGGCGCCCAACCCATCGCTACCCCAGCAGCCACCAGTTGGCCTCAGCTTCCGCCTCGGCACCGCTGCGCCAACTACTGGTCCGGCTTGTGTCCCCCCTTCTGGCGACCAACCCCGCGCTACTACAGCAGCCCCCAATTGGCCTCAGCTGCTGGATCTGCCGCCACTGCGCCGACTACTGGTCCGGTTTGTTTCCGCACTCCTGGCGCCCAACCCCCCGCTACCCCAGTAGCCACCATTTGGCCTAAGCTGCTGGATCTGCCTCAGCAGTGCCGTCAACCGTTCCAGCTTGTGTCCACCCTTTTTATTCCAAATCGGTCGCTGGCCCAGCAGCCACCACTTGTCGTCAGCTTCTGCCTCCTTGTGTACCCCCTTCTGGCGACCAACGCCACACGACCACAGCAGCCACCTTTTGGCCTAAGCTGCTGGGTCTGCCGCCACTGTGCCGACTACTGGTCCGCCCTCCTGGGGCCCAACCACCCACTACCCCAGCAGCCACCACTTGGCCTCATCTACTGGATCTGCCTCAGCAATGCCGTCAACCGTTCCGGCTTGTGTCCGCCCTGTTTATTCCAAATCGGCCGCTGGCCCAGCAGCCACCACTTGTCGTCAGCTTCTGCCTCCTTGTGTCCCCCCTTCTGGCGACCAGCCCCGCGCTACCACAGCAGCCACCACTTGGCGTCAGCTGCTGGATCTGACTCAGCTGCGCCATCTACCGTTCCGACTTGTGTCCGCCCTTTTTATGCCCTATCGGCCACTGAATCAGCATTTACCACTTGGCCTCAGCTTCTGTCTCGGCGCCGCTGCGCCGACTACTGGTCCGGCTTGTGTCTGCCCTCCTGGAGCCCAACCACCCGCTACTCCAGCAGCCACCAAGTGGCCTTAGCTTCTGCCTCGGCGCCGCTGCGCCGACTACTGGTCCGGCTTGTATCCCCCTTCTGGCGTCCAACCCCGCCCTCCACAGCAGCCCCAATTTGGCCTCAGCTGCTGGGTCTGCCTCCACTGCGCCGACTACTGGTCCGGTTTGTTTCCGCCCTCCTGGCGCCCAACCCCCGCTACACCAGTAGCCACCACTTGGCCTAAGCTGCTGGATCTGCCTCAGCAGCGCCGTCTACCGTTCCGGCTTGTGTCCGCCCTTTTTATTCCAAATCGGCCGCTGGCTCAGCAGCCACCACTTGGCGTCAGCTTCTGCTTCTGCCTCTGCCGCCGCTGCGCCGACTACTGGTCCGGCTTGTGTCCGCCCTCCTAACGCCTATCCCCCCGCTACCCCAGAAGCCCCAATTTGGCCTCAGCTGCTGGGTGTGCCGCCACTGCGCCGACTACTGGTTAGGTTTGTTTCCACCCTCCTGGCGCCCAACCCCCCGCTACCCCAGTAGCCACCACTTGGCCTGAGCTGCTGGATCTGCCTCAGCAGTGCCGTCTACCGATCCGGCTTGTGTCCGCCCTTTTTATTCCAAATCGGCCACTGGCTCAGCAGCCACCACTTGGCATCAGCTTCTGCCTCTGCCACCGCTGCACCGAGTACTGGTCCGGCGTGTGTCCCCCCTTTGGCGACCAACCCCGCGCTACCACAGCAGCCACCACGTGGCCTCACCTGCTGGATCTGCCTCAGCGGCGCTGTCTAAAGTTCAGGCTTGTGTCCGCCCTCCTGGCGCCTGTTACCCAAACAGCCACCTTTTGGCCTAAGCTGCTGGGTCTGCCGCCACTGTGCCGACTACTGGTCCGCCTTTTGTCCGCCCTCCAGGCGCCCAACCACCCGCTACCGCAGCAGCCACCTTTTGGCCTGCTGCTGAGTCTGCCGCCACTGTGCCGCCACTGTGCCGACTACTGGTCCGGCTTTTGTCCGCCCTCCTGTCGCCCAACCACCATCTACCCCAGCAGCTACCACTTGGCCTCAGCTTCTGCCTCGGCGCCGCTGCGCCGACTACTGGTCCGGCTTTTGTCCGCCTTCCTGGCGCCCAACCACCCGCTACCCCAGCAGCCACCACTTGGCCTCAGCTTCTGCCTCGGCGCCGCTGCGCCAACTGCTGGTCCGGTCCCCCCTTCTGGGGACCAACCTAGCGCTACCACAGCAGACACCACTTGGCGTCAGCTGCTGGATCTGCCTCAGCTGCGCCATCTACCGTTCCGACTTGTGTTCGCCCTTTTCATGCCCTATCGGCCACTGGATCAGCAGCCACCACTTGGCGTCAGCTTCTGCCTCTGCCGCCGCTGCACTGACTACTGGTCCGGCGTGTGTCCCCCCTTTGGCGACCAACCCCGCGCTACCACAGCAGCCACCACATGTCCTTAGCTGGTGCCTCAGCTGCGCCGTCAACCGTTCCGGCTTATGTCCGCCCTTTTTATTCCAAATCGTCCGCTGGCTCAGCAGCCACCACTTGGCGTCAGCTTCTGCCTCTGCCGCCGCTGCGCCGACTACTGGTCCGGCTTGCATCCACTTAGCCTCACCTGCTGGATCTGCCGCGCAGACCACTGGTCCGGCTTGTGTCCGCCCTTTTATGCCCCACCGGCCGCTGGCCCAGCAGCCACCACCTGGCGTCAGCTTCTACCTCCTTGTGTCCCCCCTTCTGGCGACCAACCCCGCGCTACCACAGCAGCCACCTTTTGGCCTAAGCTGCTGAGTCTGCCGCCACTGTGCCAACTACTGGTCCGGCTTGTGTCCCCCCTTCTGGCGACCAACCTAGCGCTACCACAGCAGACACCACTTGGCGTCAGCTGCTGGGTCTGCCGCCACTGCGCCGACCACTGTTCCGGTTTGTGTCCGCCCTTTTTTTGCCCAATCTGCCGCTGGCCCAGCAGGCACTACTTGTCGTCAGCTTCTGCCTCCTTGTGTCCCCCCTTCTGGCGACCAACCCCGCGCTACCACAGCAGCCACCTTTTGGCCTAAGCTGCTGAGTCTGCCGCCACTGTGCCGACTACTGGTCCGGCTCTTGTCCGCCCTCCTGGCGCCCAACCACCCGCTACCCCAGCAGCTACCACTTGGCCTCAGCTTCTGCTTCGGCGCCGCTGCGCCGACTACTGGTCCGGCTTGTGTCTGCCCTCCTGGCGCCCAACCACCCGCTACCCCAGCAGCCACCACTTGGCCTCAGCTTCTGCCGCTGCGCCAACTGCTGGTCCGGCTTGTGTCCCCCCTTCTGGCGACCAAACTAGCGCTACCACAGCAGACACCTCTTGGCGTCAGCTGCTGAATCTGCCCCAGCTGCGCCATCTACCGTTCCGACTTGTGTCCGCCCTTTTTATGCCCTATCGACCACTGAATCAGCAGCCACCACTTGGCGTCAGCTTCTGCCTCTGCCGTCGCTGCACTGACTACTGGTCCGGCGTGTGTCCCCACTTTTGCGACCAACCCCGCGCTACCACAGCAGCCACCACCTGTCCTTAGCTGGTGGATCTGCCTCAGCTGCGCCGTCAACCGTTCCGGCTTATGACCGCCCTTTTTATTCCAAATCGGCCGCTGGCTCAGCAGCCACCACTTGTCGTCAGCTTCTGCCTCCTTGTGTCCCCCCTTCTGGCGACCAACCCCGCGCTACCACAGCAGCCACCTTTTGGCCTAAGCTGCTGGGTCTGCCGCCACTGTGCCGCCACTGTGCCGCCACTGTGCCGACTACTGGTCCGGCTTTTGTCCGCTCTCCTGGCGCCCAACCACCCGCTACCCCAGCAGCAACCACTTGGCCTCAGCTTCTGCCTCGGCGCCGCTGCGCCGACTACTGGTCCGGCTTTTGTCCGCCCTCCTGGCGCCCAACCACCCGCTACCCCAGCAGCCACCACTTGGTCTCAGCTTCTGCCTCGGCGGTGCTGCGCCAACTACTGGTCCGGCTTGTGTCCCCCCTTCTGGCGACCAACCTAGCGCTACCACAGCAGATACCACTTGGCGTCAGCTGCTGGATCTGCCTCAGCTGCGCCATCTACCGTTCCGACTTGTGTCCGCCCTTTTTATGCCCTATCGGCCACTGGATCAGCAGCCACCACTTGGCGTCAGCTTCTGCCTCTGCCGCCGCTGCACTGACTACTGGTCCGGCGTCAACCGTTCCGGCTTGTGTCCGCTCTTTTTATTCCAAATCGGGCGCTGGCCCAGCAACCACCACTTGTCGTCAGCTTCTGCCTCCTTGTGTCCCCCCTTCTGGCGACCAACCCCGCGCTACCACAGCAGCCACCTTTTGGCCTAAGCTGCTGGGTCTGCCGCCACTGTGCCGCCACTGTGCCGCCACTGTGCCGACTACTGGTCCGGCTTTTGTCCGCTCTCCTGGCGCCCAACCACCCGCTACCCCAGCAGCAACCACTTGGCCTCAGCTTCTGCCTCGGCGCCGCTGCGCCGACTACTGGTCCGGCTTTTGTCCGCCCTCCTGGCGCCCAACCACCCGCTACTCCAGCAGCCACCAAGTGGCCTTAGCTTCTGCATCGGCGCCGCTGCGCCGACTACTGGTCCGGCTTGTATCCCCCCTTCTGGCGTCCAACCCCGCCCTCCACAGCAGCCCCAATTTGGCCTCAGCTGCTGGGTCTGCCTCCACTGCGCCGACTACTGGTCCGGTTTGTTTCCGCCCTCCTGGCGCCCAACCCCCCGCTACACCAGTAGCCACCACTTGGCCTAAGCTGCTGGATCTGCCTCAGCAGCGCCGTCTACCGTTCCGGCTTGTGTCCGCCCTTTTTATTCCAAATCGGCCGCTGGCTCAGCAGCCACCACTTGGCGTCAGCTTCTGCTTCTGCCTCTGCCGCCGCTGCGCCGACTACTGGTCCGGCTTGTGTCCGCCCTCCTAACGCCTATCCCCCCGCTACCCCAGAAGCCCCAATTTGGCCTCAGCTGCTGGGTGTGCCGCCACTGCGCCGACTACTGGTTCGGTTTGTTTCCACCCTCCTGGCGCCCAACCCCCCGCTACCCCTGTAGCCACCACTTGGCCTGAGCTGCTGGATCTGCCTCAGCAATGCCGTCTACCGATCCGGCTTGTGTCCGCCCTTTTTATTCCAAATCGGCCGCTGGCTCAGCAGCCACCACTTGGCGTCAGCTTCTGCCTCTTTCTCTGCTGCCGCTGCGCCGACTACTGTTCCGGCTGGTGTCCGCCCTCCTGGCGCCTATCCCCCCGCTACCCCAGAAGCCCCCATTTGGCCTCAGCCTTTGGGTCTGCCGCCACTGCGCCGACTACTGGTCCGGCTTGTGTCCCCCCTTCTGGCGACCAACCCCGCGCTACCAGAGAAGCCACCACGAGGCCTCACCTGCTGGATCCGCCTCAGCAGCGCTGTCTAAAGTTCAGGCTAGTGTCCGCCCTCCTGGCGCCTGTTACCCAAACAGCCACCTTTTGTCCGCCCTCCTGGCGCCCAACCACCCGCTACCGCAGCAGCCACCTTTTGGCCTAAGCTGCTGAGTCTGCCGCCACTGTGCCGCCACTGTGCCGACTACTGGTCCGGCTTTTGTCCGCCCTCCTGTCGCCCAACCACCATCTACCCCAGCAGCTACCACTTGGCCTCAGCTTCTGCCTCGGCGCCGCTGCGCCGACTACTGGTCCGGCTTTTGTCCGCCTTCCTGGCGCCCAACCACCCGCTACCCCAGCAGCCACCACTTGGCCTCAGCTTCTGCCTCGGCGCCAACTGCTGGTCCGGTCCCCCCTTCTGGGGACCAACCTAGCGCTACCACAGCAGAAACCACTTGGCGTCAGCTGCTGGATCTGCCTCAGCTGCGCCATCTACCGTTCCGACTTGTGTTCGCCCTTTTCATGCCCTATCGGCCACTGGATCAGCAGCCACCACTTGGCGTCAGCTTCTGACTCTGCCGCCGCTGCACTGACTACTGGTCCGGCGTGTGTCCCCCTTGGCGACCAACCCCGCGCTACCACAGCAGCCACCACATGTCCTTAGCTGGTGCCTCAGCTGCGCCGTCAACCGTTCCGGCTTATGTCCGCCCTTTTTATTCCAAATCGGCCGCTGGCTCAGCAGCCACCACTTGGCGTCAGCTTCTGCCTCTGCAGCCGCTGCGCCGACTACTGGTCCGGTTTGTATCCCCCCTTCTGGCGACCAACCTAGCGCTACCACAGCAGACACCACTTGGCGTCAGCTGCTGGGTCTGCCGCCACTGCGCCGACCACTGTTCCGGCTTGTGTCCGCCCTTTTTTGCCTAATCTGCCGCTGGCCCAGCAGCCACCACCTGGCGTCAGCTTCTACCTCCTTGTGTCCCCCCCTTCTGGCGACCAACCCCGCGCTACCACAGCAGCCACCTTTTGGCCCTAAGCTGCTGAGTCTGCCGCCACTGTGCCGACTACTGGTCCGGCTTTTGTCCGCCCTCCTGGCGCCCAACCACCCGCTACCCCAGCAGCTACCACTTGGCCTCAGCTTCTGCCTCGGCGCCGCTGCGCCGACTACTGGTTCGGTTTGTTTCCGCCCTCCTGGCGCCCAACCCCCGCTACCACAGCAGCCACCACTTGACCATAGCTGCTGGATCTGCCTCAGAAGCGCCGTCTACCGTTCCGGCTTGCGTCAGCCCTTTTTATTCCAAATCGGCCACTGGCTCAGCAGCCACCACTTGGCATCAGCTTCTGCCTCTGCCGCCGCTGCACCGACTACTGGTCCGGCTTGCATCCACTTAGCCTCACCTGCTGGATCTGCCGCGCAGACCACTGGTCCGGCTTGTGTCCGCCCTTTTTATGCCCCACCGGCCGCTGGCCCAGCAGCCACCACCTGGCGTCAGCTTCTACCTCCTTGTGTCCCCCCTTCTGGCGACCAACCCCGCGCTACCACAGCAGCCACCTTTTGGCCTAAGCTGCTGAGTCTGCCGCCACTGTGCCAACTACTGGTCCGGCTTGTGTCCCCCCTTCTGGCGCCCAACCACCCGCTACCCCAGCAGACACCACTTGGCGTCAGCTGCTGGATCTGCCTCAGCTGCGCCATTTACCGTTCCGACTTGTTTCCGCCCTTTTTATGCCCCATCGGCCACTGAATCAGCAGCCACCACTAGGCATCAGCTTCTGCCTCTGCCGCCGCTGCACCGACTACTGGTCCGGCTTGTGTCCCCCCCTTGGCGACCAACCCCGCGCTACCATAGCAGCTACCACTTGGAGTCAGCTTCTGCCTCTGCCGCCGCTGCGCCGACTACTGGTCCGGCTTGCATCCACTTAGCCTCACCTGCTGGATCTGCCGCGCAGACCACTGGTCCGGCTTGTGTCCGCCCTTTTTATGCCCCACCGGCCGCTGGCCCAGCAGCCACCACCTGGCGTCAGCTTCTACCTCCTTGTGTCCCCCCTTCTGGCGACCAACCCCGCGCTACCATAGCAGCTACCACTTGGCCTCAGCTTCTGCCTCGGCGCCGCTGCGCCGACTACTGGTCCGGCTTGTGTCCCCCCCTTGGCGACCAACCCCGCGCTACCATAGCAGCTACCACTTGGAGTCAGCTTCTGCCTCTGCCGCCGCTGCGCCGACTACTGGTCCGGCTTGCATCCACTTAGCCTCACCTGCTGGATCTGCCGCGCAGACCACTGGTCCGGCTTGTGTCCGCCCTTTTTATGCCCCACCGGCCGCTGGCCCAGCAGCCACCACCTGGCGTCAGCTTCTACCTCCTTGTGTCCCCCCTTCTGGCGACCAACCCCGCGCTACCACAGCAGCCACCTTTTGGCCTAAGCTGCTGAGTCTGCCGCCACTGTGCCGACTACTGGTCCGGCTATTGTCCGCCCTCCTGGCGCCCAACCACCCGCTACCCCAGCAGCTACCACTTGGCCTCAGCTTCTGCCTCGGCGCCGCTGCGCCGACTACTGGTCCGGCTTGTGTCCGCCCTCCTGGCGCCCAACCACCCGCTACCCCAGCAGCCACCACTTGGCCTCAGCTTCTGCCGCTGCGCCAACTGCTGGTCCGGCTTGTGTCCCCCCTTCTGGCGACCAAACTAGCGCTACCACAGCAGACACCTCTTGGCGTCAGCTGCTGGATCTGCCCCAGCTGCGCCATCTACCGTTCCGACTTGTGTCCGCCCTTTTTATGCCCTATCGACCACTGAATCAGGAGCCACCACTTGGCGTCAGCTTCTGCCTCTGCCGTCGCTGCACTGACTACTGGTCCGGCGTGTGTCCCCACTTTGGCGACCAACCCCGCGCTACCACAGCAGCCACCACCTGTCCTTAGCTGGTGGATCTGCCTCAGCTGCGCCGTCAACCGTTCCGGCTTATGACCGCCCTTTTTATTCCAAATCGGCCGCTGGCTCAGCAGCCACCACTTGTCGTCAGCTTCTGCCTCCTTGTGTCCCCTCTTCTGGCGACCAACCCCGCGCTACCACAGCAGCCACCTTTTGGCCTAAGCTGCTGGGTCTGCCGCCACTGTGCCGCCACTGTGCCGCCACTGTGCCGCCACTGTGCCGCCACTGTGCCGACTACTGGTCCGGCTTTTGTCCGCTCTCCTGGCGCCCAACCACCCGCTACCCCAGCAGCAACCACTTGGCCTCAGCTTCTGCCTCGGCGCCGCTGCGCCGACTACTGGTCCGGCTTTTGTCCGCCCTCCTGGCGCCCAACCACCCGCTACCCCAGCAGCCACCACTTGGTCTCAGCTTTGCCTCGGCGGTGCTGCGCCAACTACTGGTCCGGCTTGTGTCCCCCTTCTGGCGACCAACCTAGCGCTACCACAGCAGATACCACTTGGCGTCAGCTGCTGGATCTGCCTCAGCTGCGCCGTCTACCGTTCCGACTTGTGTCCGCCCTTTTTATGCCCAATCGGCCACTGGATCAGCAGCCACTACTTGGCGTCAGCTTCTGCCTCTGCCGCCGCTGCACTGACTATTGGTCCGGCGTGTGTCCCCCTTTGGCGACCAACCCCGCGCTACCACAGCAGCCACCACTTGGCGTCAGCTGCTGGATCTGCCTTAGCTGCGCCATCTACCGTGCCGACTTGTGTCCGCCCTTTTTTATGCCCTATCGGCCACTGGATCAGCAGCCACCACTTGGCGTCAGCTTCTGCCTCTGCCGCCGCTGCACTGACTACTGGTCCGGCGTGTGTCCCCCCTTTGGCGACCAACCCCGCGCTACAACAGCAGCCACCACATGTCCTTAGCTGGTGGATCTGCCTCAGCTGCGCCGTCAACCGTTCCGGCTTATGTCCGCCCTTTTTATTCCAAATCGGCCGCTGGCTCAGCAGCCACCACTTGGCGTCAGCTTCTGCCTCTGCCGCCGCTGCGCCGACTACTGGTCCGGCTTGCATCCACTTGGCTTCACCTGCTGGATCTGCCGCGCAGACCACTGGTCCGGCTTGTGTCCGCCCTTTTTATGCCCCACCGGCCGCTGGCCCAGCAGCCACCACCTGGTGTCAGCTTCTGCCTCCTTGTGTCCCCCCTTCTGGCGACCAACCCCGCGATACCGGAGCAGCCACCACTTGTCCTCAGCTTCTGCCTCGGCGCCGCTGCGCCAACTATTGGTCCGGCTTGTGTCCCCCCTTCTGGCGATCAACCTATCGCTACCACAGCAGACACCACTTGGCGTCAGCTGCTGGATCTGTTTCAGCTGCGCCGTCTACCGTTCCGACTTGTGTCCGCCCTTTTTATGCCCAATCGGCCGCTGGCTCAGCAGCCACCACTTGGCGTCAGCTTCTGCCTCTGCCGCCGCTGCGCCGACTACTGGTCTGGCTTGTGGCCGCCCTCCTGGCGCCTATCCCCCCCGTTACCCCAGAAGCCCCCATTTGGCCTCAGCTGCTGGGTCTGCCGTCACTGCGCCGACTACTGGTCCGGTTTGTTTCCACCCTCCTGGCGCCCAACCCCCAGCTACCCCAGTAGCCACCACTTGGCCTAAGCTGCTGGATCTGCCTCAGCAGCGCCGTCAACCGTTCCGGCTTATGTCCGCCCTTTTTATTCCAAATCGGCCGCTGGCTCAGCAGCCACCACTTGGCGTCAGCTTCTGCCTCTGCCGCCGCTGCGCCAACTATTGGTCCGGCTTGTGTCCCCCCTTCTGGCGACCAACCTAGCGCTACCACAGCAGATACCACTTGGCGTCAGGTGCTGGATCTGCCTCAGCTGCGCCATCTACCGTTCCGACTTGTGTCCGCCCTTTTTATGCCCAATCGGCCACTGGATCAGCAGCCACTACTTGGCGTCAGCTTCTGCCTCTGCCGCCGCTGCACTGACTATTGGTCCGGCGTGTGTCCCCCCTTTGGCGACCAACCCCGCGCTACCACAGCAGCCACCACTTGGCGTCAGCTGCTGGATCTGCCTTAGCTGCGCCATCTACCGTGCCGACTTGTGTCCGCCCTTTTTATGCCCTATCGGCCACTGGATCAGCAGCCACCACTTGGCGTCAGCTTCTGCCTCTGCCGCCGCTGCACTGACTACTGGTCCGGCGTGTGTCCCCCATTTGGCGACCAACCCCGCGCTACAACAGCAGCCACCACATGTCCTTAGCTGGTGGATCTGCCTAAGCTGCGCCGTCAACCGTTCCGGCTTATGTCCGCCCTTTTTATTCCAAATCGGCCGCTGGCTCAGCAGCCACCACTTGGCGTCAGCTTCTGCCTCTGCCGCCGCTGCGCCGACTACTGGTCCGGCTTGCATCCACTTGGCCTCACCTGCTGGATCTGCCGCGCAGACCACTGTTCCGGCTTGTGTCCGCCCTTTTTTTGCCCAATCGGCCGCTGGCCCAGCAGCCACCACTTGTCGTCAGCTTCTGCCTCCTTGTGTCCCCCCTTCTGGCGACCAACCCCGCGCAACCACAGCAGCCACCACTTGACCTCAGCTGCTGGGTCTGCCGCCACTGCGCCGACCACTGTTCCGGCTTGTGTCCGCCCTTTTTTTGTCCAATCGGCCGCTGGCTCAGCAGCCACCACTTGTCGTCAGCTTCTGCCTCCTTGTGTCCTCCCTCCTGGCGCCCAACCCCCTCTACCCCAGTAGCCACCACTTGGCCTAAGCTGCTGGATCTGCCTCAGCAGCGCCGTCTACCGTTCAAGCTTGTGTCCGGCCTCCTGGCGCCTGTTACTCAAGCAGCAACCTTTTGGCCTAAGCTGCTGGGTCTGCCGCCACTGTGCCGACTACTGGTCCGCCTTTTGTCCGCCCTCCTGGCGCCCAACCACCCGCTACCGCAGCAGCCACCACTTGTCCTCAGCTTCTGCCTCGGCGCCGCTGCGCCAACTACTGGTCCGGCTTGTGTTCCCCCTTCTGGCGACCAACCTCGCGCTACCACAGCAGCCACCACTTGGCCTCACCTGCTGGATCTGCCTCAGCAGCGCCGTCTACCGTTCCGGCTTGTGTTCGCCCTTTATATTCCAAATCGGCCACTGGCTCAGCAGCCACCACTTGTCGTCAGCTTCTGCCTCCTTGTGTCCCCCCTTCTGGCGACCAACCCCGCGCTACCACAGCAGCCACCTTTTGGCCTCAGCTGCTGGGTCTGCCGCCACTGTGCCGACTACTGGTCCGGTTTGTTTCCACCCTCCTGGCGCCCAACCCCCAGCTACCAAAGCAGCCACCACTTGGCCTAAGCTGCTAGATCTGCCTCAGCTACGCCATCTACCGTTCCGGTTTGTGTCCGCCGTTTTTATACCCTACCGGCGGCTGGCCCAGTAGCCACCACTTGGCGTCAGCTTCTGCATTTGCCGCCGCTGCGCCGACTACTGGTCCGGCTTGTGTTCGCCCTCCTGGCGCCCAACCCCGCGCTAACACAGCAGTCGCCACTTGAGCTCACCTGCTGGATCTGCTGACCCTGCGCCGACCACTGGTCCGGCATGTGTCCGCCCTATTTATGCCAAACCGGCCGCTAGGCCAGCAGCCACCACTTAGAGTCAGCTTCTGCCTCTGCCGTCGCTGCGCCGACTACTGGTCCGTCTTGTGTCCCTCATTCTGGCGACCAACCCCGCGCTACCACAGCAGCCACCACTTGGCCTAAGCTGCTGGATCTATATCGAACATGAATGTTATGCTCTCTATTTTATTCTCTCTTATATCTACGTAATTATTCAAGTTGCGAAATTCATACAGCTTCTTCTTCTATCGCGCGTCGCGTCGTTGTTGTTAGCCCTGGACCGTGCGAACACCTTCTAGGAATTTTGCACATTGCCGATAGGTTTGTTGCCAGACCGCCACAGTACTCCCTCTTCAGTGACGACGTCACGATTGTGTGAAGTGTACTCTCGGTGTCCTTGCGTATGTACGTGGCTCATTGGCAGTGGGTTGTGAGCCAATGATGGTGTCATCTTTGACTAGGAAAGCGGGTTTGAGTCGGTTGACGGACACTGCTACGTCCTTGCTATCCGTCCTGATGGTGAACACTCGGTCGCTGTTACGATCGATCACTTTGTACGGGCCAGAGTGGTTTTTTCACGGCGTCAGTGCGTAAAAAAACATGGGAGCATTGGTCGATACCCTTGAGTATAAATATCTTCGTAGAACCATGATGAGCTGTTTGTGTTGGACGAATTTTTCGCATGTGTTCCCTGAACCTGCTGATGAAAGTTGTCGGGCTGATTGTTGACTCGACGTCATAAAAAAATTCGTTTGGTATTCGAATAGGGGTTCCGTACAGCATTTCGGCCACTGTTGATTGTAAAACCTCTTTAAAGCAAGATCGAAGACCTAGTAGGACTGCTGGTAAGAGCTTTGGCCATTGAGTGTCTGTGTGACACATTAAATCAGCCTTAAACGTCCGATGCCATCTTTCAACCAATCCGTTGGATTGTGGATGATAGGCTGTGGTATGAATGTGTTCACTGCCTATAAGGTGTGCAAGTTCTTTGAACATTGCGGACTCGAATTGACTGCCCTGGTTTGTTGTGATTGTTTTGGGAGTACCAAATCGAGTGATCCAATGAGACCAAAGTGCGTTGGCGACGGTTTCGGCCGTGGTGTTGGTCAACGGAATATCTTCTGGCCAGCGAGTGAACCCGGCGATCATTGTAAGACAATACCGGTAGTTTTCATATAACGGCATTATAACAATGTCAATGTGGACGTGGTCGAATCTTCCATTTGGAACGATGATTTTATCTGGTGTTAGATGATTGTGCCTGTTGATTTTCGCACGCTGACAAGGCAAGCAGTTCCTGCACCATTTGATGACATCCTTGTTGATTGATAGCCAACAAACTTTTGTTTTATTTGCTTGAGTGTCGAACGGCCACTTGAATGCGAAAGATTGTGAAAAGATCCGCAAATCTGGTTCCGAAGAGCTTGAGGAATGTACGGACGAATGTATCCCGTTGAAACGTCGCAGTATAACGACACGTTGTCGTTATAGTTGACTTTCTGCAGCTTCAGCGATGTGTATCCTTCTATCAGGTGGATTAGTTCCGCATCGACCGCTTGGGCTTCTTCAATCTGCTACAACTTCACTGTCGTCGGCATCTCAATAGTGCACAGTCTGGAAAAGGCGTCAGCAACTACGTTGTCACTTCCTTTGATGTGCGTGATCTCTGTTGAATATTGAGAGATAAAGCTCAGGTGTCGAATCTGCCGAGGCGATGCTTTTTCAGTACGCTGTCGAAAAGCGTAAATAAGCGGCTTATGGTCTGTCCTGATCACGAAAATTCGTCCATCTAGCAGATGCTTAAAGTACCTGACAGCTTCGTAGACGGATAGTAGCTCCCTGTCATATGTGCTGTAGTTCTTCTCAGAGTTGTTGAGTTTCTTTGAAAAAAAAACCAATTGGTTGCAACGAATCGTTGACTTGTTGCTCTAGAGCTGCTCCAATCGCAACGTCAGAGGCATCGCAAGTCAAGGCTAGCTTTGCATTCGGAAGTGGATTAGCTAATAGCGTTGCATTGGCGACACTTCGTTTACACTCTTCGAATGCAGTAATACGCTCAGGTGTCCATTCTATGAGGCGTTGATCATTCTTTTTCACGTCCTTGAGAAGATTCGACAGAGGTGCTTGAATGAGCGTTGAATTAGGAAGACATCTACGGTAGTAGTTGATGATTCCCATTAACCGACCCAGCTGGCTAAGTGTGTTTGGGCGTTGGTATTTCTGGATTGCGTCCGCGCGATGAGTCGGAAGCTTGATACCATGTTGGTTTATTTCATATCTCAAGAACTGAACATCTGTCTGCGTGAGCTGGCATTTGCTCAAGTTAATGCAAAGGCCATGTTTTCGCAAGATTTCCAGGACGATTCGTAGATGCTGCTCATGTTCTTCCATGTTGTTGGCCATCATAAGTATATCGTCGATGTAGCAATATACAAAATCGATCCCGCGGAAGATGTTGTCCATGAATTTTTGAAACGTCTGGGTGGCGTTCTTCAGACCAAACGGCATGTACAAAAATTCTATCAGTCCGAATGGTGTGCATACAGCTTCTTCTTCTATCGCGCGTCGCGTCATTGTTGTTAGCCCTGGACTATCGACCGTGCGAACACTTTCTAGGAATTCTGCACATTGCCGATAGGTGTGTTGCCAGACCGCCACAGATCTGCCTCAGCTACGCCATCTACCGTTCCGGCTTGTGTCCGCCGTTTTTATACCCTACCGGCGGCTGGCCCAGTAGCCACCACTTGGCCTCAGCTTCTTCCTTTGCCGCCGCTGCGCCGCCTACTGGTCCGGCTTGTGTCCGCCCTCCTCGCGCCAACCCCCCGCTACCACAGCAGCCACCACTTGGCCTCAGCTTCTGCCTCTGCCGCCGCTGCGCCGACTACTGGTCCAGCTTGTGTCCGCCCTCCTGGAGCTCAACCCCCCGCTACCACAGCAGCCGCCACTTGACCTCACCAGCTGGTTCTGCTGACCCTGCGCCGACCACTGTTCCGGCATGAGTCCGCTCTTTTTATGCCAAACCGGCCGCTGGGCCAGCAGCCACCACTTAGAGTCAGCTTCTGCATCTGCCGTCGCTGCGACGACTACTGGTCCGTCTTGTGTCCCCCTTCCGGTGACCAACCCCGCGCTACCACAGCAGCCACCACTTGGCCTAAGCTGCTGGATCTGCCTCAGCTACGCCATCTACCGTTCCGAGTAAATATAAATAGTATTGCAATTAAAAATCGGTTGAGCTTTCACAGAGAAAATCAAGATAAAGCTTGAAATGGTTGATTCCAAAATAAGGTCTAAAGTCATGTAGGATGACTAGAAACGCCTAAAAATGGAAAAACAAAATAAGTTGAAAAAAATTGTAAATTGTCGTAAATATAATAATTTTGAAATAGAGTAAATATAAATGGTATTCAAATTAAAAATCGGTTGGGTTTTCACAGAGAAAATGAAGATCAAAGCTTGAAATGTGGTGATTCCAAAATAAGGTGCAAAACCGTGTAGAACGACAAGAAACTCCATTGAAAAAAATTTTAAATTGTCGAAATCATAATTATTTTGAAGTAGAGTCAATTTAAATGGTATTCCAATTAAAAATCGGTTGAGTTTTCACAGAAAAAATCAAGATCAAAGCTTGAAATGTGGTGATTCCAAAATAAGGTCCAAAATCGTCTAGAACGACTAGAAACGCCTAAAAATTGAAAAACAAAAAAAGTTGAAAAAAATTTTAAATTGTCGAAATCATAATTATTTTGAAGTAGAGTAAATATAAATGGTATTCCAATTAAAAATCGGTTGAGTTTTCACAGAGAAAATCAAGATCAAAGCTTGAAATGTGGTGATTCCAAAATAAGGTCTAAAATCGTGTAGGATGACTAGAAACGCCTAAAAAATGGAAAAAAAAACAAAAAAATTGAAAAAAATTTTAAATTGTCGAAATCATAATTATTTTGAAGTAGAGTCAATATAAATGGTATTCCAATTAAAAATCGGTTGGGTTTTCACAGAGAAAATCAAGATCAAAGCTTGAAATGTGGTGATTCCAAAATAAGGTCCAAAATCGTCTAGAACGACTAGAAACGCCTAAAAATTGAAAAAACAAAAAAAGTTGAAAAAAATTTTAAATTGTCGAAATCATAATTATTTTGAAGTAGAGTCAATATAAATGGTATTCCAATTAAAAATCGGTTGAGTTTTCACAGAGAAAATCAAGATCAAAGCTTGAAATGTGGTGATTCCAAAATAAGGTCTAAAATCATGTAGGATGACTAGAAACGCCTAAAAATGGAAAAACAAAAAAAGTTGAAAAAAAATTTTAAATTGTCGAAATCATAATTATTTTGAAGTAGAGTCAATATAAATGGTATTCCAATTAAAAATCGGTTGGGTTTTCACAGAGAAAATCAAGATCAAAGCTTGAAATGTGGTGATTCCAAAATAAGGTCCAAAATCGTCTAGAACGACTAGAAACGCCTAAAAATGGAAAAACAAAAAAAGTTGAAAAAATTTTAAATTGTCGAAATCATAATTATTTTGAAGTAGAGTCAATTTAAATGGTATTCCAATTAAAAATCGGTTGAGTTTTCACAGAGAAAATCAAGATCAAAGCTTGAAATGTGGTGATTCCAAAATAAGGTCCAAAATCGTCTAGAACGACTAGAAACGCCTAAAAAATGAAAAAAACAAAATAAGTTGAAAAAAATTTTAAATTGTCGAAATCATAATTATTTTGAAGTAGAGTCAATATAAATGGTATTCCAATTAAAAATCGGTTGAGTTTTCACAGAGAAAATCAAGATCAAAGCTTGAAATGTGGTGATTCCAAAATAAGGTCCAAAATCGTCTAGGACGACTAGAAACTCAAAAAATTGAAAAAAATATTAAATTGTCGAAATCATAATTATTTTGAAGTAGAGTCAATTTAAATGGTATTCCAATTAAAAATCGGTTGAGTTTTCACAGAGAAAATCAAGATCAAAGCTTGAAATGTGGTGATTCCAAAATAAGGTCCAAAATCGTCTAGAACGACAAAAAACGCTTAAAAATGGAAAAACAAAAAAAAAATTGAAAAAAATTTTAAATTGTCGAAATCATAATTATTTTGAAGTAGAGTCAATATAAATGGTATTCCAATTAAAAATCGGTTGAGTTTTCACAGAGAAAATCAAGATCAAAGCTTGAAATGTGGTGATTCCAAAATATAGTGTAGTCAAACGACTAGAAACGCCTAAAAATGAAAAACAAAAAAAGTTGAAAAAATTTTAAATTGTCGAAATCATAATTATTTTGAAGTAGAGTCAATATAAATGGTATTCCAATTAAAAATCGGTTGAGTTTTCACAGAGAAAATCAAGATCAAAGCTTGAAATGTGGTGATTCCAAAATAAGGTCTAAAATCATGTAGGATGACTAGAAACGCATAAAAATGGAAAAACAAAATAAATTGAAAAAAATTTTAAATTGTCGAAATCATAATTATTTTGAAGTAGAGTAAATATAAATGGTATTCCAATTAAAAATCGGTTGGGTTTTCACAGAGAAAATCAAGATCAAAGCTTGAAATGTGGTGATTCCAAAATAAGGTCTAAAATCGTGTAGGACGACTAGAAACGCCTAAAAATGGAAAAACAAAATAAGTTGAAAAAATTTTAAATTGTCGAAATCATAATTATTTTGAAGTAGAGTCAATATAAATGGTATTCCAATTAAAAATCGGTTGGGTTTTCACAGAGAAAATCAAGATCAAAGCTTGAAATGTGGTGATTCCAAAATAAGGTCCAAAATCGTCTAGAACGACTAGAAACGCCTAAAAATGGAAAAACAAAATAAGTTGAAAAAAATTTTAAATTGTCGAAATCATAATTATTTTGAAGTAGAGTCAATATAAATGGTATTCCAATTAAAAATCGGTTGAGTTTTCACAGAGAAAATCAAGATCAAAGCTTGAAATGTGGTGATTCCAAAATAAGGTCAAAATTTAGAACGACTAGAAACGCCTAAAAATGGAAAAACAAAAAAAGTTGAAAAAATTTTAAATTGTCGAAATCATAATTATTTTGAAGTAGAGTAAATATAAATGGTATTCCAATTAAAAATCGGTTGAGTTTTCATAGAGATAATCAAGATCAAAGCTTGAAATTGTCGAAATCATAATTATTTTAAAGTAGAGTCAATATAAATGGTATTCCAATTCAAAATTGGTTGAGTTTTCACAAAGAAAATCAAGATCAAAGCTTGAAATGTGGTGTGTTGAAATATCAGCCGATATTAATTGCAAAAGCGTTCTGCCCATTAACAGACGAAGAAGTAGAGGATACAGAAGAATGGAAGAAAATGGAAAAACGCGCAAAAAGCGTAATTATTGAGTTTTAAGTGACTCATTTTTGAGTTATGCTAATAGCACAGATTCTGCAAAAGAAATATTGCAGAAATTGGACTCAATATATGAAAGGAAGAGTTTGGCTTCGCAATTATCTACACGCAAGCAATTGCTATCTTTAAAGCTAAAGGGAGATACTCAGTTATTAATTCATTTTGCTTTGTTTGACGATCTCATTGCCGAATTACAAGCGTCTGGCGCCAAAGTCGAAGAAATGGACAAAGTTTCACATTTATTGCTTACTTTGCCATGCTCGTACGATGGAGTAATAACAGCGATTGAAACATTGGCAGAGCAAAATTTAACTTTGGCATTCGTTAAAAACAGACTGTTGGATCATGAAATCAAATTAAAAAATATTAGCAAAGACACTAGTTTAAAGGTAATGCAAGCTGTAAAGAATGATTTTAAGTCTCAATTCTCTAATAATAGTATTAAGAAAAACAGTAAATTTGTAAAAAAGAATGGATATAAGACTCAGAAGAAATGTTTTCATTGTGGCAAACTTGGCCATCTAAAAAAGGATTGTTTTGCATTAAAAAGAGGAAAAGAAAATAATGAAAATGGCAAGCAAGCACAGATGACCAATGCACAGGTTCAGGCAAGTAACCAAGGAATTGCATTTATGTTGAAACGCGCAAACAGTGGACATAATGTTGGATTCTTACTGGACTCTGGTGCGTCTGACCATTTAGCCAACAATGAAAACTTATTTAAAACTATAACTGAACTGGGTGAACCGATAAAAATTTCTGTGGCTAAAAATGATGTATATATTTATGCAATCAAGAAAGTCACAGTGGAACTGTTCACAAACACAAATGAAAGAATTGAACTTAAGGATGTTTTATATTGCCCCGAAATTTGATTTCAGTTAAGAAGATGCAGGAAGCAGGCCTTACAATTGTATTTCATCCAGGGGGTGTGATTGTTAGAAAAGGTAATTTGGAAATAATGAAAGGAAATATATTTGGAAATGTTCCGCTGATTAATTTCTTTTCTAATAAATTGGCTTGTGTTGCTAATGCAAAGAACTTTAGTAGTTATAGTTTGTGGCATGAGAGGCTAGGACATATAAGTTAAGGGAAGTTTTCAGAAATAAAAGCAAAAAATATGTTTAATGATACCGAAATATTAAATAAAATCCTACCAGAGGATGTATTGTGTGAAGCATATGTAAAAGGAAAGCAGACAAGATTGTCTTTTGAAAAGTTTAAGAATAAAGACCATATAAAGCGACCCTTATTTGTTGTTCATTCTGATGTGTGTGGGCCAATCACACCATCTACAGTTGATCATAAAAATTATTATGTTGTTTTCATTGACGAATATACGCATTATTGCGTAACATATCTGTTGAGTTATAAGTCAGATGTTTTTGCTGTCTTTCAAGACTATGTAGCCAAAAGTAAAACGTTATTTAATTTAAAATTGGTTCATTTATATATTGACAATGGCAGAGAGTATTTATCGAATGAAATGAAAGAGTTTTGTATTCAAAAAGGCATAAGTTATCATTTAACTGTTCCACATACTCCGCAACAGAATGGTGTATCCGAAAGGATGATTAGAACTATAACGAAAATAGGGGGCAAAATCCAGAAATCTTTCTGGGGTGAAGCTGTACTTACGGCTACATATTTGATTAATAGAAGCCCAACTAATGCATAACGTGAATGCAGAAAAACACCATTTGAAATGTGGCATGATAAAAAGCCATGTTTGAAATACTTAAGGGTATTTATTTCGACAGTATATGTTCTCGATAAAACGAGAAAACGAAAGTTTGACGACAAATCCTGGAAAGGTATACTTTTCGGTTATGTACCAAATGGATACAAAGTATGGAATGTGGAGGGCAGAAGGTTTATTACTGCAAGAGATGTCCTGTTTGACGAGTCAAACAGGGACATGACTAGTGCTGTGGTTGTTGAAAACAACATGGATTACCACGAACAAGTGGAAAACATTGAACCGGATATTGAAGACTCTAATCTTATGGAGTATGAAAAGGTTCAGGAGAAATCTGATACTATAATATCAGAAGTACAGCCAAGTGAAGTGGAAAATGCCGATCCTGAAATGTCAGGTGTTTTATCTGAAAATAATGAAAGAAACTCTGAAGAAAGTGTTCGAAAAAGCGATAGACTAAAAGAAAAGCCTAAATTGTCATATAGAGATATGATTAAAAATTGTGTAATGCATGCAGAAACTTATATAAGTACTGTCCCAACTTCGTTTGATGAAATTAACAGTAGAAGTGATAAGGTACAATGGAAGGAGGCTATCAATGATGAACTTAATTCTCATGAAGTGAACAAAACTTGGTCACTAGTTGATATGCCTGAAAATAAGAATATTATACATTGTAAATGGATTTTTACAATAAAACAAAATAAAATTTGGTAAACATGTGAAATATAAAGCAAGACTTGTAGCGCGTGGATTTACGCAGGAGTATTTAATCGACTATGATGAAACATTTGCTCCAGTGGCTAGAATTTCAAGTTTTAGACTAATAATGTCCTTTTCAAACCAATATAGCTTGAGAGTACATCATAATATGGATGTGAAAACTGCCTTTTTGAATGGCAACTTAAATGAGGAAATATACATGAAAGTTCCTCAGGGGCTGCAGTGCAAAGCAGCCAAGTATGTAAATTGAATAAAGCAATTTATGGTCTCAAGCAGGCGGCTAGATGTTGGTTTGATGTTTTTGAAAAGGCCTTAAAAGATACTGGTTTTAAAAATTCACCAGTTGATAGATGTATATATATTCTTGATAGAAATGATATTTTAAAAAATATATATGTGTTGCTTTATGTAGATGATCTGGTTATATGTACAGAAAATATTCATACAATGAATAAATTTAAAGCATATCTTATGAGTAAATTCCAAATGACTGACTTGATGGAAATAAAGTATTTTATAGGTATTAAGATTGACAGAAGAGATTATCAAATGGAACTTAGTCAATCAGCTTACATAAAAAATATTCTACTGAAATTCAATATGGTCGATTGTAATCCTGTCAAATCTCCACTTCCAGCTAAACTAAATTTTGAGTTATTGAACTCAGATGAAAAGGATGATAGTCCTTGCTTGTGGTTAAAATCTTTATTAGAAAGTTTGAACATAAAACTAGATCAGCCAATAAAAATCTTTGAGGACAATCAGGGTTGTATTAGTATAGCTAATAATCCCTCTTGCCACAAACGCTCTAAACATATAGATATAAAGTATCATTTTTCCCGTGAACAAGTTGAAAATAAACTAATAAAGATTGAGTATATTTCGACAGATCACCAACTTGCGGATATACTGACAAAACCGTTGCCAGCACCACGTTTTGAACAGCTTAGACGAAAGCTGGGTCTAAGCGACTGACGGACATAAATGTCTCAATTTACCATAATATAAATTAATTCTGAATTTAACTAAAATTAAATTTTTTTTAAAGTTCGTTATGAATTTAATTTTTGCCTAAGAATATTGTTTTTTTGAAAACATATTTAATTTGTTAAACATCTCCATTTGAATATTGTTAATTTATAATTTTTCTTACATTATGTATTATTTTTGATTTTTTGATCTAATTGGGTTTTACTGGGTTTCCCCAATGTTTCAAGTGCACTCCCAGAAAAATAAACTCGAATTGTAGCTTCAATTATAAATAAAATATTTTTATTTTAAAATATGAGCACAGCGCTTTTGAGGAGGTGTGTTGAAATATCAGCCGATATTAATTGCAAAAGCGTTCTGCACATTAACAGTCTGGCAACTCAATAATATTGAACGGTTGGTAAAATGGACAAGTTCATATATGTGTTTTTCAATAGAAAGAAAAAGAAGAAGATTAAAGCAACAACGCGAGTTTAAAAAAGAAAGAATAATACAATTGAAATATTTAAAAAGCAAGTTATTTGTGTGTTATTATTTGGGTGTGGAGTCTCGAAATCCTGGAGCAAGAAATTCATAAGTGGCGACATTGCTGGATGATTGAGCTCAAGATGCCTTTCCACTGTTTTAACTAAAACAACTTTAACAATAATTTTAATCATACTTATATTATACATTTAAATATAAAAATATTCCACAAAAAATTATTGTTAATTATATTACAAAAAAAAAGAATCAACCCCAAATATACAATCAAATATTCAAAATGATACACAAACTAAAACAGAATTATATCCAAATGTAACTGAAAACGATATCGAAGAAATTATAATAGATCCAACACTATATCCAAAATTAACCGCATAAGGACACGCTCATTTCTAAAGGATGGGGAAGTGACATATGTAGATACATACATACCCATACACCACATACCCCATACACCACACTTATTATTTATGTTAAAGATTTCTTTCCCACAAAAAACTAATGTAAACACTATCGAAAAATCAAATGGTGACAATAACAATTCTGGCTTCCCACGAATGTATTAAATATCATAAACAATTCGCCAGAATCGTTATTCCCATCATTGGGGTTAATACTGCTGACGTTACACAAATCCTGGCCGAACTCTCTCAATCTCTTCAAGATCGAGATCTCTCTCTATTTACATAAGAGCCAAAAGCTCAATGAGTCCAAAGTCCAATGTATAAAAGCTCAAAACCGAGGTTTGCTTAACGTCATCAGAACATAGGATAAGTAGTCTAGATTTGTACTCCGTAGCTTCGTGTTTATAAAATAAAGTTTTATATTTTTTTTGATAAACTAATTACCTTACTATGTTATTGGCGCAGCCGGTAGAATTCAAGTAATAAATATCCTCGTAATCGAAATCGTCCATTTTTTTCTATCCATTGTAAAGAAATCCTTGTACGACCAAGGAATTTCTAGGATTTGAGCACGCGAATTTGCCGCGGCAAGGAAACGGTTAAAACATTAAAATTTGGAAAAAAATATTATCTTGATATCCGCCAAAGAACCTAAGCGTGTGTGATACTTAACCCAATTATCAGTCGTGGCCCATATTTAAATGTGCGACCGCCACCAAAGACAATAGCTATTACAAAGAAAACCGCGCAAAACACCAAACAGTGTTCAACCAAAAAATAGATCCTCTGGACTATTTGAACACCTGTAAATAAAGAGCTTATTTCTGGGCTTTACAAATCATTTAATTGATCCCTGTAAACGTAAGTCTCTTACAATTCAACAAAAGTGACAATTAAAACAAAAACCTTAAGTGACATCTGCCAACAAAATAAACAAGAAAGAACAGTACAGTCGAGCACGCCCGACCGTATAATACTCTCTGCATTTTAATCCCGATATTATTATTAAAATCGGTTTCAAGATATTACAATATCTTGTACTTGCATTAAAACACATTGAAAAGAGTATAACAAAAACAATCTAAACATTATCACACATACATCTGTTTGTATGTATGCGAATACACATACGTTTAAGAATATATGATGCATATATGTATGTATGTGTGTATTCGGCGTGGCCAGCGACTGCGGCCAGAGCTGTCGCCACACAAGCAGCGAAAACGTTTCTGTCTCGCTTGCACCCATTAGTGATATTGCGTTCAATTATCAATATTGTAACGCTTCTAGTTTTCTTGTTTGTAGTCCGATTTTAATGCACCTTTCAGGAATAGTTTTATATAGTTAGCCTCCACTCGAATTATACAATTACAATGGTGTACTTTCAGAGATATTTTTATGTATTGTGGGAAAAAGGGGAGTGGCAGTCCAAAATTTTAAATGCCAATGCATTTACGCTGTCGCTAGGAACCTCCATACCAGAATTGGTGATCCTAGGTGCCATAGTTACTGAGATATTCGCCGAAAACACCGATTTTTTCCGAGGTGTGTCTAGTTTTTTGCTCATTGTGGGCGAATGGGGCGTGGCATCGAAAAAAAAAAGATTCTTGTATTGACTGACTAAATATGTGATCGATTGACACCAAGCTCGAACTTGTAGCTCTTACCATCTCTGAAATCTGTTTGTTCATACGGACAGACGGACAGACGGACAGACAGACGGACAGACGGACAGACGGACAGACGGACATGGCTATATCGACTCGGCTATTGATGCTGATCAAGCATATATATACTCTATGGGGTCTGCCACGCCTCCTTCTGCCTGTTACAAACTTTTGCACAAACCCAATATACTCTTGCAGAGAGTATAAAAATAAAATCTACAACAACACCATGGCAACCAAGTCACTAATGGAACTATCCGAAATGCATCTAAAGCAAGCGCTTGGACAAATTCGACAAGTGCCAGTATTCGACGGAAAAACCGTGGAACTAACTGCATTCATAAGGAGGATCGATTTTATAATGCAGTTATACCCAACACAGGATGTGAGACAACATAGTGTCCTATTTGGAGCAATCGAGATGCAGACCTCCGGATCCGCACAACGAGTGTCGCAGCTGACAGCAGCCACAACCTGGGGAGAGTTAAGGAGCGCCCTCATCGACGAATTTAAAACCCAAACTCCGTATGAAGAACTTCTACGACGTCTCTATAATACCAACTTTAATAATAGTATCCGTAAGTTTGTTGAAGACCCAGAGTATAAATCTTTTGTAATATTCAATAAATTAATGTTAGAAAATCAGGCCAAAACACATAATGTATACTAATGCAATGAATAATACTATTAAAGACGTTATTACAAAAAAATGACATTAGCACGATATGACATTACAACAGTTTCAAAACTAAAACAAGTAGCTCAACGCGAAGGATTGTACGAAAATGGTTATAACGAACGTAATAACCAAAACAATGGCAATTCCAAAACGAACAAAACACAAAGCAATTCAAGCAACGAAAACCGTGGAAAGGAAAATAATCAGAATTATTACCCTACTCCAAATTACTCAAATAACGCTAACCCAAATCATAAACCAAATCATAAACATAAACAAAATCTTGATCAAGCTAGATCACAAAACCCAATGAATTAACAAACTCAGAGTCAAAGACCTCCTAATCCCCCTCATAAAAGACAGAGAGAAACTAGTGGGCACTCTAAGATGGAAACATCAGAAAATTTTCATCAAGGAGCCTCGGGCAACGAAGAACCAATCCCTTCATCAGATTAGTTGTGAATGAACAAAATTTTAACTGTGTAATTGACACAGGTTCATCCCTAAATCTAATGAAACAAAACTTTGCCATATAAAACATTGCCAATTGAACGTACAAACAATAAATGGTATTGTTCAATTAAAGAATTGTGTATCTTTTGCCCCTAGTAAACTCTGCCCTACCCATCAAATATTTTACTTACACAACTTTTCTGACAATTACGATATCTTACTAGGTAGAGAATATCTAGAATCCTGTGAAGCAAAAATTGACTACAAACAAAAAACAGTTATTCTAAACGATCATCTATTTTCAATGAGATAAGACCGTGAGAATTCTGTCAAAGACAAGACCGCATTTCATTGCCTTGATCCGCCCCAAACAAACGACATAGCAGTAAATTACGCTATTAATAATGAATTAAATGAAACAAATCAATTCCGATTAGAACATCTAAACGATGAAGAAAAATGCAAACTGACCAAAATTCTTTTCGAGTTTAGTGACATTCAGTACAAAGAAAGTGAAAATTTGACTTTTACCAGTACAATTAAGCATGTCATCCAAACTAAACACGAAGACCCAATCCAAAAGCGTCCATACAAGTATGCGCAAACATTCGACGAAGAAGTCGAAAAATAAATCAAAGAAATGATTGAACAAGGTATAATACGTAAATCAAAATCACCTTATTGCTCACCAATTTGGATTGTGCAGAAGAAACGTGACGCATCAGGTAAAAAGGAAAATTCCTTATAGTTATTGACTATCGAAACTTAAATGAAATAACAATCGATGATAAATATCCTATCCCAGTCATAGATGATATACTAGACAAACTTGGAAAATGTCAGTATTTTACCACAATTGACTTAGCGAATGGATTTCATCAGATACAAATTGACCCACAAAGTATACCAAAAACAGCTTTTTCAACTAAAAATGGACATTACGAATACACTCGAATGCCTTTTGGATTGAAAAACGCCCCAGCAACATTTCAACGTTGTATGATCAATCTATTAGAAGATCTAATTTACAAAGATTGTTTAGTATACAGTGTATTCCACTTCATTGGAAGAACATTTATTATCATTAAAAAGGGTATTTACAAAACTGCGCGAAGCTAATCTAAAATTGCAATTAGATAAATGCGAATTCATGAAAAATGAAACCGTATTCCTAGGACACATAATAACAACAGAAGGAATAAAACCAAACCCAACTAAAATCTCTGCCGTACAACATTTTCCAATACCAAAAACACCCTAAAGAAATAAAATCGTTTTTAGGTCTTTGTTGTTATTACAGAAAATTCATTCCTAATTTTGCACACGTTGTAAAGCCAATGACTTTAAAATTAAAGAAAGGTGCAACTATAAATATAAAAGAACCAAGTTACATTTCTGCTTTTGAAAAATTAAAAGTACTTATAACATCCGATCCAATATTAGTTTATCCGAATTTCGAAAAACCATTTTGTCTTACAACTGATGCCAGTAACATAGCCATTGGAGCTGTTCTGTCTCAAATCAAAAACCAATTTGTTTCGCAAGTAGAACCCTAAACGAACATGAAATTAATTATGCAGCAATTGAAAAGGAACTTTAAGCCATCGTTTGGGCAAGCAAATATTTCCGATCTTATCTTTACGGTAGAAAATTCGAAATTCTCAGTGACCACAAACCACTTGTTTGGCTTAATAATATTAAAGAACCAAATATGAAATTACAACGCTGGAAAATAAAATTAAATGAATTTGATTATCACATTAAATATGTACCAGGTAAAGAAAACTATGTTGCAGATGCTTTGTCTAGAATTAAAATTGAAGAAAACTTGTTAGGAGAAACTTCCGATGTAACAGTAGCAACAATCCACAGCGCTCAAGAAGATAACCAATATTACATTTCACTCACAGAAAGACCAATCAATTATTTTAAAAGACAAATAGAATTTGTAAAAAGTTACTCAAATAACGCAAACGTCATTAATTATTTTCATAAAACAAAAATCTTAATAAATTTTGTCGAAATGACACACAACCATGCAAAAGAATTAATTAAAGAACACTTATGTTCAAAGAAAAGTGTTGTATACTTCAGCAACGAAGCCGATTTTCTTACATTTCAGAATGCTTTCGTTGAAATAATCAGTCCCAATAACATTACAAATGATAATGAGATCAACTAAAAAATTAATAGACCTCGCGGCATATGCCGAATTCAAAGAATTTATTATAAATACACACGAAAAGTTATTACAAGTTATTATTATTACAAAAGTTATGAGAAAATGACACTATTATTTAAAGAAAAATATTATTACCCAGATTATCAAAACTTAATACAGAACATAATTAACGAATGGAAAGTTTGTAATATAGCAAAAACAGAACACAGAAACACTAAGTTAGCTTTCGAATTAACTCCAGAAATCCATAATCCAAGAGAAAAATGTGTCATTGATTTTTATATGGTAGACAATAAACAATTTCTATCTTGTATAGACTTATATTCCAAATACGCAACTTTAATAGAAGTAAATGGTCGAGATTGGTTAGAAGCCAAAAGAGCTCTTTTAAAAGTATTTAATGACATGGGTAAACCAATAGAAATAAAAGCAGATAAAGACTCAGCTTTCTTGTGCTCCGCACTGCAAATGTGGTTAAAGTCAGAAGACGTAAATGTATCCATCCAAATCAGCAAAAACGGTATTTCCGACATAGAAAGATTCCATAAAACAGTAAATGAAAAATTAAGAATTGTTAATTCTGACACTAACCATGAAAACAAATTAATCAGATTTGAAGTAATACTTTACACTTATAACCATAAAACCAAACATAATTCAACTGGTAGAACACCAGCAGATATTTTCATTTACGCAGGAACACCTAAATATGATACACAGCTAAATAAGAAAAGACAAATAGAAAGACTTAATGAAAAAAAAAACCGAATTTGAAATAGATACTAGATATAGGGAATCACCTTTAGTAAGATCTAAATCTGCAAACCCATTTAAACAAACAGGAAATATAACACAAATAGATGAACAACATTATGAAGAAGTAAACAGAGGTAGAAAAATAACACACCATTGTTAGATAATCTGTGGAGAAAGTAATGATTCCGTACACATTGAATATGAAACCGAATAAGTGCGTATACCGAAAACGTTTATTTAGGGAATGAATTTTAAAGCGAACCGCAATAGGAGATGCGCGATCTTACATTTTAGTGATGTGCGATATATATCGATACATAAACTTAACAAATTGAACTTGCAAACTTCAACACTTCTTCTTAAGTTTAATTTAACTTACAATGTTTCTTAATTTAAGCCTAACATTTTTGCAAACTTATTATGCTTTTCTTTCTGTAAATTCTTTGTTAAAATGTCAGCAACATTATCGTTCGTAGTAACAAAACTAACTGATATTTCATTGTTAGCGATTACTTCTCTAATGTGATGATACTTAATGTCTATGTGTTTGGTGCGCTTGTGATGAACAGGGTTTAATGCGATTTGCTGCGCACTCAAATTGTCACCATTGATTCGGATTGGCGAGGATCGATCAACATATCCAATTTCTTCAAGTAGCCGCTTTAAATATACTGCTTCCTTGGCTGCTGTTGAGAGTGCAATATATTCTGCTTCTGTGCTGCTGAGAGCCACCAGTGATTGCTTCTTTGACTCCCAAGAAAAAGCCGAACCTGCAAGATAGAACGCGTACCCAGAGTACGATTTTCTGTCGACGTTATCATTAGCCCAGTCTGCATCCACATATGCATGCAGGGCCATTCCAGTTTTAGAGTAATGGAGCTTAAGCTCCAATGTCTTCGCCAAGTACCGAAGAACGTGTTTTGCGCCAGACTCGTGCTCGGTGTGTGGATTCGTATTCCGTTGGGCCAACTTACTTACGGAATGTAATATGTCAGGGCGCGTCGATATAGCCAAGTACATCAGTGAACCAATCAGCGATTGATACTCCGTTACATCAACTTTGCCACATTGCTCATTAATGCAACTAATTGTAAATCCAGGGTCCAAGGGCGTAGAAACTGAACGACACACGGTCAACTTGCATTTTTCCAAAAGACAAGATATATACTGTTTCTGACACACAGAAATAGCACCTTTCTCTCCCTTGCGACGAATTTCCATACCCAGGAAGTGATGCAATGGGCCATTGTCATGTATATTAAAGCATTCCTTAAGCTTTGCTTTAATAACATCCAGATCGCTTTTGTTGCGGCAAGCAATTATGAGATCGTCTACATAGACCGCAATCAGATTGTAGGTGCCCTTTGACATCTTCATATATAGACACGGCTCGTTCATTGCTGCCTTAAATCCCATTTTCTTTAAAGTCTTGTCCAAGGTACTGTTCCATGCTCTACCCGATTGCTATAACCCATATAGTGCCTTTTCTAACTTTAAAACTCTTTGAGGATATGCACTGCTCACAAAATGATCGGGTTGCCTCATATATATACTTTCTTGCAGCTCACTTTTCAAATACGCATTCGAAACGTCCACTTGGTGTAAATATAACTCCTTCTCAAACGCTACTGCTAATAAAAGCCTTATGTTCTCATAACGTATTACTGGCGAGAATGTTTCATTATAATTAACGCCTAGCTGTTGACTACAACCTTTAGCAGCAAGTCTAGATTTGAAACTACTAATTTTTCCTTGGTCATCTCGTTTGATTCTGTAAACCCACATGGAGCTGATGACTTTGGTATCGGCTGGAGGATCTACTAATTTCCACGTCTTATTTTTTAGCAGTGCATCATATTCTTTTTTCATCGATTGCTCCCACTCAAACGAATGTTTTCCAGACAGTGAATGCTATAATATTATTTAGCATGTTATACTGCTTGCGTGGTCTGCCAACATTACCTGTCCGAACTATTTTTGGCCTACCTGGACCTCGACGCAGGTTTCTTGTAATTTCCTCATTGGAATTGCCAAAATCTAAATTTTCCTCTGCATCCTCTTCATTTGAACTGCTCAGATCTGGACTTTCCTCTGCTTCAAAACTTTCAAATTCTTCGATTTCTTCATCCCTGTTTGTAGCATTTTCAGAACTAACTTCTTCTGAATCTACACTATTTACTTCTAACGGAATATCCAAAATGAACGAATTATAGCTTTTGCTTGGCATTTCTGGGTTTGTTTGGATTTCATTTTCTGTTTCGGATGTATACTGCAGTCCATATAGCTTCAGCCCATAGTGGCTCCTCGAAGTTAGCGTGCACCATCATGCTGCGAGCCATTTCCACCAAATACCTGTTGGCTCTCTCTGCTACTCCGTTTTGTTGAGGTGTATACTGCACCGATAATTGTCTTTTAATTCCACACTCATTTAAATAATTGTCAAACTGTTTATTTATGTATTCTTTTCCGTTGTCACTCTGGATGACTTTTATTTTCCTTTGTGTTTGACACTCTGGCATATTTTTAAATAGTTGGAACTTTTCAAACGCTTGATCTTTGGTATTCATAAAGTACACAAACACCCTCTTTGACTTGTCGTCTATAAACGTTATAAAGTACTTTGCACCGCCTACTGAGGCAACATTTATAGGACCACACACGTCTGTGTGAATCAAATCCAAAAGATCATCGGCATTGTTTGTACAGTTTTTCGGAAACGGTTTTGCACAAATTTTTGATTTATTGCACGTATTGCAATTAATCTCAGCGGATATGTTTTTTACGTGTGTGCGACGTTGCGCCACTGTCCAAGCACCAAGTGCGTTTTGACACTGTGTTTTCGTTCATTGCAGCAAAAACAGAATACGATATTCTCTGCTTTTCCAGATCACCACTCATTGTCTTTTCATTGTCATTTCTCGCATTATTGCGCTTCACGTTTTCTTTGCAGTTACTTGCTTTGTGTCCACGTTTACCACACTTGTAACACTGTCCGTCAAATTTGTCCCGTTGTTTCGATCGCGTTTCTTTTTGCTTGGCGCCAGCACAGAATGCTTGTTGACTGCTGTCCTGTTCGCACTTATCTTCAATTTGCTTTGCTTCTTCTAGAAGTTTTATTTTGAGCGTGTCGAATGTAGGAAGCGCGTCCCTTGTTTCGATCGCTATGACGAAATTCTCATACTTCGCGCTTAAGCTTGAAAGCAAAATAATAACTCTTAGTTCTTCACTTAGTTCGATGCTCACTTCTGTCAGTTTATCCTCAATTTCGACAAACGAATTGATATATTGCGTCATGCTCATTTCTGACGACAACTTTAAACTTAACAGTTTTTTGTACAACGATACTTTACGAAGCGGACCCGTAGACACATGAATTTCTCTTAATTTGTCCCACGCTTCTATAGAACTTTTTGCGCTTTTTACATAGTTCAACTGCGATACTTGCACGTTCAATTAAGCGCCAGTGCCTTTTCATCACACAAATTCCACTTCGCTGCGGCTTCTGCTGTACTAGCATCATTTTCACATTTACCGCTAACATGGTTCTACAACTCCTGATGTATGAGAACACTTCGCATTTGTAACCACCATACATCGTAATTACTTTCACTTAACTTTTCAATGTTATACAGACTCATCTTAAATTCTTTTCTGCGAGTCTGGGCCCATAACCAATTTTAGATAATCTGTGGAGAAAGTAATGATTCCGTACACATTGAATATGAAACCGAATATGTGCGTATACCGAAAACGTTTATTTAGGGAATGAATTTTAAAGCGAACCGCAATAGGAGATGCGCGATCTTACATTTTAGTGATGTGCGATATATATCGATACATAAACTTAACAAATTGAACTTGCAAACTTCAACAACCATAAATCAAAATATAAAAGAAAGAAGGTAACTAATAAAAGTAAATATGATAATTCCAGATCAACTAATAACCGGAATCAAGAAGATAACTCCTTTAATGGTGCAAGTGCGGTTTAGGGGTTGGGGGTGTGGTACAAATGTCCTTATCCACAAAGGGATTCGAATTTTCCAACCTCATAAGCATGGCGAGATTTCGAATAAATGTGTACCTCTAGCTATGCTCTATCTAGCTCGCCGGATTGTCGGGGTTCTTCTCTAATCTCTCGTTGATTCCATGAAAACACACATTAACATAATTTTTTTTTTTTAGGTACACTTTGCGATATTTAAAAGAAATGGAAATGAATAAAATAATATTAATACCGACAGAAGATCAGTTACATCTTTGCAGAAATATGGAGATCAGTTGATATTGACTCCTTCTCTACCCTCCCTGCCTATATGTCTCGGTGGACCCTTTTTTAGAAACTACGAGCTGTCATCTTATTGGAACAATTCACCATTTACTCGGGACGAATAAGAAAAAAAGATTAGAAATTCATTTTACGTTATAAATATATTTAAACAATTTTCATTATTAACGGGGATGATTCTTATAAAATCTAAATAATTCATATTCATATTAAATTTCGTTGAGATTTACAATTGAGTATACGACTTATTAATTTAAAAAAATATATAAATTACAGAAATAAATGATCTATCGAAAATCGGTTATTTTTCTTGACGTTGACAATAAGTATAGAAAACATACATACAATTCCCGATTTAATAATTCGACAAGTTTAATTCTCTTTCATGATTAAACATTCCAATACGTACTCACTCCGATATCCTTGAGCTCAATGATGACGGTTAAATGAATACCTGTAAGGAAAACTAATTTCTGTGCTGGAATTGTATATATATATGTATCCATATACACATATTATAAATATATAGAAAATATTAAAAAGTTTATAACTTCAATGAATCCGATTTTCGTTCATCATTTAGTATATAAAATAAATGAAAGAATAAAAAATTAACAGATTCCGTCGATGTTGAACCCACAGCAGTACACATGAATCCAAAATAGCGAGGGTGGCAGTAACAAAAACCACTATAAAAGGGTCAGCATGAACAACATTTTGAATCCTAGATTAAAGCTGATTCAGCTGGCGACTTATCTTCCTCCTTGAGGTGTCCCTTGGTATTGTCTCTTGGGGACTAGGCGACAAGACGGCTTCCAAGTCTAAGTAGCCCTGTTCATTCTTTGGTTAAGATGAAACACCAACTACGAGAGGGAATTTACTTCTCTGTAGTCTCCGTTGAATTTGAATACGTTCTCTTGGAAAAGGTCCGAGTGCCTTTTCCACAGATGTACTTGACAAATACGGCTCCGAAGTGACAGCTGGTTTAGAATGTCGACTTGAAAAACATCCAACGAAACTGCCTAGTGATATGCAGCAATATATATATATTTTATAGGCAGTTTCGTTGGATGTTTTCAAGTCGTGCGGCATTCGTAACCAACCCGTCACTTCGGAGCCGTATTTGTCAAGTACACCTGGGCTCCGTGGAAAAGGCACTTCGACCTTTCCAAGAGAAAGTATTCATCTTCAACGGAGACTACAGACACGAGAAGTAAAATCCTTTTTTAGTTGGTGTTTCATCCTAACCAAAGATATATATATATATATTTTTTTGATTACAACAGGCGGCGGGCGAGGAGAACACTGCACTCAAAGACAGTACAAATATATATGTATATATATATTTGCAACTTTTCTTGCAATCAACTTGATGCGGTATTACGTTGAAAGCAAACCAAACGAGCGGAACTATTCATGGAAATTAAATAATCTTATTTTAATATATACA
>JAECXC010000960.1:0-14556 GCA_018152125.1 Drosophila dunni
AAAAAAATTATAAAATGTCCAAATCATAAATATTTTGAAGTAGAGTCAATATAAATGGTATTCCAATTAAAAACCGGTTGAGGTTTTCCCGGGGAAAATAAAAATAATTGCTTTTAATGTGGTGATTCCAAAATAAGGTCCAAAATCGTCTAGGACGACTAGAAACGCCTAAAAATGATAAAATAAAAAAAGTTGAAAAAAAATTTTAAATTGTCGAAATCATAATTATTTTGAAGTAGAGTCAATATAAATGGTATTTCAATTAAAAACCGGTTGAGTTTTCACAGAGAAAATCAAGATTAATGCTCTTAATGTGGTGATTCCAAAATAAGGTCCAAAATCGTCTAGGACGACTAGAAACGCCTAAAAATGAAAAAAATAAAAAAAAGTTGAAAAAAATTTTAAATTGTCAATTAATTTTTTTTTAGAAAATCAAGATTTATGCTCTAAATGTGGTGATTCCAAAATAAGGTCTAAAATCGTCTAGGACGACTAGAAACGCCTAAAAAATGAAAAAAATAAAAAAAGTTGAAAAAAAAATTATAAATTGTCCAAATCATAATTATTTTGAAGTAGAGTCAATATAAATGGTATTCCAATTAAAAACCGGTTGAGTTTTCACAGAGAAAATCAAGATTAATGCTCTAAATGTGGTGATTCCAAAATAAGGTCTAAAATCGTCTAGGACGACTAGAAACGCCTAAAAAATGAAAAAAAATAAAAAAAGTTGAAAAAAAATTTTAAATTGTCGAAATCATAATTATTTTGAAGTAGAGTCAATATAAATGGTATTTCAATTAAAAACCGGTTGAGTTTTCACAGAGAAAATCAAGATTAATGCTCTTAATGTGGTGATTCCAAAATAAGGTCTAAAATCGTCTAGGACGACTAGAAACGCCTAAAAATGAAAAAAATAAAAAAAGTTGAAAAAAATTTATAAATTGTCCAAATCATAATTATTTTGAAGTAGAGTCAATATAAATGGTATTCCAATTAAAAAACCGGTTGAGTTTTCACAGAGATAATCAAGATTAATAGCTCTTAAATGTGGTGATTCCAAAATAAGGTCTAAAATCGTCTAGGACGACTAGAAACGCCCAAAATAAAAAATGAAAAAAAGTAGTAAAAAAGGTTGAAAAAAAAATTTTAGTTTTTCGCAGAGAAAATCAAGATTAATGCTCTTAATGTGGTGATTCCAAAATAAGGTCTAAAATCGTCTAGGACGACTAGAAACGCCTAAAAATGAAAAAAATAAAAAAGTTGAAAAAAAATTTTAAATTGTCGAAATCATAATTATTTTGAAGTAGAGTCAATATAAATGGTATTCCAATTAAAAACCGGTTGAGTTTTCACAGAGAAAATCAAGATTAATGCTCTAAATGTGGTGATTTCAAAATAAGGTCCAAAATCGTCTAGGACGACTAGAAACGCCTAAAAATGAAAAAAATAAAAAAAAGGTGAAAAAAAATTTTAAATTGTCGAAATCATAATTATTTTGAAGTAGAGTCAATATAAATGGTATTCCAATTAAAAACCGGTTGAGTTTTCACAGAGAAAATCAAGATTAATGCTCTAAATGTGGTGATTCCAAAAATAAGGTCTAAAATCGTCTAGGACGACTAGAAACGCCTAAAAATGAAAAAATAAAAAAAGTTGAAAAAAATTTTAAATCAAATAAGATTTTAATGCTCTAAATGTGGTGATTCCAAAATAAGGTCTAAAATCGTCTAGGACGACTAGAAACGCCTAAAAATGAAAAAAAAAAAAAAAGTTAAAAAAAAATTATAAATTGTCCAAATCATAATTATTTTGAAGTAGAGTCAATATAAATGGTATTCCAATTAAAAACCGGTGGTTTTCTTAGAAAAAAAAAAATCAAGATTAATGCTCTAAATGTGGTGATTCCAAAATAAGGTAAATTGTCTAGGACGACTAGAAACGCCTAAAAATGAAAAAAATAAAAAAAAGTTGAAAAAAAAATTTTAAATTGTCGAAATCATAATTATTTTGAAGTAGAGTCAATATAAATGGTATTTCAATTAAAAATCGGTTGAGTTTTCACAGAGAAAATCAAGATTAATGCTCTTAATGTGGTGATTCCAAAATAAGGTCCAAAATCGTCTAGGACGACTAGAAACGCCTAAAAATGAAAAAAAATAAAAAAAGTTGAAAAAAAATTATAAATTGTCCAAATCATAATTATTTTGAAGTAGAGTCAATATAAATGGTATTTCAATTAAAAACCGGTTGAGTTTTCACAGAGAAAATCAAGATTAATGCTCTAAATGTGGTGATTCCAAAATAAGGTCCAAAATCGTCTAGGACGACTAGAAACGCCAAAAAAGAAAAAAAGTTGAAAAAAAATTATAAATTGTCGAAATCATAATTATTTTGAAGTAGAGTCAATATAAATGGTATTTCAATTAAAAACCGGTTGAGTTTTCACAGAGAAAATCAAGATTAATGCTCTAAATGTGGTGATTCCAAAATAAGGTCTAAAATCGTCTAGGACGACTAGAAACGCCTAAAAATGAAAAAAAAAAAAAAAGTTGAAAAAAAATTTTAAATTGTCGAAATCATAATTATTTTGAAGTAGAGTCAATATAATATAAGGTTCAAAAAATCGTTTGACTTATTAAAAATGAAGGTAAAATCAAGATATAAGTTTAAATGTGGTGATTCCAAAATAAGGTCCAAAATCGTCTAGGACGACTAGAAACCCTAAAAATGAAAAAAATAAAAAAGTTGAAAAAAATTTTAAATTGTCGAAATCATAATTATTTTGAAGTAGAGTCAATATAAATGGTATTTCAATTAAAAACCGGTTGAGTTTTTACAGCGAAAATCAAGATTAATGCTCTAAATGTGGTGATTCCAAAATAAGGTCCAAAATCGTCTAGGACGACTAGAAACGCCTAAAAATGAAAAATATAAAAAAAGTTGAAAAAAAATTTTAAATTGTCGAAATCATAATTATTTTGAAGTAGAGTCAATATAAATTGGTGATTCCAATTAAAAACGGTGTTTCCAAAATCGTGTTAATCTAGGACGACTAGAAACGCCTAAAAATGAAAAAAATAAAAAGGTTGAAAAAAAATTTTAAATTGTCGAAATCATAATTATTTTGAAGTAGAGTCAATATAAATGGTATTTCAATTAAAAATCGGTTGAGTTTTCACAGAGAAAATCAAGATTAATGCTCTAAATGTGGTGATTCCAAAATAAGGTCTAAAATCGTCTAGGACGACTAGAAACGCCTAAAAATGAAAAATTAAAAAAAGTTGAAAAAAAATTTTAAATTGTCGAAATCATAATTATTTTGAAGTAGAGTCAATATAAATGGTATTTCAATTAAAAACCGGTTGAGTTTTCACAGAGAAAATCAAGATTAATGCTCTAAGGTGACTCCAAAAAAGGTCTAAAGTCCTAAAGAAACGCCTAAAATGAAAAAAATAAAAAGTTGAAAAAAATTTTAAATTGTCGAAATCAAGATCATCTAAATGTGGTGATTCCAAATTAAGGTCTAAAATCGTCTAGGACGACTAGAAACGCCTAAAAATGAAAAAAATAAAAAAAGTTGAAAAAAAAATTTTAAATTGTCGAAATCATAATTATTTTGAAGTAGAGTCAATATAAATGGTATTTCAATTAAAAACCGGTTGAGTTTTCACAGAGAAAATCAAGATTAATGCTCTAAATGTGGTGATTCCAAAATAAGGTCTAAAATCGTCTAGGACGACTAGAAACGCCTAAAAATGAAAAAAAATAAAAAAAGTTGAAAAAAATTTTAAATTGTCGAAATCAAGATTTATGCTCTTAATGTGGTGATTCCAAAATAAGGTCTAAAATCGTCTAGGACGACTAGAAACGCCTAAAAAATGAAAAAAATAAAAAAAGTTGAAAAAAAATTTTAAATTGTCGAAATCAAGATTTATGCTCTAAATGTGGTGATTTCAAAATAAGGTCAAAAATCGTCTAGGACGACTAGAAACGCCTAAAAATGAAAAAATAAAAAAAGTTGAAAAAAAATTATAAATTGTCGAAATCATAATTATTTTGAAGTAGAGTCAATATAAATGGTATTCCAATTAAAAACCGGTTGAGTTTTCACAGAGAAAATCAAGATTAATGCTCTAAATGTGGTGATTCCAAAATATAGGTCTAAAATCGTCTAGGACGACTAGAAACGCCTAAAAATGAAAAAATAAAAAGTTGAAAAAAATAAAAAAAGTTGAAAAAAAATTTTAAATTGTCGAAATCAAGATTAATGCTCTAAATGTGGTGATTCCAAAATAAGGTCAAAAATCGTCTAGGACGACTAGAAACGCATAAAAATGAAAAAATAAAAAAAGTTGAAAAAAAATTTTAAATTGTCGAAATCATAATTATTTTGAAGTAGAGTCAATATAAATGGTATTCCAATTAAAAACCGGTGGAGTTTTCACAGAAAAAGTCAAGATTAATGCTCTAAATGTGGTGATTCCAAAATAAGGTGTAAAATCGTTCTAGGACGACTAGAAACGCCTAAAAATGAAAAAATAAATAAAGTTGAAAAAAAATTATAAATTGTCCAAATCATAATTATTTTGAAGTAGAGTCAATATAAATGGTATTTCAATTAAAAACTGGTTGAGTTTACACAGAGAAAATCAAGATTAATGCTCTTAATATGGTGATTCCAAATTAAGGTCCAAAATCGTCTAGGACGCCTAGAAACGCCTAAAAATGAAAAAAAAAAAAAAAGTTGAAAAAAAATTTTAAATTGTCGAAATCATAATTATTTTGAAGTAGAGTCAATATAAATGGTATTTCAATTAAAAACTGGTTGAGTTTTCACAGAGAAAATCAAGATTAATGCTCTAAATGTGGTGATTCCAAAATAAGGTCTAAAATCGTCTAGGACGACTAGAAACGCCTAAAAATGACAAAATAAAAACTGTAAAAAAAAAATTTTAAATTTTCGAAATCATAATTATTTTGAAGTAGAGTCAATATAAATGGTATTAAAGCTCTAAATGTGGTGATTCCAAAATAAGGTCTTAAATCGTCTAGGACGACTAGATACGCCTAAAAATGACAAAATAAAAAAAGTTAAAAAAAAAATTATAAATTGTCGAAATCATAATTATTTTGAAGTAGAGTCAATATAAATGGTATTCCAATTAAAAACCGGTTGAGTTTTCACAGAGAAAATCAAGATTAATGCTCTAAATGTGGTGATTCCAAAAATAGGTCTAAAATCGTCTAGGTCGACTAGAAACGCCTAAAAATGAAAAAATAAAAAAAGTTGAAAAAAAAATTTTAAATTGTCGAAATCAAGATTAATGCTCTAAATGTGGTGATTCCAAAATAAGGTCCAAAATCGTCTAGGACGCCTTGAAACGCATAAAAATGAATAAATAAAAAAAGTGGAAAAAAAATTTTAAATTGTCGAAATCATAATTATTTTGAAGTAGAGTCAATATAAATGGTATTTCAATTAAAAACCGGTTGAGTTTTCACAGAGAAAATCAAGATTAATGCTCTAAATAAGGTGATTATAAATTAAGGTCCAAAATCGTCTAGGACGACTAGAAACGCCTAAAAATGACAAAATAAAAAAAGGTAGAAAAAAAATTTTAAATTGTCGAAATCATAATTATTTTGAAGTAAAGTCAATATAAATGGTATTCCAATTAAAAACCGGTTGAGTTTTCACAGAGATAATCAAGATTAATGCTCTTAATGTGGTGATTCCAAAATAAGGCCTAAAATCGTCTAGGACGACTAGAAACGCCTAAAAATGAAAAAATAAAAAAAGTTGAAAAAAAATTATAAATTGTCCAAATCATAATTATTTTGAAGTAGAGTCAATATAAATGGTATTTCAATTAAAAACCGGTTGAGTTTTCACAGAGAAAATCAAGATTAATGCTCTAAATATGGTGATTCCAAATTAAGGTCCAAAATCGTCTAGGACGACTAGAAACGCCTAAAAATGAAAAAAAAAAAAAAAGGTAAAAAAAAAATTTTAAATTGTCGAAATCATAATTATTTTGAAGTAGAGTCAATATAAATGGTATTTCAATTAAAAACCGGTTGAGTTTTCACAGAGAAAATCAAGATTAATGCTCTTAATGTGGTGATTCCAAAATAAGGTCCAAAATCGTCTAGGACGACTAGAAACGCCTAAAAATGAAAAAATAAAAAAAGTTGAAAAAAAATTATAAATTGTCCAAATCATAATTATTTTGAAGTAGAGTCAATATAAATGGTATTCCAATTAAAAACCGGTTGAGTTTTCACAGAGAAAATCAAGATTAATGCTCTAAATGTGGTGATTCCAAAATAAGGTCCAAAATCGTCTAGGACGACTAGAAACGCCTAAAAATGAAAAATAAAAAAAAGTTGAAAAAAAATTTTAAATTGTCGAAATCATAATTATTTTGAAGTAGAGTCAATATAAATGGTATTTCAATTAAAAACCGGTTGAGTTTTCACAAGAGAAAATCAAGATTAATGCTCTAAATGTGGTGATTCCAAAATAAGGTAAATATCCAAAATCGTCTAGGACGCCTAGAAACGCCTAAAAATGAAAAAATAAAAAAGTTGAAAAAAAAATTTTAAATTGTCGAAATCATAATTATTTTGAAGTAGAGTCAATATAAATGGTATTCCAATTAAAAACCGGTTGAGTTTTCACAGAGAAAATCAAGATTAATGCTCTAAATGTGGTGATTCCAAAATAAGGTCCAAAATCGTCTAGGACGACTAGAAACGCCTAAAAATGAAAAAAAAAAAAAAGAAAAAAAAAATTATAAATTGTCCAAATCATAATTATTTTGAAGTAGGTTATAATGGTTTTATTAAAAACTTTTTAGAAAATCAAGATTAATGCTCTAAATGTGGTGATTCCAAAATAAGGTCCAAAATCGTCTAGGACGCCTAGAAACGCCTAAAAATGAACAAATAAAAAAAGTTGAAAAAAAATTTTAAATTGTCGAAATCATAATTATTTTGAAGTAGAGTCAATATAAATGGTATTCCAATTAAAAACCGGTTGAGTTTTCACAGAGAAAATCAAGATTAATGCTCTAAATGTGGTGATTCCAAAATAAGGTCTAAAATCGTCTAGGACGACTAGAAACGCCTAAAAATGACAAAATAAAAAAAGTTGAAAAAAAATTATAAATTGTCCAAATCATAATTATTTTGAAGTAGAGTCAATATAAATGGTATTCCAATTAAAAACCGGTTGAGTTTTCACAGAGAAAATCAAGATTAATGCTCTAAATATGGTGATTCCAAAATAAGGTCCAAAATCGTCTAGGACGCCTAGAAACGCCTAAAAATGAAAAAACAAAAAAAAGTTGAAAAAAATTTTAAATTGTCCAAATCATAATTATTTTGAAGTAGAGTCAATATAAATGGTATTTCAATTAAAAACTGGTTGAGTTTTCACAGAGAAAATCAAGATTAATGCTCTAAATGTGGTGATTCCAAAATAAGGTCCAAAATCGTCTAGGACGACTAGAAACGCCTAAAAATGACAAAAATAAAAAAGTTGAAAAAAAATTATAAATTGTCCAAATCATAATTATTTTGAAGTAGAGTCAATATAAATGGTATTCCAATTAAAAACCGGTTGAGTTTTCACAGAGAAAATCAAGATTAATGCTCTTAATGTGGTGATTCCAAAATAAGGTCTAAAATCGTCTAGGACGACTAGAAACGTCTAAAAATGAAAAAAAAAAAAAAGTTGAAAAAAAATTATAAATTGTCCAAATCATAATTATTTTGAAGTAGAGTCAATATAAATGGTATTCCAATTAAAAACCGGTTGAGTTTTCACAGAGAAAATCAAGATTAATGCTCTAAATGTGGTGATTCCAAAATAAGGTCCAAAATCGTCTAGGACGCCTAGAAACGCCAAAAAATGAAAAAATAAAAAAAGTTGAAAAAAAATTTTAAATTGTCGAAATCATAATTATTTTGAAGTAGAGTCAATATAAATGGTATTCCAATTAAAAACCGGTTGAGTTTTAACAGAGAAAATCAAGATTAATGCTCTTAATGTGGTGATTCCAAAATAAGGTCCAAAATCGTCTAGGACGACTAGAAACGCCTAAAAATGAAAAAAAAAAAAAAAAAAGTTGAAAAAAAATTAGAAATTGTCCAAATCATAATTATTTTGAAGTAGAGTCAAGATTAATGCTCTAAATGTGGTGATTCCAAAATAAGGTACAAAATCGTCTAGGACGCCTAGAAACGCCTAAAAATGAACAAATAAAAAAAGTTGAAAAAAAATTATAAATTGTCCAAATCATAATTATTTTGAAGTAGAGACAATATAAATATTATTCCAGTTAAAAACCGGTTGAGTTTTCACAGAGAAAATCAAGACTAATGCTCTAAATGTGGTGATTCCAAAATAATGTCTAAAATCGTCTAGGACGACTAGAAACGCCTAAAAATGAAAAAATAAAAAAGTTAAAAAAAAATTATAAATTTTCCAAATCATAATTATTTTGAAGTAGAGTCAATATAAATGGTATTCCAATTAAAAACCGGTTGAGTTTTCACAGAGAAAATAAAGATTAATGCTCTTAATATGGTGATTCCAAATTAAGGTCCAAAATCGTCTAGGACGCCTAGAAACGCCTAAAAATGAAAAAACAAAAAAAAGGTGAAAAAAATTTTAAATTGTCGAAATCATAATTATTTTGAAGTAGAGTCAATATAAATGGTATTTCAATTAAAAATGGTTGAATTTTCACAGAGAAAATCAAGATTAATGCTCTAAATGTGGTGATTCCAAAATAAGGTCCAAAATCGTCAAGGGCGCCTTGAAACGCATAAAAATGAAAAAATAAAAAAAGTTGAAAAAAAATTTTAAATTGTCAAAATCATAATTATTTTGAAGTAGAGTCAATATAAATAGTATTTCAATTAAAAACCGGTTGAGTTTTCACAGAGAAAATCAAGATTAATGCTCTAAATAAGGTGATTATAAATTAAGGTCCAAAATCGTCTAGGACGACTAGAAACGCCTAAAAATTACAAAATAAAAAAAGTAGAAAAAAAATTTTAAATTGTCGAAATCATAATTATTTTGAAGTAAAGTCAATATAATTGGTATTCCAATTAAAAACCGGTTGAGTTTTCACAGAGATAATCAAGATTAATGCTCTAAATATGGTGATTCCAAATAAAGGTCCAAAATCGTCTAGGACGCCTAAAAACGCCTAAAAATGAAAAAACAAAAATAAGGTGCAAAAAATTTTAAATTGTCGAAATCATAATTATTTTGAAGTAGAGTCAATATAAATGGTATTTCAATTAAAAATGGTTGAGTTTTCACAGAGAAAATCAAGATTAATGCTCTAAATGTGGTGATTCCAAAATAAGGTCTAAAATCGTCTAGGACGACTAGAAACGCCTAAAAATGACAAAATAAAAAAAGTTGAAAAAAAATTATAAATTGTCCAAATCATAATTATTTTGAAGTAGAGTCAATATAAATGGTATTCCAATTAAAAACCGGTTGAGTTTTCACAGAAGAAAATCAAGATTAATGCTCTTAATGTGGTGATTCCAAAATAAGGTCTAAAATCGTCTAGGACGACTAGAAACGCCTAAAAATGAAAAAAAAAAAAAGTTGAAAAAAAATTATAAATTGTCCAAATCATAATTATTTTGAAGTAGAGTCAATATAAATGGTATTCCAATTAAAAACCGGTTGAGTTTTCACAGAGAAAATCAAGATTAATGCTCTAAATGTGGTGATTCCAAAATATGGTCTAAAATCGTCTAGGACGCCTAGAAACACCTAAAAATGAAAAAATAAAAAAAGTTGAAAAAAAATTTTAAATTGTCGAAATCATAATTATTTTGAAGTAAAGTCAATATAAATGGTATTCCAATTAAAAACCGGTTGAGTTTTAACAGAGAAAATCAAGATTAATGCTCTTAATGTGGTGATTCAAAAATAAGGTCCAAAATCGTCTAGGACGACTAGAAACGCCTAAAAATGAAAAAAAATAAAAAAAAGTTTAAAAAAAATTAGAAATTGTCCAAATCATAATTATTTTGAAGTAGAGTCAAGATTAATGCTCTAAATGTGGTGATTCCAAAATAAGGTACAAAATCGTCTAGGACGCCTAGAAACGCCTAAAAATGAACAAATAAAATAAGTTGAAAAAAAATTATAAATTGTCCAAATCATAATTATTTTGAAGTAGAGACAATATAAATATTATTCCAATTAAAAACCGGTTGAGTTTTCACAGAGAAAATCAAGACTAATGCTCTAAATGTGGTGATTCCAAAATAATGTCTAAAATCGTCTAGGACGACTAGAAACGCCTAAAAATGAAAAAAAAAAAAAAGTTAAAAAAAAATTATAAATTTTCCAAATCATAATTATTTTGAAGTAGAGTCAATGTAAATGGTATTCCAATTAAAAACCGGTTGAGTTTTCACAGAGAAAATCAAGTTTAATGCTCCTTATGTGGTGATTCCAAATAAGGTCCAAAATCGTCTAAGACGACTAGATACGCCTAAAAATAAAAAAAACAAAAAAAGGTGAAAAAAATTTTAAATTGTCGAAATCATAATTATTTTGAAGTAGAGTCCATATAAATGGTATTCCAATTAAAAACCGGTTGAGTTTTCACAGAGAAAATCAAGATTAATGCTCTAAATGTGGTGATTCCAAAATAAGGTCCAAAATCGTCTAGGACGACTAGAAACGCCTAAAAATGAAAAATAAAAAAAGTTGAAAAAAAATTTTAAATTGTCGAAATCATAATTATTTTGAAAAAAACAAAAAAAATGTGAAAAAAATTTTAAATTGTCGAAATCAAGATTAATGCTCTAAATGTGGTGATTCCAAAATGAGGTCTAAAATCGTCTAGGACGACTAGAAACGCCTAAAAATGAAAAAATAAAAAAAAGTTGAAAAAAATTTTAAATTGTCAAAATCATAATTATTTTGAAGTAGAGTCAATATAAATAGTATTTCAATTAAAAACCGGTTGAGTTTTCACAGAGAAAATCAAGATTAATGCTCTAAATAAGGTGATTATAAATTAAGGTCCAAAATCGTCTAGGACGACTAGAAACGCCTAAAAATTACAAAAATAAAAAAAGTAGAAAAAAAATTTTAAATTGTCGAAATCATAATTATTTTGAAGTAAAGTCAATATAATTGGTATTCCAATTAAAAACCGGTTGAGTTTTCACAGAGATAATCAAGATTAATGCTTTAAATATGGTGATTCCAAATAAAGGTCCAAAATCGTCTAGGACGCCTAAAAACGCCTAAAAATGAAAAAACAAAAATAAGGTGAAAAAATTTTAAATTGTCGAAATCATAATTATTTTGAAGTAGAGTCAATATAAATGGTATTTCAATTAAAAAATGGTTGAGTTTTCACAGAGAAAATCAAGATTAATGCTCTAAATGTATCTAAATGTGGTGATTCCAAAATAAGGTCTAAAATCGTCTAGGACGACTAGAAACGCCTAAAAATGAACAAATAAAAAAAGGAGAAAAAAATTATAAATTGTCCAAATCATAATTATTTTGAAGTAGAGTCAATATAAATGGTATTCCAATTAAAAACCGGTTGAGTTTTCACAGAGAAAATCAAGATTAATGCTCTAAATGTGGTGATTCCAAAATATGATCTAAAATCGTCTAGGACGCCTAGAAACGCCTAAAAATGAAAAAAATAAAAAAGTTGAAAAAAAATTTTAAATTGTCGAAATCATAATTATTTTGAAGTAAAGTCAATATAAATGGTATTCCAATTAAAAACCGGTTGAGTTTTAACAGAGAAAATCAAGATTAATGCTCTTAATGTGGTGATTCAAAAATAAGGTCCAAAATCGTCTAGGACGACTAGAAACGCCTAAAAATGAAAAAAAATAAAAAAAAGTTTAAAAAAAATTAGAAATTGTCCAAATCATAATTATTTTGAAGTAGAGTCAAGATTAATGCTCTAAATGTGGTGATTCCAAAATAAGGTACAAAATCGTCTAGGACGCCTAGAAACGCCTAAAAATGAACAAATAAAATAAGTTGAAAAAAAATTATAAATTGTCCAAATCATAATTATTTTGAAGTAGAGACAATATAAATATTATTCCAATTAAAAACCGGTTGAGTTTTCACAGAGAAAATCAAGACTAATGCTCTTAATGTGGTGATTCCAAAATAATGTCTAAAATCGTCTAGGACGACTAGAAACGCCTAAAAATGAAAAAATAAAAAAAGTTAAAAAAAAATTATAAATTTTCCAAATCATAATTATTTTGAAGTAGAGTCAATGTAAATGGTATTCCAATTAAAAACCGGTTGAGTTTTCACAGAGAAAATCAAGTTTAATGCTCCTTATGTGGTGATTCCAAATAAGGTCCAAAATCGTCTAAGACGACTAGATACGCCTAAAAATAAAAAACAAAAAAAGGTGAAAAAAATTTTAAATTGTCGAAATCATAATTATTTTGAAGTAGAGTCCATATAAATGGTATTCCAATTAAAAACCGGTTGAGTTTTCACAGAGAAAATCAATATTAATGCTCTAAATGTGGTGATTCCAAAATAAGGTCCAAAATCGTCTAGGACGCCTAGAAACGCCTAAAAATGAAAAAAAAAAAAAAGTTGAAAAAAAATTTTAAATTGTCGAAATCATAATTATTTTGAAGAAAACAAAAAAAAATGTGAAAAAAATTTTAAATTGTCGAAATCAAGATTAATGCTCTAAATGTGGTGATTCCAAAATGAGGTCTAAAATCGTCTAGGACGACTAGAAACGCCTAAAAATGAAAAAAATAAAAAAAGTTGAAAAAAAATTTTAAATTGTCGAAATCATAACTATTATGAAGTAGAGTCAATATAAATGGTATTTCAATTAAAAACCGGTTGAGTTTTCACAGAGAAAATCAAGATTAATGCTCTAAATGTGGTGATTCCAAAATAAGGTCTAAAATCGTCTAGGACGACTAGAAACGCCGAAAAATGAAAAAAAATTAAAAAAAGTTAAAAAAATTTTAAATTGTCGAAATCAAGATTAATGCTCTAAATGTGGTGATTTCAAAATAAGGTCTAAAATCGTCTAGGACGCCTAGAAACGCCTAAAAATGAAATAATAAAAAAAGTTGAAAAAAAATTATAAATTGTCGAAATCATAATTATTTTGAAGTAGAGTCAATATAAATGGTATTTCAATTAAAAACCGGTTGAGTTTTCACAGAGAAAATCAAGATTAATGCTCTAAATAAGGTGATTATAAATTAAGGTCCAAAATCGTCTTAGACGACTAGAAACGCCTAAAAATGACAAAATAAAAAAAGTAGAAAAAAAATTTTAAATTGTCGAAATCATAATTATTTTGAAGTAAAGTCAATATAAATGGTATTCCAATTAAAAACCGGTTGAGTTTTCACAGAGATAATCAAGATTAATGCTCTTAATGTGGTGATTCAAAAATAAGGTCTAAAATCGTCTGGGACGACTAGAAACGCCTAAAAATGAAAAAACAAAAAAAAGTTGAAAAAAAATTATAAATTGTCCAAATCATAATTATTTTGAAGTAGAGTCAATATAAATGGTATTTCAATTAAAAACCGGTTGAGTTTTCACAGAGAAAATCAAGATTAATGCTCTAAATATGGTGATTCCAAATTAAGGTCCAAAATCGTCTAGGACGCCTAGAAACGCCTAAAAATGAAAAAAAAAAAAAAAGGTGAAAAAAATTGTAAATTGTCGAAATCATAATTATTTTGAAGTAGAGTCAATATAAATGGTATTTCAATTAAAAACTGGTTGAGTTTTCACAGAGAAAATCAAGATTAATGCTCTTAATGTGGTGATTTCAAAATAAGGTCTAAAATCGTCTAGGACGACTAGAAACGCCTAAAAATGAAAAAAATAAAAAAAGTTGAAAAAAAATTATAAATTGTCCAAATCATAATTATTTTGAAGTAGAGTCAATATAAATGGTATTCCAATTAAAAACCGGTTGAGTTTTCACAGAGAAAATCAAGATTAATGCTCTAAATGTGGTGATTCCAAAATAAGGTCCAAAATCGTCTAGGACGCCTAGAAACGCCTAAAAATGAAAAAAAAAAAAAGTTAAAAAAAATTTTAAATTGTCGAAATCATATATTATTTTGAAGTAGAGTCAATATAAATGGTATTTCAATTAAAAACCGGTTGAGTTTTCACAGAGAAAATCAAGTATTATCTATTCTTTAATGTGGTGATTCCAAAATAAGGATAAAGTCCAAAATCGTCTAGGACGCCTAGAAACGCCTAAAAATGAAAAAAATAAAAAGTTGAAAAAAAATTATAAATTGTCCAAATCATAATTATTTTGAAGTAGAGTCAATATTAATGCCCTAAATTGAGGAAAAATGAAAAAAAAGTTGAAAAAAAATTTTAAATTGTCGAAATCATAATTATTTTGAAGTAGAGTCAATATAAATGGTATTCCAATTAAAAAACCGGTTGAGTTTTCACAGAGAAAATCAAGATTAATGCTCTAAATGTGGTGATTCCAAAATAAGGTC
>JAECXC010000963.1:0-26821 GCA_018152125.1 Drosophila dunni
ATAAAAATAGTTGAAAAAAAATTTTAAATTGTCGAAATCATAATTATTTTGAAGTAGAGTCAATATAAATGGTATTCCAATTAAAAATCGGTTGAGTTTTCACAGAGAAAATCAAGATCAAAGCTTAAAATGTGGTGATTCCAAAATAAGGTCCAAAATCGTCTAGGACGACTAGAAACGCCTAAAAATGGAAAAACAAAAAAAAGGTGAAAAAAATTTTAAATTGTCGAAATCATAATTATTTTGAAGTAGAGTCAATATAAATGGTATTCCAATTAAAAATCGGTTGAGTTTTCACAGAGAAAATCAAGATCAAAGCTTAAAATGTGGTGATTCCAAAATAAGGTCCAAAATCGTCTAGGACGACTAGAAACGCCAAAAAATGGAAAAACAAAAAAAGTTGAAAAAAAATTTTAAATTGTCGAAATCATAATTATTTTGAAGTAGAGTCAATATAAATGGTATCTCCAATTAAAAATCGGTTGAGTTTTCACAGAGAAAATCAAGATCAAAAGCTTAAAATGTGGTGATTCCAAAATAAGGTCCAAAATCGTCTAGAACGACTAGAAACGCCTAAAAATGAAAAACCAAAAAAAGTTGAAAAAAATTTTAAATTGTCGAAATCATAATTATTTTGAAGTAGAGTAAATATAAATGGTATTCCAATTAAAAATTGGTTGAGTTTTCGCAGAGACAATCCTGATCAAAGCTTAAAATGTGGTGATTCCAAAATAAGGTCCAAAATCGTCTAGAAGGACTAGAACGCCTAAAAATGAAAAACCAAAAAAAGTTGAAAAAAATTTTAAATTGACGAAATCATAATTATTTTGAAGTAGAGTCAATATAAATGGTATATCAATTAAAAATCAGTTGAGTTTTCACAGAGAAAATCAAGATCAAAGCTTTAAATGCGGCGATTCCAAAATAAGGTCCAAAATCGTCTAGGACGACTAGAAACGCCTAAAAATGGAAAAAAAAAAAGTTGAAAAATTAAATTTTCGAAATTTACATAATTATTTTGAAGTAGAGTCAATATAAATGGTATTCCAATTAAAAATCGGTTGAGTTTTCACAGAGAAAATCAAGATCAAAGCTTAAAATGTGGTGATTCCAAAATAAGGTCCAAAATCGTCTAGGACGACTAGAAACGCCTAAAAATGGAAAAACAAAAAAAAGTTGAAAAAATTTTAAATTGTCGAAATCATAATTATTTTGAAGTAGAGTCCATATAAATGGTATTCCAATTAAAAATCGGTTGAGTTTTCACAGAGAAAATCAAGATCAAAGCTTGAAATGTGGTGATTCCAAAAAAAAAAGGTCAAAAATCGTCTAGGTTGACTAGAAACGCCTCAAAATGGAAAAGCAAAAAAAGTTGAAAAAAATTTTAAATTGACGAAATCATAATTATTTTGAAGTAGAGTCAATATAAATGGTATTCCAAATAAAAATCGTTTGAGTTTTCACAGAGATAATCAAGATCAAAGCATAAAATGTGGTGATTCCAAAATAAGGTCTAAAATCGTCTATAACGACTAGGAACGCCTAAAAATGGAAAAACAAAATAAAGTTGAAAAAAATTGTAAATTGTCGAAATCATAATTATTTTGAAGTAGAGTAAATATAAATGGTATTCCAATTAAAAATCGGTTGAGTTTTCACAGAGAAAATCAAGATCAAAGCTTGAAATGTGGTGATTCCAAAAAAATAAGGTCCAAAATCGTCTAGGTTGACTAGAAACGCCTCAAAATGGAAAAGCAAAAAAAGTTGAAAAAAATTTTAAATTGACGAAATCATAATTATTTTGAAGTAGAGTCAATATAAATGGTATTCCAATTAAAAATCGGTTGAGTTTTCACAGAGAAAATCAAGATCAAAGCTTAAAATGTGGTGATTCCAAAATAAGGTCCAAAATCGTCTAGGACGACTAGAAACGCCTAAAAATGGAAAAACAAAAAAAGTTGAAAAAAATTTTAAATTGTCGAAATCATAATTATTTTGAAGTAGAGTCAATATAAATGGTATTCCAATTAAAAATCGGTTGAGTTTTCACAGAGAAAATCAAGATCAAAGCTTAAAATGTGGTGATTCCAAAATAAGGTCCAAAATCGTCTAGGACGACTAGAAACGCCTAAAAATGGAAAAACAAAAAAATTGAAAAAAATTTTAAATTGTCGAAATCATAATTATTTTGAAGTAGAGTCAATATAAATGGTATTCCAATTAAAAATCGGTTGAGTTTTCACAGAGAAAATCAAGATCAAAGCTTAAAATGTGGTGATTCCAAAATAAGGTCCAAAATCGTCTAGGACGACTAGAAACGCCTAAAAATGAAAAACAAAAAAAGTTGAAAAAAATTTTAAATTGTCGAAATCATAATTATTTTGAAGTAGAGTCAATATAAATGGTATTTCAATTAAAAATCGGTTGAGTTTTCACAGAGAAAATCAAGATCAAAGCTTAAAATGTGGTGATTCCAAAATAAGGTCTAAAATCGTCTAGGACGACTAGAAACGCCTAAAAATGAAAAAAAAAAAAAAAGTTGAAAAAAATTTTAAATTGTCGAAATCATAATTATTTTGAAGTAGAGTCAATATAAATGGTATTCCAATTAAAAATCGGTTGAGTTTTCACAGAGAAAATCAAGATCAAAGCTTAAAATGTGGTGATTCCAAAATAAGGTCCAAAATCGTCTAGGACGACTAGAAACGCCTAAAAATGAAAAAAAAAAAAAAGTTGAAAAAAATTTTAAATTGTCGAAATCATAATTATTTTGAAGTAGAGTCAATATAAATGGTATTCCAATTAAAAATCGTTTGAGTTTTCACAGAGAAAATCAAGATCAAAGCTTTAAAATGTGGTGATTCCAAAATAAGGTCCAAAATCGTCTAGGACGACTAGAAACGCCTAAAAATGAAAAACAAAAAAAGTTGAAAAAAATTTTAAATTGTCGAAATCATAATTATTTTGAAGTAGAGTCAATATAAATGGTATTCCAATTAAAAATCGGTTGAGTTTTCACAGAGAAAATCAAGATCAAAGCTTAAAATGTGGTGATTCCAAAATAAGGTCCAAAATCGTCTAGGACGACTAGAAACGCCTAAAAATGAAAAAACAAAAAAAGTTGAAAAAAAATTTTAAATTGTCGAAATCATAATTATTTTGAAGTAGAGTCAATATAAATGGTATTCCAATTAAAAATCGGTTGAGTTTTCACAGAGAAAATCAAGATCAAAGCTTTAAATGTGGTGATTCCAAAATAAGGTCCAAAATCGTCTAGGACGACTAGAAACGCCTAAAAATGGAAAAACCAAAAAAAGTTGAAAAAAAATTTTAAATTGTCGAAATCATAATTATTTTGAAGTAGAGTCAATATAAATGGTATTTCCAATTAAAAATCGGTTGAGTTTTCACAGAGAAAATCAAGATCAAAGCTTGAAATGTGGTGATTCCAAAAAATAAGGTCCAAAATCGTCTAGGACGACTAGAAACGCCTAAAAATGAAAAAAAAAAAAAAGTTGAAAAAAATTTTAAATTGTCGAAATCATAATTATTTTGAAGTAGAGTCAATATAAATGGTATTTCAATTAAAAATCGGTTGAGTTTTCACAGAGAAAATCAAGATCAAAGCTTAAAATGTGGTGATTCCAAAATAAGGTCCAAAATCGTCTAGGACGACTAGAAACGCCTCAAAATGAAAAAAAAACAAAAAAAGTTGAAAAAAATTTTAAATTGTCGAAATCATAATTATTTTGAAGTAGAGTCAATATAAATGGTATTCCAATCAAAAAATCGGTTGAGTTTTCACAGAGAAAATCAAGATCAAAACCTTGAAATGTGGTGATTCCAAAATAAGGTCCAAAATCGTCTAGGACGACTAGAAACGCCTAAAAATGAAAAAAAAAAAAAAGTTGAAAAAAATTTTAAATTGTCGAAATCATAATTATTTTGAAGTAGAGTCAATATAAATGGTATTCCAATTAAAAATCGGTTGAGTTTTCACAGAGAAAATCAAGATCAAAGCTTAAAATGTGGTGATTCCAAAATAAGGTCCAAAATCGTCTAGGACGACTAGAAACGCCTAAAAATGAAAAACAAAAAAAGTTGAAAAAAATTTTAAATTGTCGAAATCATAATTATTTTGAAGTAGAGTCAATATAAATGGTATTCCAATTAAAAATCGGTTGAGTTTTCACAGAGAAAATCAAGATCAAAACTTAAAATGTGGTGATTCCAAAAATAAGGTCCAAAATCGTCTAGGACGACTAGAAACGCCTAAAAATGGAAAAACAAAAAAGTTGAAAAAAATTTTAAATTGACGAAATCATAATTATTTTGAAGTAGAGTCAATATAAATGGTATTCCAATTAAAAATCGGTTGAGTTTTCACAGAGAAAATCAAGATCAAAGCTTAAAATGTGGTGATTCCAAAATAAGGTCCAAAATCGTCTAGGACGACTAGAAACGCCTAAAAATGGAAAAACAAAAAAAGTTGAAAAAAATTTTAAATTGTCGAAATCATAATTATTTTGAAGTAGAGTCAATATAAATGGTATTCCAATTAAAAATCGGTTGAGTTTTCACAGAGAAAATCAAGATCAAAGCTTAAAATGTGGTGATTCCAAAATAAGGTCCAAAATCGTCTAGGACGACTAGAAACGCCTAAAAATGAAAAAAAAAATCAAAAAAATTATTTTGAAGTAGAGTCAATATAAATGGTATTTCAATTAATCGTTTTTTGAAAATAAGATCAAATCTAAATTATTTTGAGGTAAAAGTCAATATAAAAATGGTATTCCAATTAAAAATCGGTTGAGTTTTCACAGAGAAAATCAAGATCAAAGCTTAAAATGTGGTGATTCCAAAATAAGGTCCAAAATCGTCTAGGACGACTAGAAACGCCTAAAAATGAAAAAACAAAAAAAGTTGAAAAAAATTTTAAATTGTCGAAATCATAATTATTTTGAAGTAGAGTCAATATAAATGGTATTCCAATTAAAAATCGGTTGAGTTTTCACAGAGAAAATCAAGATCAAAGCTTAAAATGTGGTGATTCCAAAATAAGGTCCAAAATCGTCTAGGACGACTAGAAACGCCTAAAAATGAAAAACAAAAAAAGTTGAAAAAAATTTTAAATTGTCGAAATCATAATTATTTTGAAGTAGAGTCAATATAAATGGTATTCCAATTAAAAATCGGTTGAGTTTTCACAGAGAAAATCAAGATCAAAGCTTGAAATGTGGTGATTCCAAAAATAAGGTCCAAAATCGTCTAGGACGACTAGAAACGCCTAAAAATGAAAAAACAAAAAAAGTTGAAAAAAATTTTAAATTGTCGAAATCATAATTATTTTGAAGTAGAGTCAATATAAATGGTATTCCAATTAAAAATCGGTTGAGTTTTCACAGAGAAAATCAAGATCAAAGCTTTAAAATGTGGTGATTCCAAAATAAGGTCCAAAATCGTCTAGAACGACTAGAAACGCCTAAAAATGGAAAAACAAAAAAAGTTGAAAAAAATTTTAAATTGTCGAAATCATAATTATTTTGAAGTAGAGTCAATATAAATGGTATTCCAATTAAAAATCGGTTGAGTTTTCACAGAGAAAATCAAGATCAAAGCTTAAAATGTGGTGATTCCAAAATAAGGTCCAAAATCGTCTAGGACGACTAAAAACGCCTAAAAATGAAAAAACAAAAAAAAGTTGGAAAAAAATTTTAAATTGTCGAAATCATAATTATTTTGAAGTAGAGTCAATATAAATGGTATTTCAATTAAAAATCGGTTGAGTTTTCACAGAGAAAATCAAGATCAAAGCTTAAAATGTGGTGATTCCAAAATAAGGTCCAAAATCGTCTAGGACGACTAAAAACGCCTAAAAATGAAAAACAAAAAAAGTTGAAAAAAATTTTAAATTGTCGAAATCATAATTATTTTGAAGTAGAGTCAATATAAATGGTATTCCAATTAAAAATCGGTTGAGTTTTCACAGAGAAAAAAAAGGTCAAAGCTTGAAATGTGGTGATTCCAAAATAAGGTCCAAAATCGTCTAGAACGACTAGAAACGCCTAAAAATGGAAAAAAAAAAAACAAAAAAGTTGAAAAAAATTTTAAATTGACGAAATTATAATTATTTTGAAGTAGAGTCAATATAAATGGTATTCCAATAAACAATCGGTTGAGTTTTCACAGAGAAAATCAAGATCAAAGCTTGAAATGTGGTGATTCCAAAATAAGGTCCAAAATCGTCTAGGATAACTAGAAACGCCTAAAAATGAAAAAACCAAAAAAAGTTGAAAAAAATTGTAAATTGTCGAAATCACAATTATTTTGAAGTAGAGTCAATATAAATGGTATTCCAAATAAAAATCGTTTGAGTTTTCGCAGAGATAATCCTGATCAAAGTTTAAAATGTGGTGATTCCAAAATAAGGTATAAAATCGTCTAGAACGACTAGAACGCCTAAAAATGAAAACCATAAAAAAACTTATATCTATACTTCATTTTACTTATCTCTAAACAATAAACAACTTATATCTATACTTCATGTAAGACGGGGAAACAACCCCGCCTTACAAAGTACACTTTGCTTTTCTTAAACTCCTGGAAATAGTTCAGCGAGCAGAGTTCAAGGAGGAATTCGACAGGCTAAGAAAAGGGAACAGTGTGCAACCAAGTTTGCAGGCCCTAACTCCTATCATCCACAAGTCAGAAGAATGTGGAAGAAAACTTTCATTAATTCGAGTAGCAGGTAGACTGGTGAACGCTCCGTTGGATTACGACGCAAAGTTCACAGTCCTAATGCCAAAAAATTGTTTGTTTGTGCAACTGTATTTGAGAGAGTTGCACATCAGCAACTGTCATGCAGGAGCAAAAGCGATGATCGCATTACTCAGACAGAGGATGTGACTCGTCAATGCTCGACGCGAATGCACCCAGATAGTGCGAAAATGTGTCCATTGCTTCAGGTACAAGCCAAAGATAATGGAACAAATCATGGGAAACTTGCCGGCCGACCGATTCTCCGCGGTTCGGCCATTTAATGTTTGCGGGGTAGATTTCTGTGGTCCAGTAAATGTTTCGCTGCGGATTAGAGGACGAGCTCCTATAAAAATGTATATTGCCGTATTCGTTTGCTTTGCTTCGAAGGCTGTTCACTTAGAACTCGTTGCAGACTTGTCCTTGGCTTGGCATCACCGTCCGGCTATACTCGGACAATTCGACAAACTTCGTGGGGACGAGCAACCAATTAAAGGAGTGCAAGGAAGCCTTCAGCCGCCAGCAAGATAAGTTGCAGAGGTACGCAGCGAAACGAGGGATGGAGTGTACCTTCTATTGCGGCAGATCGGCAGCGCGTCGCTCACCGAGAGCGAGGTCCGAGGGCACCTGGCCATACTCAACTCCAGGCCACTGACACCGCTGAGCAGCGATCCCAGCGATGGAGAGGCGCTAACCCCAGAACGTTTCCTAATAGGGCAGCCGCTTCGTTCGCTGCCGCAAGAGTTAGACACGATTCAATGAAAAATCGAAAACTTCTTTTAAAAAAGAACAAATTGCAATTTCCTATATATATTACAATTTATTTGGACTTTAGCAAACGAAGTAGAGGCTGGCTGTGCCAGTGTGGTTCATACGAGACCAAAGTTACAACTTCGTAAAATCCAGTCAACTTTGTATAAATTGTCTACACTCGGGACACAGAGTGTCCAACTGTACTGCGTCGAAGTGCGAAGTCGAAGAACGAACTCTATCGTTCTCGTCCTCACAACAATTTCCTTCACAAATACGCACTCATAGAAACATCACAGGCTTCTGCTCATCCTGCCCATGTTGATCATATTGCTAGCGAAACCGATGAGGTAATCCTGGCAACGGCTGTTGCTAAAGTTCAAGACAGTTTCGGTAAGAATCGAAACGCTAGAGTCTTGTTGGATTCAGAATCACAGGTGAACTTCATGACGGAAGACCTCGCTGAAGTCTTGCGCCTTCAACGTAAAAACAAATGCTTAACCGTCAAGTCGGTTGGACAGTCAAGATTAACTGCAAAAGGCAAAGTCTCGACAATAGTTTCGTCTCGTGTATCGAGACATCAGTTCAGCGTCGAGTTTTGGGTGCTGAAATCGATTTGTAGCAGGCAGCCAGATTGTGATCTTCCCATCAATAGGTGGAAAATCCCAGCAAATATCGAACTGGCTGACCCTGAGTTCCACGAACCCCAGAAAATAGATATACTTCTGGGAGCCGACTTTTTTTTTGAAATGATTTGTAACGGACAAATTCGATTGGCGAAGGGTGGTCCGTTACTACAAAGGACGTTGTTTGGTTGGGTGGCATCAGGGCGGTGCAAGAAAATGCTTACCAAAAGCCCAATATGTTGCTCAGTGATGCAACATAGAAAAGATGTTCGTTTTGAAGGCAGTGTAGATCGACACTGTGAGGTTGAACTGTCCCGGAGAAAGTTTTTCGGCAAATTATTCTGCGGAGCACATCATTTGCAAACAAAGCTCTCGGGACAGAGCTCATAAATTGCCGATTGGACACTTTGGTGTCAATTTGTTTTGCATGATTGATCCCAAAGTAATGGGATCATCAAAAGTTGCAAAGGACATTTGTACTTTCCATGAAATTGGAAGTCCATAATGTTTATTTGAGTTTCATGAACGTGAATCTTGAACTTGGTCGAATGGTTTTCATAGATACAGAAGTTCCACCAGGACCACGTTACACCCTTTCACACCAGTGCGTCCTGAGACCTGAAAGCAGTTTCCACTAAAATTGGAGTAGTAGTGGGTGTAAGGATCCTCACGCTCTCGAAAGATTACTGGTGGGACCTGAAATTCGGGGGGACCTAATTTGTTCATTTTGTTGGTTTCTGAACCGACCTGCCCTCACGGCAGATATCAAAGCGGACAAACTTCAATTGGTTTCAAAATGGTTTTCAAACCATTATAACGTATTAGATGAAGGCGGAAATGAGAAACTTCGGATTTCCAATGATGCCGATTCGACAAGAACGCTTGGCATGAGGTGGACCCCAAGGTTGGATACTTTTCGGTATCACTTGGATGGTAGTTTCGCCAAATTAAGTTCCACCAAGCGCAAAACATTTTTAGAATCTTTCGCGTATATGTTAGCCCAAATATACGCGTTGGACCGATGTCGAATCGAGAGTGCGAGTTTCTCGAATGATTCGGAAACCGCACTACATTGCTTAAAAACTTTCCCTTCAATACTAGCAACATTTGTAGCCAATCAAGTTGCAGGTCTCGAAGAGATGGCCAAAAATGTATCTTGGAAACATGGACCTACATCATCAAATCCAGCCGATTTGCCTCGAGGGTTAAATGAATACTCCGTACTCGTTTGCTTAGATAGTTTGTCAAGATTGAAATCGCTGACTATATATAGTCAAAAGTCGGACGATTTAGGAAGACGAATCTCTTTGATGCATTTAGGTATAGAGTTGTGCGGTGCCACAGATGTGCTGGTAAAGATATGAGGACGAGCCCCGCCCAAAGTATTTATTGCGGTGTTCGTGTGTTTGCATCAAATGCTGTTCATATTGAGTTTACAGCAAGATCCACTAAACCTCTCATTTTAACAGCGTACAGCTTATTCGCTCGACGTGGCACGCGATAGTTAGAATAAGGAGAAAGGAGCCCCATTGTTACGTAAGTTAAATGCCCGGTGAAGGAGTTCCAGGACTCATTTCAGATGGTAAGCAAAGCAGCCTTCAGTTCTACGCGGAAGGAAGATGTAGTGGAGGCTTGATCTTGAATTCGGCCCTCTCGTCGGAGGACTGGTCGCGAGCGGCAGGCCAGTTGTAATGTTCGCGCGCTTAATGCACACCACGGGCTACCAAGGGATTGAAGGCGATCCCTTCATGGTGGCCGGAATGTTGGATATTTAAAGTAGTTTACGATTTTTCATGGCGCCCGAGCAGGGACATTCAATCGCGTTCGTTGGTCTATAAGACATTTCTAGGCTTGGTTGGCGGTGTGTGTCGGTTTCGATTGTTGTTGTTGGATTTCCCTGGAGCTGTTAACTTTAGTGGAATTTTGAATTTGAACAGCCAGGAGTCGAAGACGCCCATCTTGGAGATAATCCCAGAATTGAGTACAAGAGCGACTCTTCTGATCAGGTAACAGTGCCCAAACGAGTCAGTGCAGGAGAATATAGAAAGTGCAAGCATATAAGCGGCACATTACACGTTCGAACGTACATAAAAGTACTGCTCCATTTGTTGCACATTAGAGATACTGCGTTTCGGCACTGATATATTTGTGATTTATTGAAAAGCAATTTGAAGCAAAACACACAAATTGAATTAAATAAATGTAAAAAAAAAAAAACATAAACAAAACACTTAACTAGTGCAAATATATTTGTTATATTTATTTTGCATATCAACGTTAGCCGTTCCTCTTTGATTTCGCTATTCGCCAACATCTACATATTTCGGTGGTGGGTTTTTTGACCTTTGTTCTTTGCACATAATTTGCACATAAGTAAAGCGCAGTTCGCGTTTACATACATACATACAGCTGTTGGATTTGGCTTGCGGTAGTTAGCTTGCATTTTATTAGTGTTTTATTTTGCTTCTGCTTTGCTTTGTTTGTGTCGCGCTAGCAACAATACGAACGTACGCTGATTAACTGCAAGCCCTTTAGTTCTTGTTGGTAGATCGCATCATTGCCTACGCAAGCGCTGTTGTTGTTGGTAGATCGCATCGTTTGTCTACCTGCGCATGCGCTGTCGTTGTTTTTACGCAGTGTGCAGTCGAATAGTTGGAATATCGCTAATCAGCTGGTTATTGTTTGCGCTGGTGCGTTTGCGTCGATTGTTTTTTGTTTTATTGTCAGCGCTTATCTGCATACGCTTGAGTTTGATTAGTAGTTGTTAGCTCTGCTATTCAAGAAGCGTAGTTAGCCAGCTGATTGTCATTACTCTTCGATTCGTTTTACATCTTAAATTATATTGAACAGCTACTGTCTTTGTAACAGAACACTTAAGTGCATTCGAATAGAGCAATTTATAATATGGCCACAAAGTAGATTATAATGAGACTGTAGTGGATGTCGACGAAACTTGCCTTCGTGCATCGTTTAAGTCAATTATTTGTTAAATTGGAGAAAGTAGAGAGCGAAATAGAGTGCCAGAGGAGTTCACTCATTAATAAAATGGTGACTCCAAGTAAATTTGAGATTCAGTGCCTGCTAGATATATTAAATTCGTACATTTCCAAAGCTATGGATCTGCAGTCAGAGATCGATGCAATAGATCCTGACAATACTAGTCCGCTCAATCTTGAGGAAACTTTGCGGCTCTTAGCAAATTTGAAGTTGTTGACCGTGGTCCAGTGTCTCACCATTCTCACTTGCCTAAACTTAAGTTGCCTAGTACAAACAGTTTATTGGTCTGTTTGAAAGTTTGGTAGACTCTGATCGTTCGTTATCAAGTATTGAAAAATTCAATCCCTGCTCAGGGGCCAATGAAAAATCGAAAACTACTTTTAAAAAAGAACAAATTGCAATTTCTTATGTATTACAATTTATTTGGACTTTAGCAAACGGCGTAGAGGCTGGCTGTGCGCGTGTGGTTCATACGAGACGAAAGTTACAACTGTCTATCGCTCGCGAAAAATCGAGAAACTACTTTAAATTAAGAACAAATTGCACGTTCATAAACAATACAATTTATTGTTGGACACCCAATCCCGGAAAGGCTTGGCAGCGTGTGTGTGGTTACAGCTAGACGAATATTTAAACTAACCTGCCTCTCGCGACAGCTGCACTGCCGAATGCAAATTCGGCTTACCAACTAGCTTAAGTATAAGAGTTCATTACAATGCTGGACAGTTCAATAGTTTCGTTAATTTAAACTAATAATACAAATTCATAATTTACCTTATTATAACTACTTATATTTATGATCCGACATTCCGTCCACCTTGAAGGGATCGCCTTCAATCCCTTAGTAGCCCTTTCTGATCTGCTGCATGTCCAGTCCTTCGTCGAGAGGGGCGCTTCGAGATAAGCCTCCACTCCATCTCTTCCTTCCGCGGCGACCTGAAGGCTGCTCTGCGTCCTTTGATATGAGTCCATGGAACTACATCGCCAGGTTCTTCACGAAAATGTGGCGCCTTCTCCAAGTATCGCCGGACTGGAGTGCCACGGCGAGCGAATAAGCTGTACGCTGTTAAAGTGAGAGGTTTAGTTAATCTTGCTGTAAATATAATATGAACATCATTTGATGCAAAACACACGAACACCGCTGTATACACTATTGGCGGGTCTCGTCCTCTTATCTTTATCAGCACGTTTGTGGCACCGCACAAATTTATGCCTATATGAATCAAAGAGATTCGTCTTCCAAAATCGGCCGACTTTTGACTATATATAGTCAGCGATTTCAATCTTGACAAATTATCTAAGCAAACGAGTATCGAGTATTCTTTTAACACTCGAGGCCATTGTCTTTTTTCCTTGCAACGAAGCAGAACGAACTGATCGAGATTCTGAACGCCCCACCATCTTGACGACAAGTCGGCTGGATTTGATGATGTTGGTCCATGTTTCCAAGATACATTTTTGGCCATCTCTTCGAGGCCTGCAACTCGATTGGCTACAAATGTGGCTAGTATTGAAGGGGAAGTTTTTAAAAATGTAGTGCGGTTTCCGAATCATTCGGGAAACTCGCACTCTCGATTCGACATCGGTCCAATGCGAATATTTGGGCTAGAATATTCGCGAAAGATTCTAGCAATTTTTTTTGCTTGGTAGGACTTAGTTTGGCCAAGCTACCAACCAAGTGATACCGAAAAGTACCCAAAGTTGGTGTGTACTTGTATGTATAACATGTAAAAGCGAATAAGCGGAAGATGCTTGTAAGTAGCGCGTGGTGCGAATGGTAGAGTTACAACGCGATGTGAAAGCGTTGCCTGAGGGTCGTAGGTTCGAATGCTGGCAATGAGAATTGCTAATTTAATTTTTTTTTAAATATCAATTCAAAATATACATATAAACTTTAATTTTTAAATTTCGTTATAAAATTTTAATTCAAATTAAATACAAATGCGCATTATTATGGGAGTACGGGGTCTTTTACAGTCGGCTCGATCGACTGTAGCCTTTCTTACTTGTTTTAAATAATTTCAGAACAAGCTTATCATTAAAAATATAATCATTTTTTTAAAAAAGACATTTAAAAAACATTTTTTTGATTGTTTTTTAGTCTTATTAATACTAAATAGGATGCAATAATGTCCGCAGGTATTTCAAAAGAAACACTGAACTTGTTGTTTATTATACGTAATCCTTTTGGAATTATTTTTTAACAGACTTCAAAAATATTTGTTTTGAGGACATTGTTCGTATGAATCAAAAAACTCTGCATTTTTTAAATAAAATGCTACCCAGTGTGAACCAGGTTTGTCAGATGAGTCTGTATTCGCAATTATTATTGTAGGATATGTATAATAGGTAATTTATCTGCAGCGAACACACCTTTAAATATATGTTTGGTGCTGCGCTTAATAAGCATAAGTTTTTCAATTTGTATCGTATTCATTTTTAAAGTATAACTCGAATTATTCTATTTTTGTCAATATCAATCATGGAATCGTATTCACAGTATACAAGACACGTGACTGCTTCGGTTATAGATTCAGCAAATCGACCATCAATACGAATTGTTCCTTGATTAATTAAATTTGAGCACACGGAAGAATTCGAATGATCTGCAGTTAAGTCAAACGCTAATATAAAACAGTAAATATAAACAGCAAATCCCTATCAAAATGCTTTATACCATTAGCTCTAAATAGCATATTGTATCCACGAGAGCTCTGAATTTTTTCGGGATTTGTAAAATCAAACTCTAGCGCTTGAGACGGTACTTGTACTCCATTAACTAAAAGATTAAAACGCTGAATTTTAAAATGTTCAAAGTTATATGGATCCAGTGCCCTACAGCCTGAGTATGCTCGGTTTTTAACCATGCAAAATGCGATAAAATTAGGTAATTGTCCAATTACAGCATTGTCAATTAAAAGTGTATTGTAAAAAGTAAAAGATTTAACTTCAACTTTATTATATGGATATAAAGCGTTTTTAGATTGTAATACGCGATGATGTGCTAACAAAACACTTGGATTGACAATAACATGATTCATAAAACTTTTAAACTTGGTTCAGTTTGATTCTCCATCAAATAAAAAGCTGTTTTTTTAATATTAAATGTTACTCTTAGATCAACGTTTTTTATTAGAAGCTTAGGTTGATTAAAAATATCTCCATGTACTTTTCCAAACAGGATGAAGGAGGCGTGGCAGACCCCATAAAGTATATATATTCTTGATCAGCATCATAAGCCGAGTCGATATAGCCATGTCCGTCTGTCCGTCTATCCGTCTGTCTGTCTGTTCGAGCTTGGTGTCAATCGATCACATATTTAGTCAGTCCATACAAGAATCTTTTTTTAATAAAAATAAGCAATAAGCAAAAAATAGGCGCACCTCGGAAAAACTCGTGGTTTTCGGCGAATATCTCAGTAACCATGGCACCTAGGATCACCAATTTTGGTATGGAGGTTCCTTGCGGCAGCGCAAATGCATTGGCATTTAAAATTTTGGACTGCCACACCGCTTTTTCTTACAATACAAAAAAATAGTTCACTTTCGTTTCGTTCAGTTTTTAGGCGTCTGTTCATATAGTACATCATTGTAATTCGAGTGGAGGCTAACTATATAAAAGGTGCATTAAAATCGGACTATATACAAGAAAACTAGAAGCTTTACAATATTAATAATTGAACGCAATATCACTACTGAGTGCAAGCGAGATAGAAAAGTTTTCGCTGCCTGTGTGCCGGCAGCGCGCCCGCAGTCGCTGGCCGCGCTGAATACACGCATACATACATGTATGAACACATATAATGTCAAACGTATGTGTATTCGCATACAAACAAACAGATGTATGTGTGATTATGCTTAGATTGTTTTTGTTTCAATGTGTTTTAATGCAAGTACTAGATATTGTAATATCTTGATACCGATTTTAATAATTTAACCGGGGAAAAAAATGCAGAGTATATGGTCGGGCGTGCTCGACTGTACTTTTCTTTCTTGTTTTGAATATGTTTTTTACTGGTATAGTTTCGTCAACATAACATTTAATAAAACTTGCAAAAAATCCCTGGGTTGCCAAATGGCTTTCACTAGCATCACTTCCATAATTTAAAATAGTTTGTAAATAAGACCTATAGTGGTAATTATTGTCATGGTTTTGATAAAAATGCACACTTGAATGTTTAGATTTCTAATGAGCTCTCCTCGAAGTAAAACGCTTCCTTTTATTCTTTCTTCCTGAGCTTCCATGAGTCATTTTACTTATTACTTTATTAGATAGATTTTGGAGTGTAATTTTTGCTTTGTTCTTGGATAATATTCTGTAGAGGTTTTCGTCCCAAATCATTTATGACTGCTTTCCCTGATTCAACTGATCAACTTGATTTTTAACGGCGTTTAGGCCACTTAAAAAAAGTGGATTAATGTACTTAAAAAGTCCACTAAAAAAGTTTCCAATACCCCTTCCTTACTGTATTATTCGAAGTGATGCATAAAGGGAACCAATGTGATTCAATCTTCCTCCACTTTGGTTTAGATAATACTCTTGACAAAGTTTCTCCATGCCGGTTAATATGTTTATGAAAAATATATTAACTTAGTTGCAATATTTATAGCATACAACGTTTCTGTCTAAAATGCAACGTTATGTATATGGGAATGGCTGAAGGTTTAACCTTATATCCTCTTGAGTCAGATATTAAAATTAATATGTCTCTTATTTCACCATTCTCAACGGGAAAGTACTCAATATTTTTGAATTGAATCATTTTCGAAACTCCATTATGCATAAGAACTTTTCGAAATCGCGGTCTTTTGTCTCCAACGCATCTAGGCTTTATCATGTCAGTATAAACAAATATTATACCCTTTGACATACTTTGTATTGACTGTTTCTTATCCATTACTTCATGATGGGGAAGATCATTTAAATATAGTTCACATACTCCAACTTCGCAGCTTTCATCAATATTTTCAGAGAAACTTACAATGTTTGTAAACGCACCTTGTACATTATCCGGAAAAACATTTAAAGAATTATTGCTAAATAAAGTCACATAAAATGACTCTAAGTTACTCATTTTAAAACAAGAAAGAACAGTACAGTCGAGCACGCCCGACCGTATAATACTCTCTGCATTTTAATCCCGATATTATTATTAAAATCGGTATCAAGATATTACAATATCTAGTACTTGCATTAAAACACATTGAAACAAAAACAATCTAAGCATAATCACACATACATCTGTTTGTTTGTATGCGAATACACATACGTTTGACATAATATGTGTTCATACATGTATGCATGTGTGTATTCGGCGTGGCCAGCGACTGCCGACTGCGCAGCCGCCACACAAGAAGAGAAAAAATCAAAAAAAAAAAAAGATTCTTGGTTTAACTGTTGTAACGCCTCCTTCTGCCTGTTACATACTTTTGCACAAACCAAATATACTCTTGCAAAGAGTATAAATATTTGAACGAAAACGTAAAAGATCGTTTATCCTTTGGGTAAGATCAATAACAAGTAACCATGAGGTTCTTCAGTTACTTCTTTATATATGCGCATAAATTCACTAGGATCTTCAGGATAAATTTGTCGAGCCAAATAATGAAATTGAAGTTTATCTCTAGGGTTTTTAAAAACGACAATGTTCTTTTTATTTAACGATATATCTCTAGTATGTTATGCTGAGTTACTGAGTTACTACTATTACAGATAATGATGAAAGCCTTTTGTAAAGAATTCACAAACACTTTTGTTAAAAGCTCCCATCATTAGATCATTTAATACAATGAGGATAGGCTCATTAAGATAATTTTCAATTGTTTCTGAAACACCTTTATGATATTCAAGGGCTGTAAAAACTGGGTTTTTTGTGTTTTTTCCTAAAAACCCACAAATTATTTTTTTTTTTTTTTTTATTAATTTTTTTTTTTTGTTTAAAAAAATTTTTTACAAGAATTTTTTTTACACGAGGCCCAGGGCCCCCAAAAAAAAAATTTAAAAGGATGAATAAATTGTACAAACATTGTTGATTTATTAACGAGAATTGTTTTATTTGCCAAATATATTGTAATATAAATTTTCTTATATTACAAAAAGTTTAAATAGATTATTAAGAGCACATCTAACTCCAAGTTTTTTATGTATTCGACAGTTAGTAAAGTAGTTTGGATAACATGTCAAACTTTGTTCAATTTATACATCGATTACATTTTTGGTTAGGGTATTTCTTTAAAAATTGTTTCTTTGCCTCCCCTCGCACAATAACTGTATCGAAACTATTTAAAGGAGTTAGTAAAGTTAAGAAAAATTTTATTTCATTTCACAATAGTAATGAATTCATTTAGATTAAAATAAATAAAGTGTTATTTAGTTGAACTTCTCTAAGTGAATGAAAGTGAATACAAAGTAAATACTGAATCGAATCGTTATACGTGTCCGCAAATCATTCGTTTCATTGAAGTGCTCTTTGGTAAACCACATTTTTTGTTTTTTGGTCTGACGTTAACACAAACAAAGCGGATGGTTTTCCAACTCGTGAACACGCAACGTATAACTGCCCATGTGAAAAACAATGATTTTCTAAATTTATCCCGCAAACACTAAGCGATTGGCCTTGCGACTTGTTAATTGTCATTGCGAACGCAAGGCGAACTGGAAATTGCAATCGTTTGAAGTCAAACGGAAGATCAGTCGGAATCATTGGTATTCGGGAATACATACATTTTACCTGCGTACTTTCCGTTAATAATGGTTGCCTCAATCAAATTCGGCATAAGTCTTTTTACCGCAAGTCGAGTACGTTGCAAAGTCGCGGTGGATTCAAATTACGCAATATCATAATAACTTTACCAATAAATTTTAATTTTTAAAATTTTTTTTTTGTATCTTTTACCTTGCAAGTCGGCATGAAGCCGCCTTCTCGAATGATATTAGCTCCAAAGGAAGTCATGCGAAAGCAGTTATTGTATTCAAGGATGTGTTGAAGAAAATGGCTGGAATCGGGATCATTTCCATCGAACAATGCTTTCAGTGGCTGTGGTGGTGTAAGTAATGGATCCAGTTTGACTTTTCCACTTGCGCAGCACAATCCAGCCGTTTCTCTTTTGAACTTTAACGCATTGCAATATCGGCATACAGTCGTCATTGGTCCAATATCTAAATTTTCATCATCACTGTAGTTCGCAGTGGGATCATATTGGAATGCCAAGCGATTGTATGATGCCAATGATCTTCGTGTGCTCACGCGTTGTCTCAATCGGGCATTTTCTCTTATTATATTTTGTCTTTCTTCGCTTAAGTTCTGTGAATACACTTGTTGCTGACTTGCATGTCTTGTGCGGCGGCCGATGTTCGCCGTCGTCCTCTAGGCATTTTGGGCTATGGACAGAGTGGTGAATTTAACCTCAAATGCACGATCCACATAATTTACACAGTTCAACTTACCACCTTAAAGACAAATACCTGCTGTTGAAATTGAATAAAAATGTACACAATACACTTGATTGATTTGATGGTTTCCAATTAAAATGTTAAGAAACGAATAACTAATTTTTTTTATTTTTTTTTTCATTATTTCACAGTGTACACAATACCGGTTTGTCACATGAAATTAGCTGATAAGAAAACAATAAGTAGCTGTCAAGCAATGTGTCACGCACCGACGCCATCTACTTAAAATATTGGTTTATTTAAAAAATGATTTTCCCTATTTTCCCGCTTTTCTATTGAAATTTTTCCTAGATTTTCGTTGCTATAAACCTCACGGAGCCCGAGACCTTTCCAACGAATGCAAAACCGTGGAAATCGGTTCGTGCGTTCTGGAGTTATAGCGTCAGGAAGGAAAACCCGACTTATTTTTATATTATAGATAGAACCCGGCGAACTTTATTTGTTTGGTGATTAAAGGTGGACGAAAAAAATTTTTTTTGTTATAGGTTTGGAAAAGAAAATTGATGGTTTCATAGCAATTAATAATCTGATTAGCGCGATGTCATGACTTTTTAATGATTGCCCCCTCCAGGTCAACTGACCATGGCTAATCATTGTCCAGGAATGCCTTCGCCTGCCTTCATCTGTTTTTCTCCTCAATCGATTCATTTTTACCGCATGTCGCGTATGTTTCAAAGTATCGATAGTTTGCCATCTCTAATTACTGTACATAATTTTGCGCTTTTAATAGTTTTTCCTATCCTTTCCTCCCTGGAACTGACTGTCCCTGCCATGTTGGGCGTGTCCCAACTGATATTGGTTTCACATGTAAATGAAGCTTTCTGATTAAGCGCGAGTCATGAATTTCAATGGAATCGGGATCATTTCCATCGAACAATGCTTTCAGTGGCTGTGGTGGTGTAAGTAATGGATCCAGTTTGACTTTTCCACTTGCGCAGCACAATCCAGCCGTTTCTCTTTTGAACTTTAACGCATTGCAATATCGGCATACAGTCGTCATTGGTCCAATATCTAAATTTTCATCATCACTGTAGTTCGCAGTGGGATCATATTGGAATGCCAAGCGATTGTATGATGCCAATGATCTTCGTGTGCTCACGCGTTGTCTCAATCGGGCATTTTCTCTTATTATATTTCTGTCTTTCTTCGCTTAAGTTCTGTGAATACACTTGTTGCTGACTTGCATGTCTTGTGCGGCGGCCGATGTTCGCACGTCGTCCTCTAGGCATTTTGGGCTATGGACAGAGTGGTGAATTTAACCTCAAATGCACGATCCACATAATTTACACAGTTCAACTTACCACCTTAAAGACAAATACCTGCTGTTGAAATTGAATAAAAATGTACACAATACACTTGATTGATTTGATGGTTTCCAATTAAAATGTTAAGAAACGAATAACTAATTTTTTTTATTTTTTTTTCATTATTTCACAGTGTACACAATACCGGTTTGTCACATGAAATTAGCTGATAAGAAAACAATAAGTAGCTGTCAAGCAATGTGTCACGCACCGACGCCATCTACTTAAAATATTGGTTTATTTAAAAAATGATTTTCCCTATTTTCCCGCTTTTCTATTGAAATTTTTCCTAGATTTTCGTTGCTATAAACCTCACGGAGCCCGAGACCTTTCCAACGAATGCAAAACCGTGGAAATCGGTTCGTGCGTTCTGGAGTTATGGCGTCAGGAAGGAAAACCCGACTTATTTTTATTATTATGGAAAGGTCTCGGGCTCCGTTTGAGGTTTATATTGCAACGAAAATCTGATTATGCGCGAGTCATGACTTTTTAATGATGCCCCCTCCAGGTAATTGACCATGGCTACAATGCCAAATGCTTCGCCTGCCTTCATCTGTTTCTCCTATCGATTCACTTCCATGTGCGTATGTTTCAAGTATCATAGTTTGCCACTCTAATTACTGACATAATTTTGCGCTTTAATAGTTTCTCTCCTATCCTTTCCTCCCTGGAACTGACCTGTCCCTAGCCATGTTGGGTGTGTCCCAACTGTATCTGTTGTTGTATGAATGTGATATTAGTTTCACATGTAAGTCATGCGAAAGCTCTGATTAGCGCGAGTCATGAATTTCAAAAAATTGGAATCGGGATCATTTCCATCGAACAATGCTTTCAGTGGCTGTGGTGGTGTAAGTAATGGATCCAGTTTGACTTTTCCACTTGCGCAGCACAATCCAGCCGTTTCTCTTTTGAACTTTAACGCATTGCAATATCGGCATACAGTCGTCATTGGTCCAATATCTAAATTTTCATCATCACTGTAGTTCGCAGTGGGATCATATTGGAATGCCAAGCGATTGTATGATGCCAATGATCTTCGTGTGCTCACGCGTTGTCTCAATCGGGCATTTTCTCTTATTATATTTTGTCTTTCTTCGCTTAAGTTCTGTGAATACACTTGTTGCTGACTTGCATGTCTTGTGCGGCGGCCGATGTTCGCACGTCGTCCTCTAGGCATTTTGGGCTATGGACAGAGTGGTGAATTTAACCTCAAATGCACGATCCACATAATTTACACAGTTCAACTTACCACCTTAAAGACAAATACCTGCTGTTGAAATTGAATAAAAATGTACACAATACACTTGATTGATTTGATGGTTTCCAATTAAAATGTTAAGAAACGAATAACTAATTTTTTTTATTTTTTTTTTTCATTATTTCACAGTGTACACAATACCGGTTTGTCACATGAAATTAGCTGATAAGAAAACAATAAGTAGCTGTCAAGCAATGTGTCACGCACCGACGCCATCTACTTAAAATATTGGTTTATTTAAAAAATGATTTTCCCTATTTTCCCGCTTTTCTATTGAAATTTTTCCTAGATTTTCGTTGCTATAAACCTCACGGAGCCCGAGACCTTTCCAACGAATGCAAAACCGTGGAAATCGGTTCGTGCGTTCTGGAGTTATAGCGTCAGGAAGGAAAACCCGACTTATTTTTATTGTTGGAAAGGTCTCGGGCTCCGTGAGGTTTATAGCAACGAAAATCTGATTAGCGCGAGTCATGACTTTTTAATGATGCCCCCTCCAGGTCAACTGACCATGGCTACAATGCCAAATGCCTTCGCCTGCCTTCATCTGTTTCTCCTATCGATTCACTTCCATGTGCGTATGTTTCAAGTATCATAGTTTGCCACTCTAATTACTGACATAATTTTGCGCTTTAATAGTTTCTCTCCTATCCTTTCCTCCCCTGGAACTGACCTGTCCCTAGCCATGTTGGGTGTGTCCCAACTGATATTGGTTTCACATGTAAATGAAGCTCTGATTAGCGCGAGTCATGAATTTCAATGGAATCGGGATCATTTCCATCGAACAATGCTTTCAGTGGCTGTGGTGGTGTAAGTAATGGATCCAGTTTGACTTTTCCACTTGCGCAGCACAATCCAGCCGTTTCTCTTTTGAACTTTAACGCATTGCAATATCGGCATACAGTCGTCATTGGTCCAATATCTAAATTTTCATCATCACTGTAGTTCGCAGTGGGATCATATTGGAATGCCAAGCGATTGTATGATGCCAATGATCTTCGTGTGCTCACGCGTTGTCTCAATCGGGCATTTTCTCTTATTATATTTTGTCTTTCTTCGCTTAAGTTCTGTGAATACACTTGTTGCTGACTTGCATGTCTTGTGCGGCGGCCGATGTTCGCCGTCGTCCTCTAGGCATTTTGGGCTATGGACAGAGTGGTGAATTTAACCTCAAATGCACGATCCACATAATTTACACAGTTCAACTTACCACCTTAAAGACAAATACCTGCTGTTGAAATTGAATAAAAATGTACACAATACACTTGATTGATTTGATGGTTTCCAATTAAAATGTTAAGAAACGAATAACTAATTTTTTTTTTTTTTTTTTTCATTATTTCACAGTGTACACAATACCGGTTTGTCACATGAAATTAGCTGATAAGAAAACAATAAGTAGCTGTCAAGCAATGTGTCACGCACCGACGCCATCTACTTAAAATATTGGTTTATTTAAAAAATGATTTTCCCTATTTTCCCGCTTTTCTATTGAAATTTTTCCTAGATTTTCGTTGCTATAAACCTCACGGAGCCCGAGACCTTTCCAACGAATGCAAAACCGTGGAAATCGGTTCGTGCGTTCTGGAGTTATAGCGTCAGGAAGGAAAACCCGACTTATTTTTATTGTTGGAAAGGTCTCGGGCTCCGTGAGGTTTATAGCAACGAAAATCTGATTAGCGCGAGTCATGACTTTTTAATGATGCCCCCTCCAGGTCAACTGACCATGGCTACAATGCCAAATGCCTTCGCCTGCCTTCATCTGTTTCTCCTATCGATTCACTTCCATGTGCGTATGTTTCAAGTATCATAGTTTGCCACTCTAATTACTGACATAATTTTGCGCTTTAATAGTTTCTCTCCTATCCTTTCCTCCCCTGGAACTGACCTGTCCCTAGCCATGTTGGGTGTGTCCCAACTGATATTGGTTTCACATGTAAATGAAGCTCTGATTAGCGCGAGTCATGAATTTCAATGGAATCGGGATCATTTCCATCGAACAATGCTTTCAGTGGCTGTGGTGGTGTAAGTAATGGATCCAGTTTGACTTTTCCACTTGCGCAGCACAATCCAGCCGTTTCTCTTTTGAACTTTAACGCATTGCAATATCGGCATACAGTCGTCATTGGTCCAATATCTAAATTTTCATCATCACTGTAGTTCGCAGTGGGATCATATTGGAATGCCAAGCGATTGTATGATGCCAATGATCTTCGTGTGCTCACGCGTTGTCTCAATCGGGCATTTTCTCTTATTATATTTTGTCTTTCTTCGCTTAAGTTCTGTGAATACACTTGTTGCTGACTTGCATGTCTTGTGCGGCGGCCGATGTTCGCTCGTCGTCCTCTAGGCATTTTGGGCTATGGACAGAGTGGTGAATTTAACCTCAAATGCACGATCCACATAATTTACACAGTTCAACTTACCACCTTAAAGACAAATACCTGCTGTTGAAATTGAATAAAAATGTACACAATACACTTGATTGATTTGATGGTTTCCAATTAAAATGTTAAGAAACGAATAACTAATTTTTTTTATTTTTTTTTTCATTATTTCACAGTGTACACAATACCGGTTTGTCACATGAAATTAGCTGATAAGAAAACAATAAGTAGCTGTCAAGCAATGTGTCACGCACCGACGCCATCTACTTAAAATATTGGTTTATTTAAAAAATGATTTTCCCTATTTTCCCGCTTTTCTATTGAAATTTTTCCTAGATTTTCGTTGCTATAAACCTCACGGAGCCCGAGACCTTTCCAACGAATGCAAAACCGTGGAAATCGGTTCGTGCGTTCTGGAGTTATAGCGTCAGGAAGGAAAACCCGACTTATTTTTATATTGTTGGAAAGGTCTCGGGCTCCGTGAGGTTTATAGCAACGAAAATCTGATTAGCGCGAGTCATGACTTTTTAATGATGCCCCCTCCAGGTCAACTGACCATGGCTACAATGCCAAATGCCTTCGCCTGCCTTCATCTGTTTCTCCTATCGATTCACTTCCATGTGCGTATGTTTCAAGTATCATAGTTTGCCACTCTAATTACTGACATAATTTTGCGCTTTAATAGTTTCTCTCCTATCCTTTCCTCCCCTGGAACTGACCTGTCCCTAGCCATGTTGGGTGTGTCCCAACTGATATTGGTTTCACATGTAAATGAAGCTCTGATTAGCGCGAGTCATGAATTTCAATGGAATCGGGATCATTTCCATCGAACAATGCTTTCAGTGGCTGTGGTGGTGTAAGTAATGGATCCAGTTTGACTTTTCCACTTGCGCAGCACAATCCAGCCGTTTCTCTTTTGAACTTTAACGCATTGCAATATCGGCATACAGTCGTCATTGGTCCAATATCTAAATTTTCATCATCACTGTAGTTCGCAGTGGGATCATATTGGAATGCCAAGCGATTGTATGATGCCAATGATCTTCGTGTGCTCACGCGTTGTCTCAATCGGGCATTTTCTCTTATTATATTTTGTCTTTCTTCGCTTAAGTTCTGTGAATACACTTGTTGCTGACTTGCATGTCTTGTGCGGCGGCCGATGTTCGCCGTCGTCCTCTAGGCATTTTGGGCTATGGACAGAGTGGTGAATTTAACCTCAAATGCACGATCCACATAATTTACACAGTTCAACTTACCACCTTAAAGACAAATACCTGCTGTTGAAATTGAATAAAAATGTACACAATACACTTGATTGATTTGATGGTTTCCAATTAAAATGTTAAGAAACGAATAACTAATTTTTTTTATTACAATACCGGTTTGTCACATGAAATTAGCTGATAAGAAAACAATAAGTAGTTGTCAAGCAATGTGTCACGCACCGACGCCATCTACTTAAAATATTGGTTTATTTAAAAAATGATTTTCCCTATTTTCCCGCTTTTCTATTGAAATTTTTCCTAGATTTTCGTTGCTATAAACCTCACGGAGCCCGAGACCTTTCCAACGAATGCAAAACCGTGGAAATCGGTTCGTGCGTTCTGGAGTTATAGCGTCAGGAAGGAAAACCCGACTTATTTTTATTGTTGGAAAGGTCTCGGGCTCCGTGAGGTTTATAGCAACGAAAATCTGATTAGCGCGAGTCATGACTTTTTAATGATGCCCCTCCAGGTCAACTGACCATGGCTACAATGCCAAATGCCTTCGCCTGCCTTCATCTGTTTCTCCTATCGATTCACTTCCATGTGCGTATGTTTCAAGTATCATAGTTTGCCACTCTAATTACTGACATAATTTTGCGCTTTAATAGTTTCTCTCCTATCCTTTCCTCCCCTGGAACTGACCTGTCCCTAGCCATGTTGGGTGTGTCCCAACTGATATTGGTTTCACATGTAAATGAAGCTCTGATTAGCGCGAGTCATGAATTTCAATGGAATCGGGATCATTTCCATCGAACAATGCTTTCAGTGGCTGTGGTGGTGTAAGTAATGGATCCAGTTTGACTTTTCCACTTGCGCAGCACAATCCAGCCGTTTCTCTTTTGAACTTTAACGCATTGCAATATCGGCATACAGTCGTCATTGGTCCAATATCTAAATTTTCATCATCACTGTAGTTCGCAGTGGGATCATATTGGAATGCCAAGCGATTGTATGATGCCAATGATCTTCGTGTGCTCACGCGTTGTCTCAATCGGGCATTTTCTCTTATTATATTTTGTCTTTCTTCGCTTAAGTTCTGTGAATACACTTGTTGCTGACTTGCATGTCTTGTGCGGCGGCCGATGTCCTCTAGGCATTTTGGGCTATGGACAGAGTGGTGAATTTAACCTCAAATGCACGATCCACATAATTTACACAGTTCAACTTACCACCTTAAAGACAAATACCTGCTGTTGAAATTGAATAAAAATGTACACAATACACTTGATTGATTTGATGGTTTCCAATTAAAATGTTAAGAAACGAATAACTAATTTTTTTTTTTTTTTTTTTCATTATTTCACAGTGTACACAATACCGGTTTGTCACATGAAATTAGCTGATAAGAAAACAATAAGTAGCTGTCAAGCAATGTGTCACGCACCGACGCCATCTACTTAAAATATTGGTTTATTTAAAAAATGATTTTCCCTATTTTCCCGCTTTTCTATTGAAATTTTTCCTAGATTTTCGTTGCTATAAACCTCACGGAGCCCGAGACCTTTCCAACGAATGCAAAACCGTGGAAATCGGTTCGTGCGTTCTGGAGTTATAGCGTCAGGAAGGAAAACCCGACTTATTTTTATTGTTGCTAGCACACCCGGCAACCCGTTTCGCCACCAGATGGCTTCGTTTTATGTAACATTTCGTTTGGTGATTAAAAGATGAACGAAAAAATTTTTTTTGTTTTAAATGAAAATGAAATTGAAAAGAAAAAATTTTATTTCATTTCACAATAGTAATGAATTTAGATTTAGATTGAAATAAATAAAGTGTTATTTAGTTGAACTTCTCTAAGTGAATGAAGTGAATTACAAAGTAAATACTGAATCGAATCGTTATACGTGTCCGCAAATCATTCGTTTCATTGAAGTGCTCTTTGGTAAACCACATTTTTGTTTTTTGTTTTTTGGTCTGACGTTAACATAAAACAAAGCGGATGGTTTTCCAACTCGTGAACACGCAACGTATAACTGCCCATGTGAAAAAAAAAGATTTTCTAAATTTATCCCGCAAACACTAAGCGATT
>JAECXC010000964.1:0-50196 GCA_018152125.1 Drosophila dunni
ATCTATAATATAAAAATAAGTCGGGTTTTCCTTCCTGACGCTATAACCCAGAACGCACGAACCGATTTCTACGGTTTGCATTCGTTGGAAAGGTCTCGGGCTCCGTGAGGTTTATAGCAACTAAAATCTAGGAAAAATTTCAATAGAAAGCAGGAAAATAGGAAATATAAATGTTTGGAAAATCATTTTTTAAATAAACCAATATTTTAAGTATATGGCGTCGGTGCGTGACACATTGCTTGACAGCTACTTATTGTTTTCTTATCAGCTAATTTCATGTGACAAACCGGTATTGTGTACACTGTGAAATAATGGAGAAAAAAAAAAAAAAAATTAGTTATTCGTTTCTTAACATTTTAATTGGAAACCATCAAATCAATCAAGTGTATTGTGTACATTTTTATTCAATTTCAACAGCAGGTATTTGTCTTTAAGGTGGTAAGTTGAACTGTGTAAATTATGTGGATCGTGCATTTGAGGTTAAATTCACCACTCTGTCCATACCCCAAAATGCCTAGAGGACGACGTGCGAAAATCGGCCGCCGCACAAGACATGCAAGTCAGCAACAAGTGTATTCACAGAACTTAAGCGAAGAAAAACAAAAAAATATAATAAGAGAAAATAGTGGACCAATGACGACTGTATGCCGATATTGCAATGCGTTATGCGTTAAAGTTCAAAAGAGAAACGGCTGGATTGTGCTGCGCAAGTGGAAAAGTCAAACTGGATCCATTGCTTACACCACCACAAGTCGCAAGGCCAATCGCTTAGTGTTTGCGGGATAAATTTAGAAAATCATTGTTTTTCACATGGGCAGTTATACGTTGCGTGTTCACGAGTTGGAAAACCATCCGCTTTGTTTGTGTTAACGTCAGACCAAAAAACAAAAAATGTGGTTTACCAAAGAGCACTTCAATGAAACGAATGATTTGCGGACACGTATAACGATTCGATTCAGTATTTACTTTGTATTCACTTTCATTCACTTAGAGAAGTTCAACTAAATAACACTTTATTTATTTTAATCTAAATGAATTCATTACTATTGTGAAATGAAATAAAATTTTTCTTTTCAAATATAAAACAAAAAAATTTTTTTCGTTCATCTTTTAATCACCAAACGAAATGTTACATAAAACGAAGCCATCTGGTGGCGAAACGGAGTTCACCGGGTGTGCTAGTGCATCATATATTTTTAAACGTATGTGTATTCGCGTACATACAAACAGATGTATGTGTGATTATGTTTAGATTGTTTTTGTTTCAATGTGTTTTTAATGCAAATACTACCCATGGTAATATCTTGATACCGATTTTTAATATTTCACCGGGAAAAAAATGCAGAGTGTATTATACGGTTTCATTTTTTTTTTGTTTAAGTTGTAAGGAAGTTTCTAAGGCCGGGGTATGTCTCAGTCCGGCCAGGGCTCGCTCACAGAAGAATTTATTAAGATTTTGACTGGGAACGCCTGGTGAAAAAGAGATGTATCGACACGATCGCTGTCCCAAGAGGGAAAAGAGAAACGGGAAAAGGGAGCAAGAGTTTTGGGGAACAGGGCCGTGACTATAGCGCGTCCGATCGACGAGCGATTAAGTGTGTTCTGTACACGATTTCTGTTCAATAGAGGAGTACAGGCTGCCCCCTTTCTGCATAGAGACCTGGATCCAACAGCAGCCAACACCACCACGAGGACTACCAGACGAGGCCTTGGTAGTCGTCGGCGCGGAGTTGTTGGTATACGCACTGCACAGGGGAGACCGACAGAGATGAACAACAACCCGAGGGAACGCGATGCGTACGATGGATCACAGCTTTCATCCAATAGGAGAGTACAGGCTACTACTATTGGGGGAAAAATCGGATCTCATCAACACCAGCCAACACCGCCACGAGGTCTACCACGAGAAGACCTTGGCTAGTCGTCGGGCGGGTGAACGTTGTGCGTATACACTGCCCCTGTTACTGACCACTTGTGTTTTCTTTGTGTTTTATTTGCGTTTCATTTGTTACTCTTCTATGTGTGCATGTATATGTATATATATACAACTAGCACACCCGGCGCGAACTCCGTTTTCGCCACCAGCTTCGTTTTATGTAACATTTCGTTTGGTGATTAAAAGATGAACGAAAAAAATTTTTTTTTGTTTTATATTTGAAAAGAAAAAATTTTATTTCATTTCACAATAGTAATGAATTCATTTAGATTAAAATAAATAAAGTGTTATTTAGTTGAACTTCTCTAAGTGAATGAAAGTGAATACAAAGTAAATACTGAATCGAATCGTTATACGTGTCCGCAAATCATTCGTTTCATTGAAGTGCTCTTTGGTAAACCACATTTTTGTTTTTTGGTCTGACGTTAACACAAACAAAGCGGATGGTTTTCCAACTCGTGAACACGCAACGTATAACTGCCCATGTGAAAAACAATGATTTTCTAAATTTATCCCGCAAACACTAAGCGATTGGCCTTGCGACTTGTTAAAGAATATGGTGTAACTTTTGATCGTGTGTGTTGTATCTTTTACCTTGCAAGTCGGCATGAAGCCGCCTTCTCGAATGATATTAGCTCCAAAGGAAGTCATGCGAAAGCAGTTATTGTATTCAAGGATGTGTTGAAGAAAATGGCTGGAATCGGGATCATTTCCATCGAACAATGCTTTCAGTGGCTGTGGTGGTGTAAGTAATGGATCCAGTTTGACTTTTCCACTTGCGCAGCACAATCCAGCCGTTTCTCTTTTGAACTTTAACGCATTGCAATATCGGCATACAGTCGTCATTGGTCCAATATCTAAATTTTCATCATCACTGTAGTTCGCAGTGGGATCATATTGGAATGCCAAGCGATTGTATGATGCCAATGATCTTCGTGTGCTCACGCGTTGTCTCAATCGGGCATTTTCTCTTATTATATTTTGTCTTTCTTCGCTTAAGTTCTGTGAATACACTTGTTGCTGACTTGCATGTCTTGTGCGGCGGCCGATGTTCGCACGTCGTCCTCTAGGCATTTTGGGCTATGGACAGAGTGGTGAATTTAACCTCAAATGCACGATCCACATAATTTACACAGTTCAACTTACCACCTTAAAGACAAATACCTGCTGTTGAAATTGAATAAAAATGTACACAATACACTTGATTGATTTGATGGTTTCCAATTAAAATGTTAAGAAACGAATAACTAATTTTTTTTTCATTATTTCACAGTGTACACAATACCGGTTTGTCACATGAAATTAGCTGATAAGAAAACAATAAGTAGCTGTCAAGCAATGTGTCACGCACCGACGCCATCTACTTAAAATATTGGTTTTTTTTAAAAATTGATTTTCTCTATTTTCCCGCTTTTCTATTGAAGTTTTTCCTAGTTTTTCGTTGCTATAAACCTCACGGAGCCCGAGACCTTTCCAACGAATGCAAAACCGTGGAAATCGGTTCGTGCGTTCTGGAGTTATAGCGTCAGGAAGGAAAACCCGACTTATTTTTATTGTTGGAAAGGTCTCGGGCTCCGTGAGGTTTATAGCAACGAAAATCTGATTAGCGCGAGTCATGACTTTTTAATGATGCCCCCTCCAGGTCAACTGACCATGGCTACAATGCCAAATGCCTTCGCCTGCCTTCATCTGTTTCTCCTATCGATTCACTTCCATGTGCGTATGTTTCAAGTATCATAGTTTGCCACTCTAATTACTGACATAATTTTGCGCTTTAATAGTTTCTCTCCTATCCTTTCCTCCCCTGGAACTGACCTGTCCCTAGCCATGTTGGGTGTGTCCCAACTGATATTGGTTTCACATGTAAATGAAGCTCTGATTAGCGCGAGTCATGAATTTCAATGGAATCGGGATCATTTCCATCGAACAATGCTTTCAGTGGCTGTGGTGGTGTAAGTAATGGATCCAGTTTGACTTTTCCACTTGCGCAGCACAATCCAGCCGTTTCTCTTTTGAACTTTAACGCATTGCAATATCGGCATACAGTCGTCATTGGTCCAATATCTAAATTTTCATCATCACTGTAGTTCGCAGTGGGATCATATTGGAATGCCAAGCGATTGTATGATGCCAATGATCTTCGTGTGCTCACGCGTTGTCTCAATCGGGCATTTTCTCTTATTATATTTTGTCTTTCTTCGCTTAAGTTCTGTGAATACACTTGTTGCTGACTTGCATGTCTTGTGCGGCGGCCGATGTTCGCACGTCGTCCTCTAGGCATTTTGGGCTATGGACAGAGTGGTGAATTTAACCTCAAATGCACGATCCACATAATTTACACAGTTCAACTTACCACCTTAAAGACAAATACCTGCTGTTGAAATTGAATAAAAATGTACACAATACACTTGATTGATTTGATGGTTTCCAATTAAAATGTTAAGAAACGAATAACTATTTTTTTTTTTTTTTTTTTCATTATTTCACAGTGTACACAATACCGGTTTGTCACATGAAATTAGCTGATAAGAAAACAATAAGTAGTTGTCAAGCAATGTGTCACGCACCGACGCCATCTACTTAAAATATTGGTTTATTTAAAAAATGATTTTCCCTATTTTCCCGCTTTTCTATTGAAAGTTTTATTGTAACTGGGGTTTTTTTTTCCTAGATTTTCGTTGCTATAAACCTCACGGAGCCCGAGACCTTTCCAACGAATGCAAAACCGTGGAAATCGGTTCGTGCGTTCTGGAGTTATAGCGTCAGGAAGGAAAACCCCACTTTTTTTTTTATTATAAATTAACCCTAAACTCCCCCGCTTTGGTGAAATTTGGGGTTTTGTTGTTCCCTTCCTCCTTTCCCGGGTTGGAATTTTTTACGATTCCTAAAACAGGGGGAGAGGGAAAATGGATTTTGTATTTTTTTTTGTTTTAAAATAAAATCGGACTTAATTTAATATTTTAAATTAAATTTAAATTTACCTTCTTTATTTTTTAAAAAAAAAAAAAAAATCAAAAAATAATTATTTTTTTGTTTTCAAATAATTTTTTTTTTTTTCAGCGTCGATTATGTTGCTGTGCCCTTGACACACATATTTTGGGCGCCGATGCAACGTGTCTTTTTCCCGGCGTCGATCGATTGTGCCTGGTACGAGATTCTACGCAGCGCTGCTTACGCCTCTGCTTCTTGTCTGTCGCGTACTTTTGTCGCGTGCCAACTCTCAAGTCGACGCAGGTGGCTTGCCGTCCCTTCTGCCCTCTGCCGCTATTGTCTCTGCTGCACTGCTCTGACGTCGCGGCTTGCGCTGTGTGCATGTTTTCCGTCTTGTCGCTTCGACGTCAGCCATGTACTTGTATGTGTGCGCTGTGTAGCGGCCGTTGTCTCTCGCTCTCTCTGCCTAGCCTCTGTCGATCCATGCATTGCACTGCGCATGTGTCGTCGCTCTTTGCTTTCGTCTCTTTGTGTCTGATCTTGCTGTGAGTACGAGTGCGACAAGTGTGCATTGTTCTCTGTCTCGCTGCCGTTTTGCTGGCTGCTTCCAGTGGGAACATTACTCGCCGTTTAGTTTTGCACACTGCCGGCTGGCAGTTATGGGACTGTGCCTGTTTAAATTTGAACCGTGCGTACTGGCAGTTTTCGGCCAGTGCGCTAGAGCTGTGCGCTCATTTATGGGGCGTCACACCCCCCCTTTTCTTCCGGGTGATGAGGCGTGACGGTGACCTGGGCCGAACAATTGATGCTCACGTTGAACCACAGGTCCCCCACGGTCCGCCGGAAACGCACCCGCGTCCCTTGGTGGTTACGGAGTCTTGCCGTGAGCGCTTCCACCAAGTCCAATGGGAGGAGTCGGTCCCCCGTGAACACCCTCCAGCCCTCGGGCGCGACCACCAGGGGAATCGGCTCCTGGTCCCGCTCCATCGGCCATGCAGCTGCCGTCTCGATCGCTTGCTGCGGTTGGTCCATGGGCCACGTGCCGGTTGCTCTCCCCGATGGCTCGTTTGGTCCTCCTGCTGCGACCACCATAAATCTCGCGTTACGCGCTAGCTCCATCGGCCCTGCAGCTGCCGTCTCTGTCGCTCGCTGCAGTTGGGCGTTGGCCGACGTGCTAGGCAGGTCATCTCCTGGCATCCTTCTTCCCTCCGACGCATTCACCGTCAATCGTGCGTTGCGCACTGGCTCCATCGGCCCTGCAGCTGCCGTCTCTGTCGCTCGCTGCAGTTGGGCGTTGGCCGACGTGCTAGGCAGGTCATCCGCCTCCTTGCGTGGGGGTGTGGCCTCGTCCGAGCTGATGGGCTCGAACTGTGGGTAGCTCCGAGGTTCCGGGGTTCTTGGCGCCTCGTCGACTGTCCCCTCGACCGTCGAGTCCTCGTGCCGGACCCACGATAGGTATGCGGGCGGCCCCTCGACTTCGCCGATGAGTGAACGGATATGCTCGGCGCGAGCTTCCGGGTTCCCTGCGCTGAGCCACGACCCGTAGGCCGGAGGTGGATCGGGCCATTCCAATGATTCCCCTCCCGGAATGTCGATGACGTCGTAGTCCTCTGACTCGCCCTCGTCGCTGTCGGTGTCACCGCCGGAGCCACTCGTATCCGCCCCACTGGTGCTTAGCGGACTATACACCTCGGCCTCCATGTCGTCGTCGTCGTTGCCATCGCCGCCGTTGGTGTCATCCTCGCTGCCGTCAGCCCCGGTGCCGAATTCGTCCTCCTCGTCTTCCTCGCTGACGCGCTCGTTACCAGCATCCTCGACGCCCTCCGCACTATCCTCGTCCTCACCATCCTCGTCCGCACCGTCCTCGTCCTCACCATCCTCGTCCTCAGCATCCTCGTCTTCACCGTCCTCGTACTCCATTGAGATAGGGGTCTCTTCGTTTACTGAGGTCTCCGCTGTCTCCATCCGAGCTCGAGGTGGCGTGATGGCTCGGTGGGCGAGATTGGCGAACCTGCCGTCGAAGAACGGTGGTTCCGGCTCCGGGTCCTCCCCCATCCTGGCGTCTTGGTCGGCCTCCGTTGTGCTGGCTCGTGGTGACACCGGGCCTGCCTGAAACTCACCGGTCTCAATGCACTGCAGCAGTCCGCCATCCAGCTCCTGCCGTAGCACGTTCAGCGTAGTCGGACTCAATTCCAAGCTCAACGTCGACGGGGGTCGTGGTGGTGTCACCAGGTCGATTGTCTCCTACTGTAGCATTCGGGGTGGGGTACCCATCACTCCGAGGCAAACGTCCCTTACTCGAGGGACAGATGCGGCGACCTGTTCGGCCTGCGCTCTCGGGTGACGGGTGCTTGGCGAACCAGCCAAGGTTGACGTCGGACGCTTGCTCTTCGGGGGGGGTGTCATATTGATCTGTAAACGGAGATGATTATAGTTAGGTGTATATGACCTGTGAGGAGTACTGCCTAGCGTGCGGATAGGATCGTGGCTGGCGAACGATATGGGTTAGTTTAACTGGACTCATGATCGGGTTGCAAATCTTCCGATTGATCTGTTGATTCCCCATGGTACGATTTAAGGTCTGTTATGCTCGCTACCCGACGCTCTTTAGTCGCGACGCTTTGTATGCGTACGATTGTTGGGGAAACAATTTTCACAACCCTGTATGGCCCATCGTAGCGAGGCGCGAGCTTGGCGGCAAATCCATCAGCAGCTTTTGACAGATGATGTTGTCGCAGCAGCACCAAATCCTTCAACACCGGTCTCCATTCCCGTCGGCGCAGATTGTAGTGACGACTTTGGTCCTGAGCGGCTTGCTGGAGGTTCCCCTTCGCCATCCTAAAAATTTCCCGCAAGTGCTTCGCCTTATCCTCCGGTTTTCTTCCTTCACAAGTGGGTCCGGGGTTAACCTCGTTGTACAGCGATCCTGGCAGCCTAGGCTCGCGTCCTTGCACCAAGTATGCCGGACTATATCCACTGCTATCTGATGTGCTGGAGTTGATTGCCAAGCTTAGCTCCGGTAACAAAGCGTCCCAGTTGCTTTGCTCACCATCGAGATATTGCGCTATCATCGTCTTGATGGCCCTTTATGCGCTCTCTGTCGGATTCTGCTGAGGCGTATATGGTGCGGTATGTTGCAGCTCCATTCCCATTCGTTTGAAGAACGACTTGAACTCCCGACTAGTGAACTGGGTTCAGTTGTCGCATACGAACGTCTGAGGTACGCCGAACCGACCCAAGATGCGCTCCCTGAAAGAACGCTCCAGATGCGCCGTCGTAGCCTTCCTCAATGGGACCAGTTCCACCTATTTGCTGAAGTGGTCGAAAAAGACTAGAAGCATCGTATGGCCTTGCTTCGATCTAGGCAGTGCTCCCACGAAATCCGCGCAGAGTACCTCGAATGGCTCCTGGACATCTCTCGTGCGCATCTGTCCTGGTGGTTTCAGTTGACTGACCTTGAACTTCTGGCATGTTTCGCAGTTTCGCACGTACTTAGCCACATCCCGAAATAGCCCTGGCCAAAAGTATCTCTGCAAGACCCTTTTCGTAGTCTTCCAAATTCTTTGGTGTCGGCGGATGGTTGATCGTGGCATTTCCTTCAAGACCCTTTTCCGCAATTCTTTCCCCACGCAGAGTTTCCAAGGCACGCATTCTTCGTCGTCAGTGCTTCGGTTAGATCGTCGGTAAAGCTGCCCTTCCTCTTGCACGTAGTCAGGGTACTTCTCCGGTTCCTTCTGTATGGCTTCTCTCATCCGGTTCATCCACTTGCACTGCACGCGTTCCTCGGTCAGCTGCTGTAGTGTCTCCAGCGGTTGCCTAGACAGAGCGTCGGCCACGACGTTCTGGCTCGCTCGACGATAATGTACTACGAACCGGTACTGCTGGAGTTCGAGTGCCCATCGCGCTATCCGTCCCGTGGGGTTACCAATGGAATTAAGCCACTTTAGCGCCAGATGATCCGTGATAACGTCGAACTCGTAGCCCTCCAGGTAGCAACGTAGCTTACGAATCGCCCAAACGATGGCGAGACATTCCTTCTCAGTAGTGGAATAGTTCTCTTCGGCCGATGATAACCGTCGACTAGCATAAGCGATAACTCGTTCCGTCCCTTCGATCCGTTGTGTCAGCACGGCACCGAGTCCATAGTCGCTGGCATCCGTCTGTAGTACGAAGCGTTCCGTAAAGTCCGGGCATGCGAGCACTGGTGCCTTGGTGAGTCGGGCCTTCAATTCCTCAAACGCCTCCTGCTGGCTGACATCCCATGTCCACTTCTGATTTTTACGCAGCAACTTGGATATTGGCTGCACAATGCTTGTAAAGTTGGGTACAAATCGGCGATACCATGACGCGATACCCAGGCATCGGCGAAGCTCCTTCACATTGGTCGGTGGCAGCAACTCCTCGATCGCTTCAATCTTTGCTGGGTCGGTGTGAATTCCCTCTTCACTGACGACGTGTCCCAAGTAAACAAGGCTCTTCTGGAAGAAGCAGCACTTGTCTCGGTTGAGCCTGAGCCTTGCGTCACGCAGTCGTCTGAACACCTCCCGCAAGTTTTCGGCATGCTGCTCCAGTGTAGCCCCGATAACGATTATATCGTCCAAGTATGCAAACGCATACGGCTCCATCTCGGGACCAATAACTCCGTCCAAAGCGCGCTGAAAGGTTGCGGGTGCGGAATGCAACCCGAACGGCATCACCTTCCAGTGGTACAGGCCCCGGCCGGGAACGGTGAACGCCGTGCACTCCCTGCTATCCTCCGCTATGGGTATTTGCCAATACCCGTTCTTCAGGTCCAGCGTTGTGATGTATTTCGCGTTCCGAAGCTTCTCTAGGATATGGTTGATCCTTGGTAGTGGGTACGCATCCGGAATAGACTGCGCATTAAGCTGCCGGTAATCGATGCACATCCGCACCTCTCCGGTCTTCTTTCCCACCAGCACTATTGGAGCACTGTGTGGGCTTCTTGAAGGCTCTATCCGTCCGTCCCGAAGCAACTCGTCCACCTGATCATCGATTATCCGTTGCATGGCTGGATTCTTCGGGTAATACCGCTGCTTGATGGGGCGGTTGTCCCTCAACACGATCCGGTGTTCTGCGATGTGGGTAACTCCAGTGACTTCGTCAAACTTGGCCAATTCACTTCGCAGAAAGTCATCCACCCACTCGCGTTCCGTGTCCGGCACCTGGTCCCCAGATATGGTACTCAAAAGGTTAGCTTTGTTAAGGTCTTCCTCTGTAGTCTCTCTCCGTGGTTTCCGGAACGGGTTGTTCCTCCTGGCTACCTCGCAAATTGGGGTAGTACCGGGCCTCCTGTATACCGTTGGGTACGGTATGTATACTCCGTGCACTGGGTGAAATGCTTGCTTCCGTGGTGCGTGGTAGTTGAAGTTGGGCCTGCCCGCACTCCAAACGCATCTCTATCCCGCACAAGAAGTCCATTCCTAATATTACTTCGTCGATGATTGTTGGTAACACCAACACTGGTAGGGTCGAGTGTCGCTGTCCTAGCTGCACACGAACCATTAGTGCTTCCGTCACTTCTCTTCTCGATCCATCAGCCAAACATATCCTGCTCCGGACAGCGCGTCTATTGGACGAAGTAGCGATGCGTTGTGCCACTTTTGCGCTCACGAAGCTCCTTGTTGCCCCTGTGTCAATCGTAGCTACCAAGGCCAGGTCCTCAATCCGAACGGAAGCTACGATTCTCCCTCGCTCGAATCTCATTGTTGTTGTTAGCGGCGTGTGGGTTGCGCTGTCTCCAGCCGTTCGCCCGGCGGCTGGGAGCGCGATTCGTTTCCCAGCAAAAGTTCAGCCGAGCATTTTGGCATTCTCGGCTAAAGTGGCCCACTTGGCCGCAGTTTCTACAAGCGCGACGGATGTCAATGCATTCCTCCGCTTCTTGTATCCGCTGATTGTTCGCCTCTGCACTGCTGCTTGGCTTTGTAGTCCTCTCCGAACGCCGATGCTCCATGCTGCTCTTAGAGCGCACGGCTTCTCGTGCCTTCCCGTCCTCGAAAGTCGTGATCAGCTTGGTCAACTGGGCCAGCGTGGAGAACTCGTGTCGCCGCGTGTAGAGCTGGTACTCGGGAAGCAAGTTCTCGTAGATCCGACTTAGTTCCTGATCCTCTGTGTATGCGGCACGACGCATCATGACCCGGATACTGAGTAGGTACGAGGTAAAGTGCTCGCCAGGGCGTTGCATTCTATCTCGTATTTCGTCCTCTAGCCTTTGGAAATAGCGTGGTGGCAAGAAGAATTCTAAGAAATCCTTCCTGAACTCGCGCCAAGTCCCCTCGTACATCCTGGTTACACGGAACCAGTCGGCCGCTGCTCCCGTCAGCAATCCAGCGATTGCTGGCATCAATTGCTGCTGTGTATCAATTTGATAGATGGCTATCATATCCTCCAGATGTTCGATGAAACGCAGCGGGTCAGCAGCTCCTCCGTCAAAGAAGACGCCCCATTTCCGAAGTCGATCCACAAAACCGAGTTGCAGACTACGTTCGTTTTGTGAACCGGTGCTGCGAGAGTGATCGTCGCGAATCCTCGTTGAATCATTGCTGCTCAGTGTGGACACAGGTACCCGTAACGTCGGCTGGTAAAAACTAGTCCTTCTCCCGGTGCCGGGGATACACCTCGGGACCTGGGTTAATTTTCCGGCGTTGGACTCGCTCCGAGGGTAAACTCCAGCTCGGCGAGCCTCTGCACGGCTTCCTTGGGTAATTCCGGTTGACTTGCGAAAGCAGCGAGACGGCTCCGCAATTCTTCCACGGTGCCTTCTGGATCCTGGCCGAACTCCTTCAAGATCGCTTGTAGCTCGCTCTTACGGCGGTAGGATATCCATTGCACACCCATGGTTTTTTTATACTGCTTGGTTGTTAGTATTAGTCCTTGTTGTATTCCTGGTACCAATCCCTGTGGTATTCCGTGTGATAATCCCGTGTAATAATCCTTGAAATGATCCTGATGATAATCATTGCTGGTTGCGTTGTTGTTCTTGCTCTGCTGCTATTTGCTGATTTGCCATAGGACTCTGTCGTATCGCTTATCGGGTCACCTGCTCGTGGCTCGTATTTGCGTGGCCGGGGAACAAAGAAAAGTTCGGAGACATTAAATATACCGCTGCGATGAGTGAAACCCTGATATTTTGCGAAATCCAAACGCCCTTTTTCCCTCTCTCTCTAACTTCGTCCCCCTAAGATAAACTGATGACGTTTTAAGTCATAAAGGATGGAATATCTCAAATTTTCTACTCAGGTCCCTGCTCGGGCGCCATCTGTAAGGAAGTTTCTAAGGCCGGGGTATGTCTCAGTCCGGCCAGGGCTACTCACAGAAAATTTATTGATTTGGACTGGGAACGCCTGGTGAAAACGAGATGCAGCGACACGATGATGGGCTGGTCGCTACCTAACGGGGAAAGGGAGCAAGAGTTTTGGGGAACAGGGCTCGTGACTAGCGCGTCCGGGCGACGAGCGATTCAGTGGGTTCTGTACGCGATTTCTGTTCAATAGAGGAGTACAGGCTGCCACTATTGCATAGAGATCTGGACCATCAACACCAACCAACACCACCACGAGGACTACCAGACGAGGCCTTGGTAGTCGTCGGCGCGGAGTTGCTTGTGTATGCACTGCACAGAGAAACCAACAGAGATGACCAACAGCTCGGGTGAACGCGATGCGTACGATTGATCACAGCTTTCATCCAATAGGAGAGTACAGGCTACTACTATTGGAGGAAAATCCGGATCATCAACACCAGTCAACACCACCACGAGAGCTACCAGACGAGGCCTTGGTAGTCGTCGGCGCGGAGTTGTTTGTGTATGCACTGCACAGAGAAACCAACAGAGATGAGCAACAGCTCGGGTGAACGCGATGCGTACGATTGATCACAGCTTTCATCCAATAGGAGAGTACAGGCTACTACTATTGGAGAAAATCCGGATCATCAACACCAGTCAACACCACCACGAGGAGCTACCAGACGAGGCCTTGGTAGTCGTCGGCGCGGAGTTGATTGTGTATGCACTGCGCAGGGAAACCGACAGAGATGAACAACAGCCTGAGTGAACGCGATGCGTACGATGGATCACAGCTTTCATCCAATAGGAGAGTACAGGCTACTACTATTGGAGAAAGTCCGGATCATCAACACCAGTCAACACCACCACGAGAGCTACCAGACGAGGCCTTGGTAGTTGTCGACGCGGAGTTGCTTGGTATGCACTGCGCAGGGAAACCGACAGAGATGAACAACAGCCTGAGTGAACGCGATGCGTACGATGGATCACAGCTTTCATCCAATAGGAGAGTACAGGCTACTACCTATGGAGAAAGTCCGGATCATCAACACCAGTCAACACCACCACGAGAGCTACAAGACGAGGCCTTGGTAGTCGTCGGGGCGGAGTTGCTTGTGTATGCACTGCGCGGGTCACTCGACACACTAGGGAGGAATGCACACTACCACTTATGTCATGCCCCACCTTTTCTTATGTTTTATTTGCGTTTTATTTGTTCTTCTTTGTGGGCTACTCTCTATGTATATATATGTATATATATATATATATATATAAAAAAAATATATAATAGGCCGCCTATCCGCACGTGAGCTGTCACTATTTTTTCAATTAACCTTAAAGCTCACCGCGTTGGTCCTAGTTTGTTTTGTTTGTTGTTGTTCCGTTGCGTTGTTCCGTTGTCTTCTTATGCCTGGTCGTGTGGGGGGTATCCGTAATCCTGTGTGTCGTTTTCCTTGGTCCTTTGATTCCGTCGCGAATAGTTACTTTGTCTTAGCGTTGTGCGTCCACTCGATTTCAATCCCGAACAATCACTGACTACAGCGACAATTAATTGTCGCGTTGTTTGCCAAAATTTTCCCTCTGCCAGCGTCGCTTTTGTTGCTTTGCCCTTGACACACATATTTTGGGCGCCGATGCAACGGGTCTTTTCCCGGCGTCGATCGATTGTGCCTGGTACGAGATTCTACGCAGCGCTGCTTACGCCTCTGCTTCTTGTCTGTCGCGTACTTTTGTCGCGTGCCAACTCTCAAGTCGACGCAGGTGGCTTGCCGTCCCTTGCTCTCTGCCGCTATTGTCTCTGCTGCACTGCTCTGACGTCGCGGCTTGCGCTGTGTGCATGTTTTCCGTCTTGTCGCTTCGACGTCAGCCATGTACTTGTATGTGTGCGCTGTGTAGCGGCCGTTGTCTCTCGCTCTCTCTGCCTAGCCTCTGTCGATCCATGCATTGCACTGCGCATGTGTCGTCGCTCTTTGCTTTCGTCTCTTTGTGTCTGATCTTGCTGTGAGTACGAGTGCGACAAGTGTGCATTGTTCTCTGTCCGCTGCCGTTTGCTGGCTCTCTGTCTCGCTGCCGTATTGCTGGCTGCTTCCAGTGGGAACATTACTCGCCGTTTAGTTTGATATGCCGGCTGGAGTGATGGGATGTGCCTGTTTAAAAGGCAGAGTGTGGTTTTGGGGGCCAAAGTATAATATTTACAATAAAATAATTAATTTTATATATTAAGATATTTTAAATAAAATTTTTTTTTTAAATTTAAATTTTTTTTAACAATTTATTAATTTAAATAAAAAAAATACAATTTCTGTAAACAGCTCATGCCCTCTTCTTCTTATTACTCTCTGTTCACCATAATAAGATTTACGTTTTCGAATACATTCAATATAGTCAGAGTGACAGAGTTTTTCAGCAACGCTTTCTTTGACACCTTTAATTTTCTTAATTTCTTTGTCCGCTGTCCTTTCACAGTTTTCTACCTTGTAGGAATAAGCCTTTGCTTTTAAGCCTGCAAAAGATTTCATAATCTTTCCTGCATTTTCATCTTTAAATATACCTTACTCTTTGTTGTTTGCTGGAATTATGTTATATGGATTTGTAGAGCTATAATTGGATGTATCAAAACGTTATGGATTTGTTTATATGAGGTTATAAACATCTTCAACAGAGGATGGAATAAACGAATCAGTGTCCATATAAAAAATCATAGTCGAAGGACTTTTTATGCTTAAGAAATTATAATAATTATACATAAGCCATTTCGACAATTCTATGACTGTTGCTCCTATATAGATTGGTTTATCATAATGAATGAGCGATGTTGTATTCTCAAGTGCTGCTAAGTCATTACAGAAAATGTTCATGCTATGGAAATTGTCATTGCGACTAACTGTCTGAAGCCAGGAGAATTTAGCTTGGAATGGTAAACAGTAACTAGTCGTATTGCACGTCTTTTCTCTACGTTTTCCATAGTTTTGCCGTAAACAGCATTATTCATTAACTTGAAAAATTTTCTTTGAAACTCATTTTTTGATGATTTTCTATGAGAGTTGTTTAAGTTAATGTAAGGCTCAAGCCAACGTCGTTGCGTAAAAGACAAAACTATATGAATTTGTAGTAAATTTAACCCTTGTTGCATGCAGAGTTGCAATTGATTTAAATGGATAATATAATTGGTTTTATTATTCAAGTCTGCAATTAATTTTATTTGTTTTCCTCCGGGTGGGACTTTATTTTCTGGACAGAATGGTAGACAATTACGCTTGTCATGAATCTCTTTAGGGTATTGCAAATCTACTTCTAAAACATATCCTACATCATCATCAGCAGAAATGTTTGAGTGTTTTGATATATCTTCTTCAGACAAGAATTTAAAATTTCTAATGGCAGCACTTGACACATTGCCCACCCTTATAAATTGTTTGCATCTATATATGAGAGATAGTTTGTGTCAAGGTTGGGCTTAAAATCTTTTTGATGAGGATTATTTGCAATTGAAATACGTTGACTACATTGTGTCAAATCTCCACGAACAGCCAATTTAAGAAAATTATGGGTGCCGGAATCAATAAACAACTCGAGTTTAACTTTGGTAAACTTGAGCATTGCATGCCAAGAGATGGAAGGAGCCATTACATAATTAATTGGGTCTAACTTATAAATTTTATAACAGATGGATCTAAAATTTTCAAAAACATCTGCAAGAATAATTACATCAATTTACAGGTATAGTTTTAAGTAGTCAGAAAAGGTTTGACACTTAAAACTACCCCATACCTGTTGTGCAAACTCATAGTTTTTAATGCTACACTCCTCATCGTTTAGCGCGATATAAAAAAAGTTCTCTAGATGGGAGTTGTCTCGCAGCTAGTTTAGAACAAGAAAGAATAGTACAGTCGAGCACGCCCGACCGTATAAAACTCTCTTCATTTTAATCCCGATTAAATTATTAAAATCGGTATCGAGATATTACATTGTGCAGTACTTCCATCAAAACACCGTGAAACATAAACAATCTAAGCTAAATCATAGCGAATACAATCAATCTAAGCGAATACACATACGTTTGACATTATATGTATGTATGTGTGTATATTTTAAATGGCAATGCATTTACACTGTCGCTAGGAACCTCCATACCAGAATTGGTGATCCTAGGTGCCATGGTTACTGAGATATTCGCCGGCAACAACGATTTTTTCCGAGATGTGTGTGGACATGGCTATATCGACTCGGCTTGTGATGCTGATCAAGAATATATATACTTAATGGGGTCTGCCACGCCTCCTTCTGCCTGTTACATACTTTTGCACAAACCCAATATACTCTTGCAGAGAGTATAATAATTAAACAATAAGGAAAAATAAAAATTAAACAAATTTCAACAATAAAATCAAAATGGAAGGAGGAGCAGCAGCCGAATCAACCCTTTCCGATGCCAGCATGGCACAAGTTATAAATCAACTAAAAGACGTTGAAAAATTCAAGGGAGACAAAAACACTCTCTACACGTTTGTCAATCGAATTGATTACATCTTGGCATTATACAACACCAACGATATACGTCAACAATCGATCATATTTGGCCTGATGCTGATGTTATGCTATCCCTTGGCATAAATAATCTTAATACCTTAACAGATCTTCGGAAGCAATTGGTACTCAACTATAAAGCCCAGACGAACAATCACATCCTTCTAGAGGACTTCAGGAACACACCTTTTAAGCGAACGTTCGCGAATTTCTGGAGGAAGCTGATCAACGCAGGCGTACTTTAATGAGTAAGCTAGAACTAGAGAATAATATCGATGAAAAAACACTATACTCGCGGTTAATTAAAACTAGTATTGACGATTTGATCCAAAAGAATTATAAATTGCGAAATACCCGATTTAAGATCGCTTATAAATTTATTGCTAGAAAAAAAACTTTATGATCAACCTTGCCAAAATTTTAATTTCACTAAAACAAAACAAGAAAAAAGAATTAAAGCCACTCCCAACCAATTCCAATTTTCAAAAATTTGCAACATTTCTTCAACCAAATAATACACCATATGTTTCATATATAAATCATCCACCATATTATCAACAACCACTTCATCCATTACAACAACATTACAATATGCCTCATACTAGCAACTACTTACCTCGACCATTACCATCCGTACCAAATCCGACAAGACCAGTACAATTTCAACCTCGTCAAAATTTATTTGACCAAAACCGTTTTTGGACAAATTCAGAGTGCCACTTTACAAAAGGCTCCGGTTAATAATACACCTGGTGTTCCACATCCACCAATGAAACGCTCTAGACCAGCAGAAAGTGGACAGAGTAAAATGAGCATAGATCAAGAAGCTAGGTATCAAGAAGAATGGAATTATCAAGAGTATTTACAACAAGAATATTACAATAAATTAGCTTCATATCCACAATCCTATTAAGACTACGGATATCCTCAAAGCTTTGATAATGCCGAAACTTCTACACCAGTAGCCGAAAAAAGAAACTGAACGAGATAGAGCTCGATCAAGCCGAAAATTTTCCGTCACCAGCCTCGAAACCAACAATTCATTAAACTTACCCATAATGATTTTTTCCGAGGTGTGTCTAGTTTTTGCTCATTGTGGGCAAATGGGGAGTGGCATCGAAAAAAAAAAAAATTTTGTTTTGTTTGACTGACTAAATAAGTGATCGATTGACACCAAGTTCGAACTTGTAGCTCTTATCATCTCTGAAATCTGTTTGTTGATACGGTCGGACAGACGGACAGACAGACAGACGGACATGGCTATATCGACTCAGCTTGTGATGCTGATCAAGAATATATATACTTTATGGGGTCAGCCACGCCTCCTTCTGCCTGTTACATACTTTTGCACAAACCCAATATACTCTTGCAGAGAGTATAAAAACTATCTAGATAGTCATAAGGGAAAACTCCCTTCCGACGCATTTGTTTAAATTGTATACCTTCAAACTTTCTACTTAAAAGCATGAAGTCTTCGTCGTTAAGATAGCTGGAAAGTTTTTCTAAACTAGAGTTTAAAAATCTATTAGAGTCAATAAACTGAATATTGTATACATATTTTTTGTCTATTGTGACTTTTTTAGTGATCGATATATATAATTCCTTGTTGCAAGGGGGGAAAGCGAGACGCGAGATCTAAACGGGGAGTGCCAACGTTGTTCTCAGCAATGTCACACGCTGCTCCGCGAGATCGAAACGGAGCGCCGAGGTACTCGGGCGGCTGCCGCTGTTTTCAGGCGAGGAGTGCAATGGGGAGGGGGGGAAAGCGAGACGCGAGATCTAAACGGGGAGTGCCTTCGTTGTTCTCAGCAGTGTCGCGCGCTGCTCCGCGATATCGAAACGGAGCGCTGAGGTAGTCTGACGGCTGCCGCTGTTCTCAGGCGAGGAGTGCAGTGGGGGTTAGGACGATGCGAACGCGAGATCTAAACGGGGATGCCACCGTTGATCTCAGCGAGCCGCTGCGTCTTCTCAGCGGAAGACGGCGTTGATTCGTGAGAGTTAAGTGTGACTCCAGGGGTACCGTAGAGTCACGACTATCCTCGAACGAAACGGAAGTAACGGGAGTAGGTATGTGGTGGGTGAAATCTAACCAGTACTGGGAATGTGTTTCTTAGTAATGCACTGTTCGTTTTCGTTTCTCTCGTCTTTCTTTATTCGTTCTTTCTTTCCTACAGTCGCGCCTAACTGTCGCACTGGCCCTAACGGCTTTTCTACTTACAGTTATTGTCTTCCGTTTGTGTTTCGCTGCTCACGTCCGCTCGTGTTGGCTCTCGATCGCAAAGTGCTGGCAGCGTGCTCGATCGAGCAGCCCGGAAGCTGTCCCTAAGCTCCTATCGACAAAATATTCGATAGCTTAAATGATATTTTTCTTCATGAAATTCTCTTAACAATAGTTCACTAAATCTAATAATTCAAAGAGAAAGCTCGCCCTCCGTTGACCCTCCGGAAACGGGTCCTCCGGTCACGCCTTCCGCCTTCGTCGACTCCCCTCAGGAATCGCACCGTCTCCGCGTCTCTGTCCACGGACACCTCTCCTGCGTCTTCTTCGCTGCTTATCCAGATGCAGCCGTCGTCCATAGTAAATTCTCTGTACTGTTGTTGGTTGCGGAAGAGAGAAGTAGAATAAGTATTAATAGCCCTACCCTACCTGCTACCTTCCTACCAGTGCGACTGTCAGGCTGACTTATGCCATACATTACAAAATTCTTATTTTTAATTGTACAATTTATTCTTATTCTACTGATTATACTTCCCGTGCCTACTAAAATCCCCTCTCTTTGTCCTTCTGGGCCTGCGTCACTCGCCCTTCCCTCTGGCGAGCTCGCGGCCTGCAGGGGAATCCAGGGTTTCGTCATTGTCTTCAGGGTTCTGGAAATAAGGTTTAAGTGCGATTAAGTTGGCCACCCGCTTCTTGCGTTCACCTTCGCGAGTGAGACGCACGATGCTGGGGGAGATGAAGCTAGCTACACTGAAGGGCCCATCGTATTTCGGGCGAGTTTGGCCGCAAATCCTTCTGCTGCACTGGACAGATGGTGCTGCATTACCATGACCTCTGCTCCAACGGTGGGTCGCCATTCCCTTCTCCTGAGGTTATAGTGTCTCCCTTGGTCCATTGATGCCTTCTGTAGGTTGTTCCGCACTATCTCGAACACTTCTTGTAGCTTCCTCTGCTTGTCCTGCGGACTCACCGGGTTCGTGGCCGATCCAGGTGTTACCTCGTCGTATAGTACCGCCGGGAGGAGAGGTTCTCTACCCTGCACGAGGAACGATGCGCTGAATCCTGTCGAGTCCGCCACACTGGAGTTGAACGCCAGCGCTATTTATAATAACAATTGTTGCAGGAATGTTTTATGTCGTTGTATGTAAGTTATAACGAGTTATGATTTATTGTATTATATACAGTCGAACAAATGTATATACACCAAATAAATGTAATATTATAAAACAACACATACACCAATGCATACACACAGTCAACTGCCACTTGTTCTAATTATTAGCACACTGTATATACTTGTGTATATACTTATAGACACGTACAAAAATTCAACCCGCACTATTATTCAGCAGCTGCAGCTACGACACAAGACAAAAACACACGAGTTTCCTCGACTTTCCTCTGCCGCGCCAGGGGCAGAGCGAGCCAGCGCCAGGCGATCGTTCCAACTGCCAACGCTAGAGACGACAGCCGAATCGAATCCCCGACACGAGCCCACTCCCACTCGCCTGTCTCAGCATCCAAAGCCCGTGTGACCGCCCAGTGGCCTCACCACCACACATTGGACTTGTTTATTATAAACAATTGGTGTCTTAATCATAACATTGGGTGTATGTGTGTGTGAGTGCAGGCATTGCTTTTGCTACTGCTGCTGCTATCCTTTGGGGGGGACAGAACGAGCGAAAGCAGTGGTGCAAAAACAATGCCATTCCTCTGGATATAGAAAATTTACTTACGGATCTACGTTACAAACTAACATATATTCTAAGCTTATCTACTAACAATTTGGTTTGAATGAGTGTGTGTGTAATTAATACAGTTGTGATTGTGTGTGTGTTTAATATTAATGATTAAGGGGTATTTTTGGTTAGAGTGGCCAATTTATACTCTAACCAAATTGGCCCTTATTTAATATTAAATAGTTTTTTTTTAATTTATTATAAATTAATTTTAGTCTCTTTAGTATTAAGACAACTTTTTGTTAGTAGATTTAGGCTTATTTTAATTGAATATATTTTGTAATGTACTATTTATGTGTCATGTGCGGCATCAGTATTTTATAATTATTAAATTAAAACCATAAGCCAGCAGTTATGATAAGAGATTGAATGAGAGAATTGTTTTGTTTTGTTATTATTATGTTGAATTTGTGGCAATTGATTCAAACGGACAATTTATGAGCCAATGTTTAGGCAGAGACTGTGGCTACTCAAAATTGTCCATTTAATATATTGCCAGATTTGATGACTAAAATTGGGAAGAGGACTTTGTATTACCAAATTGAGATGGGTGTTATGTTAGCACATTGCTTTCTCTCTTTATACTTATAGCACTTAGCAAGTCAATATTGGATCTGCCATGATTAGGTAAAAAGGGGGGAAATTTGATAGAAATATGCAACAATTTTAGTTGCGTTATGATTGAGTTTAAAATATATGAATATAGTTATGAGTATAAGTGTGTTCTTATAAATAAAATTCTAAGAAATTAATAATTATAGTGTGTATGACTTAAATTAAATAGATATTAAATTATGTGTGTACACATTCTTATGAATGTATGTGTTTTTTTTTTTTTTTTTTATTCAGTGAATTATAGTACAAAATATACAAAGGGAGGGGTGGGGGGTAAGCCAGACTTGCGGTACCGCCGCGAAACAATGCTTCGCAAATCTGGGTGGCCTAAGATGGCCTCTCTGGGTTAGTTCTCCGCAGTCTCTCCAGCCGGCGTAGCTCGGTGCATAGAAGGTGAGCGAAGGTGCAAACTGACGTCTAGTTTCGGTGGCTGACCAGCATCAGTGGGACCAGGTCTGAGGTGTTGAGTACCACACCTAGTGTTCTTTCCAATTGTGCCCTCTCGGCAGAGAAGCGTGGGCAGTTGAGCAGAACGTGTTCCGCGCTCTCGATAGTGTGACAAACTGGGCAAAGTGGGTCGTCCTCGTGGCCAAAGCGGTGTAGGTATTGCTTGAAGACTCCGTGGCCGCTCACTTGGGTGAGATGGAAAGTGAGTTCGCCGTGCTTGTGTCCTATCCATGTTGCGATGTCCGGGATTAGTTTGTGGGTCCAGCGCCCCTGGGATGATCTGTCCCATTTGTTTTGCCATTCTGAAAGCCGTCTGTCTTTCGCTACTTGTTTAATTGTGGCGATGTCTGCCATAACAGTCGGCGATCTCTTGCTGGTGTAGACTTCGCTTGTCTCTGCCACTGCCAGCTCAACGGGGGTTATGCCACTTATGACCATGGCCGCGTCGGTGGATATTGTTCTGAATCCAGAACACACACGCAGAGCTCCTGTTCGGAAGTTCGAGACTAGCCCTTTCATGTAGCTGAACCTGTTGGTTGCGTTCCGCCAAATTGGTGCGGCGTACATCATTGACGACCTAGCCACGTTAAAGAGGAGCCTTCTACTCTGGCTCGGGGCCCCTGTGGTTCATCATCATTCTCGTCAGCGCGTTCAGAGTGAGCTTGTCTGTCTTATGGGAAGCCTCCAGGTGCTCTCTGAAGGACAGCCTAGTGTCCAGCATGACACCCAGGTACTTTATTGCTCTTTGCGATGAAATTGTGGTTCCTCCTACGACTACGTGGGCTGTTTCCACCCGTTTGCGACTGATCAGTACAGCCTCAGTTTTGTGGTTGGCCAGTTCCAGTCCAGCGAGCCTGAGCCAGTTCCCGATGCGGCAGATGGCCTCGTTCGTTGCTTCCTCGACCTCAGGAATAGTTTCCTCACCGTGACGATGGCCACGTCGTCGGAAAATCCAACTATCTCCTAACCTTGCCCAAATTCGAGCCTCAGGATTCCGTCGTACATCGCGTTCCATAGGAGCGGGCCAAGAACCGAGCCTTGTGGTACTCCTCGTGTTACTTGGTACGTATGAGTACCGCTCTCTGAGGTGTAGTAGAGCCATCTTTCGCGCAGGTAGCAGCATATTATATTGGTGAGGTAGCTAGGCAGGTTTAAACTCCTGATAGCCTCCAGTATCCTTGCCCAGGACGCTGAATTAAAGGCGTTCTTGATGTCCAGAGTGGTTACGAGGCAGTATTGCTTGCTTCCACCAAGCCACCTGGTCCCTTCAATGGCATTTGAGGCCGTGCTAGTGACCTTAGTGAGCGCATCGATAGTTGAGCGAGACTTCCGAACTGGGCATCCGAGAGGCCGCCCCGGGCTTCGATTTCGGTTCTCAGGCTTGTTTCGATTAAGCCTTCGAAGATTTTTCCTGCCGTGTCCAGGAGGCAAATTGGACGATAAGACGAGGCCTCGTTAGGGTCTTTACCAGGCTTCGTGATGAGCGCGAGATTCTGGTGCTTCCATATCCGGGGGTATATACCGTCAGCAAGACATTTGTTGAACACCTGAGCAATTACCGTTGGCAGGAGACTGATCGCCAGTTTTAGCGCTCTGTTCGGGATGCCGTCCGGACCTGGAGCTTTCTTGTTGGGGACCGATCTTGCCAATCGGAGCAGCTCCTCCGTTGTGACAGGCAGTATCTCTTGCTGTGGTAGTGGTTCTGGTTCTGTAGTGTCAGGGGGCTCTTGCTGCTTAGGGAAGAGAGTCTCGATTATTTGCAGGAGTTTGCTGTGTTCCGAGGGGCCTGAGCTCTTGAAGGCATTCATCCTCTTCATGACCACTTTGTAGGCTCTACCGAACAGGTCGTGTTCAGCTTCGTCGCATAACTCCAGGAAACATCTTCTTTTGCTTTCTTTTATGGCTTTTTTGAGGATTCTCTTCTTGGCGGCGTATGTTGCTCTTAGTTCCTCGTAGTTTGGACCTCCACGGGCTCCGTAGTAAAGTCGCCGTGAGCGAATGCAGTCCTGCCTGGCTATGTGGATATCCTGGTTCCACCAGTACACTGGCCTGTGGCCGGTGAAGGCACAGCACTTTTTCATGCTTGATTCGCACGCCAGCTTGACTCTGTTCATAAGCTGATTGGCCATCTCCTCGGCAGTGCCAGTTACCGTTGTGGGACTGACTGCGTCCTTGAAAGCTTGGATGTTTAGAGTTGAGTCCCTGTAGTGAGGTCTTGTCGCTGTGCCAGAGCGTTGAGAATTGCTGAGGACTTCACACAAAATGGCTTGATGGTCGCTTGCAGTGTAGTGGTCGCTCAGTTTCCAAGTCATTTTTCTGGCAATCTGGCAACTTGCGTGAGATCGATAATGGATCCGCTTCCCGCTCTGGTAAAGGTGTTAGTACTTCCGTGGTTCTGGAGTATAAGGTCTAGTGACGAGAACGCCTCCACGAGTATACTCCCTCTTGCATTAGTTGACGGCGACTGCCAATCAGTTGCCCATGCGTTGAAGTCACCTCCAACGATGACCGGAGAGTGAGCTCTTACATCGTCGTCTAGGACGTCAATGCAGTTGCTGAACTCGGCCAGGGACCAGCTGGGTGGGAGGTAGCAGCTGTATATCCAAATATTCCGGACTTTTACTCTGTTTAGCGTCGCTTACTGGTAGTGGTGGTGACCCGCATGTCCAAATTGCTGCCTTATTGTAATTGTCCGCGGTCCACGTACCGCAGGTTGGAGCCCTATAGGGTTCGCTCAGAATGGCCAAGTCTATTCTGAACTCTCTAATTGACTCAGCCAGCAGATCCTGGGCGGCCGTGCAATGGTTGAGGTTGAGCTGGAGGAGCCTCAGCATCGTGAATTTTGGATTGCTTCACGGTATGCTGGACATCTGAAGCTACCCGAGACGTGGTTTGAGGGTTCAATCTTGAGACGTACGCAGACGCAACAGGAGGGCGTGTTTTGGCACTTGTTTGCCTGGTGGCCGATTTCGCCGCATTTAAAGCAAGCCCCTCTCATGTCTTCCTTGCTTTTGCAGTTTAGGGCAATGTGTCCGAACTCTAGACATCTATAGCACCGTTGTAGTTGGATAACGGGTCTAATCCTACATTTCACCCACCCAATGCGGATTTTGCCTTTCTGGGCCAACGCTTGGGCACTCGCTGTGGGTAGAGATAGGATAGCTCTTTGTAGACCGTCTCTCGTCGCCCTAAGTGAAATAACTGCCTCACTTGTGAAGGAGTTTCCACCCGTTGCTGTGTTAACGGCTGAGATGATGTCCTCTTTGGTGGTGATCTCGTCAAGGTCCCGAATTTCGACCCTCTCCTGCTCGGTGAGAGCTTTCACAAATGGGTTTGAAGCATTTGCCCCGGAGTTTTTTTTTTTTGAAGGGGGACGTGGGGGTGGAAAATAAAAAAGGAGAAAAAAAAGGTGGCCGCTTTAGGCTTTTGTAGAACCCCGCATTAATTCCAAAAAAATCCCCCTATTTAATTGGATTGTCCCTTTTTTTTTAGTTTCTTTTTCCTTGCGGGGGTTTCGGGAAAAAGAAAAGGGAAGAACCAAAAGGGGGTCGGGGGGGTTGGGTGGTGGATGGAGGGCAAACAAACTCCCCATCTTTTCGATCTGCTTTTCTTTGGCGGTGTAGGTCTCTGCTCTACTGTATCCTCTCTGGGCCTTTTTGGTGTAACGTGGCTCAATGTCTGGCTTTTGGGTACACGTCTGATGAAGCTTTCCTTTTGCGAAGACGTCTGCGATGCAGCTATGCAGCCAACTATTCGTTTTGCAGAACCGCGTACTTGGATAGAAACTGGTTCCTTGCAGGACGGAAAAGAAACGCATCTACACAAAAAAAAAATAAACTCGGGGAAAAAAATATATGTGTGAATATGATTGTGTAATCAGTGTGTCAGTGTGTGAATCCGATGAAAACTGCTGCCGCTGCTACATGCTGCGTCTGATGCTGCTGCCGCTGCTGCTGTTGACTGCTGTTGTTGTTGCTGTCGCAGCCATCGCCACCGCCACCGCCACCATCACCATCAGTGATGATCAGTGAAAGCATCGGCACTGGATATTATTGGCCGATGGTATATGGACCAAGAAACACTGCTCAAGTGTTTCTATGGTGTGTGCCAGCACATTGAAGAAACAGTTGCTGGCAGTTGTTGTTTGCTTGTTGATGTTGTTGTTGATGTGTGCGCATCGCCTCTAGAGCTTCAGTAGGACGATCAGCGGTAGACGTTGCTGCATTGTAGTGCAGTCAAAACGCCACCACTGAGTTGTAGCTGAAGTCCGGACGATGGTAACCATATGTAGAGTGTGCCAGCACATTGATGTAGATATTGTTGCATTGGAAAATGCAACACAAACATTGGCTGGCAGTATGGATGTAAGTTGTTGTTGTTGTTGAAAATTGGCTCAGGGATCCAGCAGAATGGACAGTGCAGCATAATATCGCTAGCAAGCTGAACCCATATGTAGCTGAACTGGATTTGGCCAATTGTTGTGGTGTGTGTAGATGTGTGTGCCAGCACATTGATGTAACTAGCAATTGCTGGCAGTATTGGTTGTGTGCTGCTGCTACATTTGTGTTGTAGCAGACAAATGATGTTTCTTTAAGCATGTAGACATCTATACTTGCAACCAGGGCGCCAGTCGCATGACATTGGCGGTGCTGAAGACGATGACGACGACGCTGATGACGACGACGACAGTGGCAGCAACGACGACAATGACGACGACAACAACAATGATGACGACAACGATGATGATGACGCTGGCTGGAGCCTGAAGATCAGCATGATGATGTTGATGTGTGTGAGTGTGTGTGTGTGTGCCAGCACATTGATGTAAAAAAAAAAATTGTGCATTGATAAATGCACATTTCTATGATTGGCGGCTGACAGTTTTGAATATGTGTGTGTGTGTAAGTGAGTGAACTTGTATGTGTATTTATAATTACTTAAATTTAATACTTATTTTATGAACTTTGTGTATTTCTTATGCTATGATTTTGTGTACATGACTGATTTTTCAGATAAGGTAAGTGATGTATGTGCATATTAGTTTGTGGACTGGCATATCTTCTTAAGGAAGAGGTGCCAGCATTCAAACCAATATGCAATTATGATTTGTTCTTTTTCAGGTAAGGTAAGTATTTACAGGTAAGGTAAGTGAGAGAGGTAAGTGATAAGGTATATCAGGTGAGTATAAGTGTATTTTGTACAATTTATTTGTACGATTTGATTTTGTTTCTTCATTTCAGGTGATTTTTTATTATTTATTTCAGCTAAAATGATTTTTGATTAATTTCTGCGCGTATGCACAGTCTTAGGGACTGGCAACACAGAAATTGTAGCATATATTAAAGGGCCAATGTTTTAACCAGAAATGGTAACGACATTGGCACTTTAATTTTTCAATTGTTTAATGTTTATCTTTTAATTTATAATATTAATTTTAAATTTAGCAAAATGAGATATTTAATATTTAAATTAAGTTATGATTAAATTATTTAATATTTTAAAATTAATAATTAAGTAATTGTTTCCAAGTGAAACGTTTTGATAAACAAATTTTTATGAAAAAATGTTTTACGATATCTAAACAGTCTGATTTAATCGGCCATTGCCGACAAGATCAGCAATTGTTTGCTGCAATTGCGTCATATTGTCCATCATTTGATTCACCTGCTTCTGCTGCCGAGAGATTATCTCGACAAGAAAAGGCAGCTGAACCGTCTGAGACTCGGCAGTCTGTTCTTGTTGTGACTCATGTTGTTGTTGTTGTTGTGGTGGATGTTGATGGGAAGCATTTTTCTGATGCGCAACAAAAGTGTTGCCATCAGATTTGTGAAAGATTGTCTCCAGTTGCTCACGCTGTTGTTGAACAATTTGTTCACGCTGTGGCAGCTGATTTGCTTGCTGAGACTTCTGGAAATTTTCGATAAATAGCCTGTTTCGGGGGTCAAGCGGATGGGGAAATGGTAGTTTCACAGAAGGTGGAAGTTGCTGCTGCAACTTCTCTTTCTTCTGTCTCATACGCTGACGGCGATTTCGTTTGTGACGTGGCTGTTTCTGCTCTTTTTGAACATGTTGCAACTGTTGCTGCTGCTGCTGCTGCAGTTGTTCATGTCTAGGCAGAGGACGGATATGTGTCTGTTTGCTAGAGGATGAAGCAAAATTATGGCTATTGTTGTTATTGTTATTTTTAACTTTATTTTTATTCTTGCTATTGGTGTTATTGTTGGGATCGGAGTTGTTTTGGGTTTTGGCACCCAATTGTTTGGATTGCAACAAGGAGATGTAGTGCGTACATCCCTTGTAGTTGGCTGTATGCGCTTGGCCACAATTTGCACACCTTGGTGGCGCATCAAAGGGCTTGGTGCATGTTTGCGTGCTATGCTCATTGCCACATTTAACACAGCGTGGTGTATGCCGGCAATAACGAGCGGTGTGATTGTAACGCTGACAGCGATGACATTGTGGCAGATAGTTGTCATTGCGTTGTGGCCATTCAACGCTAACGACAAATTTGCAGAGACTTGTAATACTGAATATTCGCTTGTTTTGTTCCGTTGACCCAGGGGCCAATTCAACAAAAAACAAGTTTGGCGAATATGTGCCAGCACCATGACGATTGCGATATTTGGGATTGTATACGTTACGAACCGTATAACCCATATCGCAGAGTTCCCTTCGAATCTGCTCCGTGCTGACAGTGGAATGAATTCCACGCACGACAACTCGAAAGGAACGGTCCTCACGCAGCTGGTAAGTGTTAAAATGGATGGCGTTGTCCTTTTCAAGGACGTTGATGATTTGACGATAGACGTCAGAGGATTTTGGCATTATTCGGAGAGTGCCGGGACCACCAAGTTTTATAGTATAATCTACTATGGACTGATCATTCAATTTGCCAACAAATTGATTAATGTCATTCAAGACATTTTCATCCGGCATTGGCAGCTGTTGGCCATTTGCATTTTGCTGCTGCTGATTTCGGAATTGAATGCATATTTGTGGCGGTTTGAATTCACGTTTGGCAGAATTTGGATTCGTATTGATGTTTGCATCGTTTTGATTGGTGTTAACTGTTGGTGGTGGGACAGGGACAGAGACAGGGATAGAGTCAGTTTGATTGGCCACAATTGGGCCAATTGTGATTGGTTGAGGAGGAGTGGAGTTGCTGCCAATTGAATTGACAGACTGTTGTGATAGTTGTTGATGGAGTTGTTGTTGTTGTTGTTGCTGTTTCTGTTGCTGCTGCTGCTGTTGTCGCTTCAGTTGAGCGTCAGAATCAGTGTCAGACAGCAAACTGGTGGGAATGTGTGAAGTTTGCGATTTTTGCAAACGTTTGGATTGCAGACGCATGTTATCCTGCTGCGATACACGCGATTTGGTCGATATGGAACGGGCAGCATTACGCACACCATTGCGTGCTTGTTGCCGTTGTGATTTGGGCGATTTGTGCAATTGATTGTAGTGATGCTGGCTACTGGCAGCTTTAACACCCTGAACAATATTAATATTGCTCAGGCCGTCAGCACCGCCATTCTCACCAGAATCACTAGAGTCAATCGAGAGGGTTCTATTAACATTAGGACTAAGATGTGGCTTAAATGGCCATTTTGAATTGGGCTTATTTGCGGATGCAGTTTGAGGGGACAATGGTTTGCGTCTTTGTGCATTTGATTTGCAATGGTTGGGATTGGGTGATTGTTGCTCGTCCAGGGTGTCATTAAGCTGTAGTGCTGGTATTATCTGAGACATTGCCTCAGATAACGAAGAATCTGACGATAGCTTGGACAAGGACATTATTAAATTTATTTGTGTATTTAGATAGTTAAGGAAAATTTAAATTATTGAAAGGTATGTATGAAAAAATTGTTTGAAATTAATTGAATTGAAAAAGTAAGTATTTGTTTTTGTTAATGATAGAAGGTAAGTATGGCTCGAAAGTATGCCGTTTATGAATATTGTTTCTTATATTTAATTATATGTTTTTAATTTTTTTATTTTATTTTAATAAAAATTTAATTGAATAAGGGTAAGTATATATATACCAGGTAAGTATATATTTTTGTTGTGATTGATAGAAGAAAATTGATTAAATTTGTTTTGATATTAATTAAAAATACCATCAGTTGGGGCAAATGTAGTGCAAAGGCCAGCACTTGCCAACAGTATGTGGCGACAATGATAATTTTTATTAAATTACATAAACTAGCGGTGACACGCCAAAAAACCCAAAATTATTAATTAAATAATTTAATAATAATATAAAAATTGGGCGACGACACGCCAGAATATGATTGAGAAAGGTAAGTATATAAAAGGAAAGTATATACTTGTTTAGGTTGATGCGTAGAAAAATATATTTATTAAATATGTTTTGATTGTGTTTTGCATTTGCCACCAGCTGGTGCCTGCAGAGTGCACTATGTATGAATAGCTCGCACTCTATGCAATATGTGGCGCTTGCAAATGTTTGCCAATGTAAACAAAAGAAATGGCGACGACACGCCTACTGAAATAATTATTATCAATTTGCAATTTTATTGGATATTTATATTTCTTATCAATTAGGCAATTGATAAGAGTTGTGACATAGTGGGCGACGACACGCCAAAAATTCCATAGATAATAAATTGGCAAAATGAGTGCACTGCAAATGTTTTGATTAAGTAAATGGCAATGTAGCTTTACTAGCGTCAAGCATAGTAAATTAAGCAGAAAAAATGAATTGTTAGGATAAGCTTAAATACCCGAGATTAATGAATTGTCCAGTAGTGTACGCACTCAAACTGTTATACTTAAGCTAGCATGTAAGTTTGATTTGTATTCGGCAATGCAGATGTCGCGAGCGGCAGGCCAGTTGTAATATTCGTCTCGCTGTAACCACACACACGCTGCCAAGCCTTTCCACGATTTCCTGTCCAACAATAAATTGTATTGTTTATGAACGTGCAATTTTTTCTTAGATTAAAGTAGTTTACGATTTTTCATGGCGCCCGAGCAGGGACATTCAATCGCGTTCGTTGGTCTATAAGAAATTTCTAGGCTTGGTTGGCGGTGTGTGTCGGTTTCGATTGTTGTTGTTGGATTTCCCTGGAGCTGTTAACTTTAGTGGAATTTTGGATTTGAACAGCCAGGAGTCGAAGACGCCCATTATGGAGATAATCCCAGAATTGAGTCCAAGAGCGACTCTTCTGATCAGGTAACAGTGCCCAAACGAGTCAGTGCAGGAGAATATAGAAAGTGCAAGCATATAAGCGGCACATTACACGTTCGAACGTACATAAAAGTACTGCTCCATTTGTTGCACATTAGAGATACTGCGTTTCGGCCTGATATATTTGTGATTTATTGAAAAGCAATTTCAAGCAAAACACACAAATGAATTAAACAAATTTAAAAAAAAAAACATAAACAAAAACAAAACACTTAACTAGTGCAAATATATTTGTTATATTTATTTTGCATATCAAAGTTAGCCGTTCTTCTTTGATTTCGCTATTCGCCAGTATCTACATATTTCGGTGGTGGGTTTTTTGACCTTTGTTCTTTGCACATAATTTGTAAAGCGCAGTTCGCGTTTACATACATATATACAGCTGTTGGATTTGGCTTGCGGTAGTTAGCTTGCACTTTATTAGTGTTTTTCTTTGCTTCTGCTTTGCTTGTTTGTGTCGCGCTAGCAAACATACAAACGTATGCTGATTAACTGCTAGCCCTTTAGTTGTTGTTGGTAGATCGCATCGTTTGTCTACCTGCGCATGCGCTGTTGTTGTTTTTACTGAGTGTGCAGTCGAATAGTTGGAATATCGCTAATCAGCTGGTGCGTTTGGGTAAATTGTTACTTTGTTTTTGTTGCGTTTGATTAGTTGTGGTTAGCTCTGCTATTCGAGAAGTGTAGTTAGCCAGCTGATTGTCATTACTCTTCGATTCGTTTATATTGAACAGCTACTGTCTTTGTGACAGTACACTTAAGTGCATTCGAATAGAGCCAACGTTTAATTAGTCAATATGGCACACAAAGTAGATTATAATGAGACTGTAGTGGATGTCTACGAAACTTGCCTTAATGCTCGTTTAAGTCAACTATTTGTTAAATTGGAGAAAGTAGAGAGCGACATAGAGCGCCAAAGGAGTTCACTCGTTAATAAAATGGTGACTCCAGTAAATTTGAGATTCAGTGCCGGCTAGATATATTAAATTCGTACATTTCCAAAGCTATGGATCTGCAGTCAGAGATCGATGCAATAGATCCTGACAATACTAGCCGCTTAATGCTTGAGGTTGGGTGGCATCAGGGCGGTGCAAGAAAATGCTTACCAAAAGCCCAATATGTTGCTCAGTGATGCAACATAGAAAAGATGCTCGTTTTGAAGACAGTGTAGATCGACACTGTGAGGTTGAAGCTGTCCCGGATAAAAGTGTTTCGGCAAATTATTCTGCGGAGCACATCATTTGCAAACAAAGCTCTCGGGACAGAGTTCGTAAATTGCCGATTGGACACTTTGGTGTCAATTTGACTTGCATGATTGATCCCAAAGTAATGGGATCATCAAAAGTTGCAAAGGCATATGTACTTTCCATGAAGTTGGAAGTTCATAATGTATATTCGAGTTTCATGAACAGGTATCTTGAATTTGGTCGAATGGTTTTCATAGATACAGAAGTTCCACCAGGACCACATTACACCCTTACACACCAGTGCGTCCTTAGACCTGATAGCAGTTCCACTAAAATTGGAGTAGTAGTGGTAGGACCTGCTATTCAGAGGGATCTAATTTGTTCATTTTTTAGGTTCCGTCTGAACCGACATGACCTCACGGCAGATATCAAACCGGGCAAGTTTAAATTGGCAAAATGGTTTTCAAACCATTATAACGTATTAGATGAAGGCGGAAATGAGAAACTTCGGATTTCCAATGATGCCGATTCGACTAAAACGCTTGGCATAAGGTGGACACCAAGTTTGGATACTTTTCGGTATCACTTGGTTGGTAGCTTGGCCAAACTAAGTCCAACCAAGCGAAAAACATTACTAGAATCTTTCGCGTATATTTTAGCCCAAATATCCGCGTTGGACCGATGTCGAATCGAGAGTGCGAGTTTCTCGAATGATTCGGAAACCGCACTACATTGTTCAAAAACTTCCCCTGCAATACTAGCAACATTTGTAGCCAATCGAGTTGCAGGCCTCGAAGAGACGGCCAATAATGTATTTTGGAGACATGGACCAACATCATCAAATCCAATCGATTTGTGGTCAAGAAAGTGTACCGATCAGAAACTCGATCAATTCGTTCGGCCTCGTTGCAAGGCAAAAAGACAATCGCTGACTCTATTTATTCAAATGTCAGACAATTTTGGAATCTCTTTCTGAGAAGCACTCACGCTTGGGCTACCCTTCAAGGTGGCCGGAATGTTGAATCATAAGCATAGTTAAAATAAGGAGGAGTTGTAATATTCGTCTCGCTGTAACCACACACACGCCGCCAAGCCTTTCCCCGATTGCCTGTCCAACAATAAATTGTATTGTTTAAGAACTTGCAATTTGTTCTTATTTAAAAGTAGTTTACGATTTTTCAGTATGCAACACCAATTTGTTGCAAACGATCAAAGACCACAGGTGGCGCTAGGTGTGTTGCCAGACCGCCACAGTACTCCCTCTTCAGTGACGACGTCACGATTGTGTGAAGTGTACTCTCGGTGTCCTTGCGTATGTACGTGGCTCATTGTCAGTGGGTTGTGAGCCAATGATGGTGTCATCTTTGACTAGGAAAGCGGGTTTGAGTCGGTCGACGGAAACAGCTACGTCCTTGCTATCCGTCCTGATGGTGAACACTCGGTCGCTGTTACGATCGATCACTTTGTACGGGCCAGAGTATGGGGGCTCCAGTAGTTTTTTCACGGCGTCAGTGCGTAAAAAAACATGGGAGCATTGGTCGATACCCTTGAGTATAAACATCTTCGTAGAACCATGATGAGCTGTTTGTGTTGGACGAATTTTTCGCATGTGTTTCCTGAAGCTGCTGGTGAAAGTTGTCGGGCTGATTGTTGACTCGACGTCATCAAAAAATTCGTTTGGTATTCGAATACGGGTTCCGTACAGCATTTCGGCCACTGTTGATTGTAAATCCTCTTGAAAGCAAAATCGAAGATCTAGTAGGACTGCTGGTAAGAGCTTTGGCCAGGGAGTATCTGTGTGACACATTAATGCCATCTTTCAACCAATCCGTTGGATTGTGGATGATAGGCTGTGGTATGAATGTGTTCACTGCCTATAAGGTGTGCAAGTTCTTTGAACATTGCGGACTCGAATTGACTGCCCTGGACTGTTGTGATTGTTTTGGGAGTTCCAAATCGAGTGATCCAATGAGACCAAAGTGCGTTGGCGACGGTTTCGGCCATGATGTTGGTCAACGGAATAGCTTCTGGCCAGCGAGTGAACCTGTCGATCATTGTAAGACAATACCGGTAGTCTTCATATAACGGCATTATAACAATGTCAATGTGGACGTGGTCGAATCTTCCATTGAAAACGATGATTTTATCTGGTGTTAGATGATTGTGCCTGTTGATTTTCACTCGCTGACAAGGCAAGCAGTTCCTGCACCATTTGATGACATCCTTGTTGATTGATGGCCAAACAAACTTTTGTTTTATTTTCTTGAGTGTCGAACGGCCACTTGGATGCGAAAGATTGTGAAAAGATCCGCAAATCTGGTTCCGAAGAGCTTGAGGAATGTACGGACGACACTTCGTTTACACTCTTCGAATGCAGTAATACGCTCAGGTGTCCACTCTATGAGGCGTTGATCATTCTTTTTCACGTCCTTGAGAAGATTCGACAGAGGTGCTTCAATGAGCGATGAATTAGGAAGACATCTACGATAGTAGTTGATGATTCCCAGGAACCGAACCAGCTGACTAATTGTGTTTGGGCGTTGGTATTTCTGGATTGCGTCCGCGCGATGAGTCGGAGGCTTGATACCATGTTGGTTTATTTCATAACTCAAGAACTGAACATCTGTCTGCGCGAGCTGGCATTTGCTCAAGTTAATGCAAAGGCGATGTTTTCGCAAGATTTCCAGGACGATTCGTAGATGCTGCTCATGTTCTTCCATGTTGTTAGACATGATAAGTATATCGTCGATGTAGCAATATACAAAATCGATCCCGCGGAAGATGTTGTCCATGAATCTTTGAAACGTCTGGCTGGCGTTCTTCAGACCAAACGGCATGTACAAAAATTCTATCAGTCCGAATGGTGTGCATACAGCTGTTTTTGGGATGTCATCTTCTGCCATGGGTATTTGGTAGTATGCTTTTACCAAATCGAGCGTGGTAAAAATCGATTTTCCGTGAAGCTGATCCGTAAAATCGTGGATATGCGCAATTGGGTAACGGTCCGCCAACCGCCATCTTTCTTTGCCACCATGTGGAGTGGACTTGACCAAGGGCTGTTCGAGGGCCGGCATATGCCTTCTTTTATAAGGAAGTTGATTTCCGCTTTTGCAGTGGCGAGTTTTTCGCCCGCCAAACGGCGTGGTCGATCTGAAGTTGGTGCGCATATTGTTTCGATGTGATAGCGAACTTCGTGCAAGCTAGTTACTGTTCTTGTCGGTAACGTTACATCTACGAACTCTTTCAACAGATGTTGGAACTTTGACACATTTTGTATTGTTCATATAGAAAAACTTTTTGTGTTTAACAAGCATGTTGAAGACTTCAAACCAGTGGTCGAATCAATCAATTGTCTCTGGTTGAGATCAATGAGCAAGTGGTACTTCGACAGAAAATCAGCACCAATAATAGCCATTTGCACACAATGAAGGGCCAAGAAAAACAACGACGTAATCCCAGATTTAATTCCATCGGTGAACGTCCATAGTTGGGAATTGTTGTTCCGTTTGCGGCATACAGTGTGAGGTTGCTGAGTTTATTGATTTGCTTAGCCAGATTGCGTGGAATGACAGAAACAACGGATCCAGAGTCGATGAGGAAGCGAATGTGTGAGATGCGATCGGTAATATGCAGGCGAGGCTCGGAGACGGACAAAGTTTTTGTGTTGAAATCGACGCAGTTGAATATGCTGTCGCCGACTTGCGCTGTTGACGAAAGCCGTTTTAGTTTAACGACTGGTAACGTGGACAGTCTGGACGGCACTTCTTTGCGTCATTTCCAAATTTCAGATGGTAGAAGCAAAGTTTTGATTCTTGTCCATTTGGAGCTAGAGACGTCGACTGATTCCGAGGCGATCTGCCACGCGATGTACTGCGTGAGCGAGAGTGTCCTACCTGCATGCTCCTCACTTCCTGTTGAAGACTGTCGAACTTCGCGGTTAGTAGTCGTAGACTCTCATAGACGTCTTTCAATGAGGCATTAGAAGTAACAGCACTCACCGAGTTTGAAGCATCTGAATCCAATGCCTGGACTGAATTGTGTCCAACAGCTTCAAGCATCTTTTCCGCAATCTTGGTAAGTTGGTTAAGGTCAGTTTCTCCCCAAACTGTTAACATTGGACGTATGGATTGTGGCATCTCCGCCAGAAACAATGTCCGAATAATGGTCTCACTAGCTGGATCGGGAGCAAGACGGCGCATGTTGGCTAATATATCAGAAGGCTTCGAGCCTATTGTTCCTCCTCCTTGCAGTAAGCGGCGTAGCTTAGATTCTGAGGACTCGGCGAATTTCTCAAGCAAACGGTTTTTGATTGCTTGATACTTGTTTGTCGCCGGTGGGCAAGTTACCAAATTCTCGACGGCGAGGATGGTCACTTGAACTTGAACGAACGCAGCTATGTCACAAGCATAGGCAAACGGCAATAGAGTGACTCGCTCACAGGCAAATTCGTGGTCCAAGTCCATGCGCCAAATATGTATATATCTGTCCTTGTCTTCCTTCCTTCGTTCCAAGTGTTGAGAGTTGTGAGTATGCGCCGGCTGTTAGCTGAAATGTGCGCATGTATGCAACTAGCAACAAGTGCAGCGCAAAGTAAAGCTCGCTTTATGTATTTGTGCGAGGATTTGAAAAACAAAAACAAAAGCAAAAACAAAAACAAGCTGCAAAATCAAAACACACAACTGTACGACAGCGGCCAAATTTCGGCACTGCTGCACATACTATTTTGCTTGTGTGCAGTGAATGGGAAGAGAGAGAGACTCTGTTGTGATGTGTGTGTGAGTGGGATAGAATGCCTGGCCAGTTGTATTTTTTTTTTTTTCGGTTTTATTGACAGTATGGTAGGGAAGTATATGTACATGGCGGAATTTGCAATGGGGAGATATGATATTAATGGGGTGTGTGGACTAGAAGAGGCGAAAAACAAAAGGTAGGATTTGCCGTTCTCTCTGGGGCCGGAGCTGCGGGACTGTCGTGAGGTAATGCTTCGCAGCTCCGGCTCGTGGCTTAAGAGCCCCTCTCCTGCGTTTGGGACCTTCTTTGCTGTTCCTCCGCCCTAAGGGTGGTCACGACCCCTCTCGCGAATTTGTTGACAGCTGACCAGATGAGCGGACTACTTATCATGTGGGAAATTATAGTGTCCACTTCTATTTCGCCGCCGATTTCCCGTTCGACGAGCCTTCGGTCCGTGCTGAACCTGTCGCACGAAATGAGGACATGTTCGGCATCTTCCGTTGCATCGCATGTAGGGCATCTATCGCTAGTGTCGTGTCCAAATCTGAACAGGTATGCCCTAAAGCACCCGTGACCGCTCAGGAGTTGGGTCAGGTAGAAGTTTACTTCCCCGTGCTTGCGCTGCATCCAGTCATCTATGTTGTGTATTAGGCGCGCCGTCCATCGTCCGGTTTCCGTTCTCTCCCATCTGGTCTGCCACTGGTATAGGCTTGCTGTTCGTGCGTCGGCTTTTATGTGTCTAATCGGTATAGTCTCGCTAACGTTTCTTCTGGACTCATATACGTATCTGGCTTCTGTTATTAGGATGCTGAGTGGGATCATACCTGATATCACTAAGACCGCCTCCCCAGAGATAGTTCGGAAGGCGCTGGAGACTCTGATCGCGCAGAGTCTGTATGCTGAGTCGATGCCTCTCATGTACGACTTCTTTTTGGTTGCCTCAGCCCAGACCGGCGCCACGTATAGGATCGTCGACTTCATAACGCTGCTTATCAAACGTCTAACACTATGTCTGGGGCCGCCGTGGTTAGACATCATCCTTGAGAGGCGTTGGGTAATCCCCGTCGCCTTTTTGTGGGTGTATAGGAGATGTTCCCTGAAGGAAAGGCGCGTATCTATATGAACGCCGAGGTATCGAATGGCTCTTTTAGATACTACAGTGGCTCCTTCTAGTCTAAGGGTTGCTGTCTCAACTGTCTTCCTGCTGCTTATGAGCACCGCTTCAGTCTTGTGGGCGGCAAGGCTAAGACCCCTACCCCACCCGCCTAACGGAGTCTTCAGCTAGTGCTTCCGCCTCGTGGATGTGTTTCGCTTTGACGACAATGGCAATATCGTCAGCGAAGCCCACAATCTTCAGGTTATCCTGGAGTTCCAGCCTCAGTATCCCGTCAAACATTATGTTCCACAAGGTAGGCCCTAGAATGGAGCCTTGTGGCACGCCAGCTGTGACGTCGTATTTTGCTGTGCCGACTTCTGTGTGAAACATTAGAGTCCGCTTATTGAGGTAGTCGCTAATAATGTTTGGCAGGTAATGGGGAATGTCAAAATTACGTAGTGCATCCAGTATGAGGCTCCAATTAGCCGAATTAAAGGCATTCCTTACATCCAGTGTTAAAGCTAAGCTGTAGTTTTTTGATCCGCCCTTCCATCGTGTCCCTTCTATCGCAGCAGACACTGTCTTCGTCAGTAACATAATAGCGTCAACTGTGGACCGCCCCTGGCGCAACCCAAACTGTCTCTCAGAGATGTCTCTTCCGCTGCATAATGCTGCCGTCAGCCTGTTACAGATGACTCTCTCGAACAGCTTCCCCATAGAGTCCAGCAGGCATATCGGTCTGTACGATGAGGTATCATTTGAGTTTTTTCCTGGTTTCGGGTTTCAGACACAGGTTTGGCGACTTCCAGCATGTCGGCATGTCACGTAGACATGTCGAGAAGAGTATGGCCAAGATGTTGGTGGTGTAAGGTGGCAGCTAACTTGATAGCCCTATTAGGGATCCCATCCGGACCCGGTGCCTTAAAATTTGTCAGCCTTTTTGCCGAGTCGATAACCTCTTCTGACGTTATTGGTGGGAAGGAGCTGGTTGTCGGGGCGCTAAAGACATGGTTAGTGTCTCTAGCTTGCTGACGCGGGAAGAGCGTCTTCACTATAGCGTCCAGTTTGGCCTTATCTGTGGGGGCGTAATTGTGGTTGCCTTGCATCTTCTTCATGACTAGTTTATACGCCCGTCCCCATGGGTCCTGTTCTGCCTCCGCGCAGAGAGCTCTAAAGCAGTTGAGTTTGCTGGCGCGGATAGCTTTGCACAAAGCACTATGTTTTAGTTTAAACGCACCACGTAGATCCTCGCACGGTATGTGTCTACGGACTGCTCGCGTGTACCTCCTTCTGGCTGCGTTGCATTCTCGTCTGATCTCCGCAATTTCCGTGGTCCATCAGAAAACTGGCTTGTGGCGACGTGATGATCTGCCGCTGGACATGCTGGCGTCTCAGGCTCGCTTGATAGATCTCATGACGGATATCGTCATCTCCTCAGCGTTGCCACTTGCGCTGAGATCCTGTAGCTCCTCGACGAATAGAGTTGGGATCAAGGTATCGGGCCTGTACCGTCTGACAGACTGCCTGTTAGGTTGCGGATTCTGTCCATTAAAGGAAAAGAGAATGGCCATGTGGTCGCTAGCTGTATAAATGCCATGTAGAGGACTTCGCCAGCTCGGGCGATGTAAACGTTAAATCCACTATCGAACTAAGACTCCCTCTGACGAACGTTTTTTTGTTGCCTACATTTAGTAAGACCAGGTTAAGGCTGCCCAGGGCTTCAAGCAGCATCTTCCCTTTAGCATTTGTTGACTCTGATTGCCAGGGCGTTGAAGTCGCCCGCTATAATTGATGGCGTGCGTGCTCGTGCATCCTCCACTAGTTCGTCAAGCGCGGTGGCAAAATCGTTAAGATTCCAGCTCGGTGGCATGTAGCAGCTGTAGAGCCAAACGCCCTTAGACAAGGCGGAGCCTGAGCCAATGTTGTCCATGGAAGATGGCTTTTCGGAGCATGCCCATATCGCGGCCAGGTTTGCTGCATTGCCGACAAAGTTTGGCCTGTGTGGGATTTTAAAAGGCTCGCTAATTATTGCGATATCGATATCGTTTTCGCGCGTCGACTGGGAGAGCAGATCTTGAGCTGCCCAGCAGTGGTTAAGCTTAATTTGCATAATCTTCATGACCTAAGATTTTTTGTTGCTTCGAGAAAAGCTGGACATTGACGGCTGCTGGTTGCATGGAGCGTGTCTTGTTTGCCGGCTCTAGTGCATAGGATGCAAGAGGGCTTTGCTGTGCATGCTTTCGCCGAGTGGTCGGCCGACCCGAAGTTATAGCACAGGTTTGAGGCGTCGTGCTGGCTCCGGCATTCTGCTGCAATATGACCAAAGTTCAAGCAGCGGTAGCATCTTCTCGTCGTGTCGTTGAGGCGAATACGGCAGACAGCCCAGCCAATTCTAATTTTTCCAGCTTTGATGAGCTTATCGGCGCTGTCCTTGGGCACGGGGAGTGTGGCAACGAGTGTGCCATTGTAGCCCGGACGCATTCTAATCAGCACGCTTGTAAGCTGGTCTGGCTCCAGTATTTCGGAGATTGCTCCCAATACATCCTCGCTGGATGTGCCCTCCATTATGTCTCGCAGCTCAATATTCACGTTGTCTCCGAGATCCTTTACTACCACTCCGTCGCCCAGGACTGCTTCGATCGCCTTCTGCAATGGGACAGTGCTTTTGTCCGAAGCTTCTGAAAGATTCAGCAGGACTTCCCCAGCTGCTGTGCGACGTATTCCGGACACGGACGTCTTGAACTGCTGGAGTGCGGTGTTAATTTGGAGCTCGTTTAGCACGTCGCCATAGGCTTCTTTAGTTTTACAGCGGATTAAAACGGGGTATCCTGGGATATCCTGACGGCCTTGCGGTACTGCCGTGAGGTATTGCTTCGCAAGGGTCCAGGATAGGCTTGGTGTTTAAGCCGCTCCGCCGAGATTTCGCCTCCTCTGCCTTTCCAGTTGGCGTAGCTCTGTGCAAATCCTCTGTGCAAAGTGGCATGCTGCGGACCAGTTGCTCTCCGTTTCGAGTATTTTGGTACCGGTCTCCTCTGTGTCAGGGTAGCACCAGGGACACAGTGGGTCGCTTTCGTGTCCGAATCTGTGGAGGTAGGTTCGGAAACAGTCGTGCCCGCTTAGCAGTTGGGTCAGGTGAAAACTGACTCCACCGAATTTCCGGTTGCACCATTTTCCAACGTCCGGTATCAGCCTGTGCGTCCAGTGTCCTTTCGTCGAACTGTCCCATCTCCTTTGCCATTCCCTAAAACTCTCTTCTCTCGCTGTTCTAGCCACTAAGCGATGCTGAGCGGGCTCCACCCGTTGTCTCTCCGAGTACACTTTAGCTCTCTCAGATGCCAACAGGTCAATTGGTAACATGCCCGCTATGACCAGTGCTGCGTCTTCGGATATTGTCCTAAGCCCGCACAAACTCGTATTACTCGCCTGGGCTGCACGTATCTTAAGGATAAGGCTCCCAGTACTCGAGTATTTTAGTGCTATTGAATGGTTTGTTCGTGTGTGTTGTATGATTGTTTGGATTATTGTTTTGGAGATAGATTTGATTGGTTGCTTAGTTATTAATTAATTTTGCTTTGTTGACAGCATCAGAACATTACTTTGGATAGAGTTCCGTGTAATTTGAGTCATCATAGCTGTTTTGGTAAATGTTAGTTGTTAAATATGTATTTTAGGTTACGCTACTAGTAATTATTATTGTTTTATTATATTAGCATATGATTTTGTTTTATTTTTGGTTATTGTTATTATTAAGAATTTATATTTATTGTGATTGATAGTAATAAGTATTTTATTGTTGAGTAAAACTACTCTGTTCGGCATAGTGAATTTGTTTGAGTGAGGACTTGAGTGAGCGGTTGTGGAGCTTGGTATTGAGTGCTTAGATTTTACTAGTGTATATGGTAACAGCTTCAGAGCATTACTTTGGATAGATTTCCGTGTAATTTGAGTCATCATAGCTGTTTTGGTAAAGGTTAGTTGTTAAATATGTATTTTAGGTTACTCTACTAGTTATTATTATTGTTATTGTTTTGCTATTTTAGCATATGATATTGTTTTATTTTTGGTTACTGTTATTATTAGGAGTGTATGTTTATTGAGATTGGTAGTAATATGTATTTGGTTGTTGAGTGAAGCTACTTTGTACGGCTTGTGGATTTGGTTGAGTGAGGGCTTGAGTGGTTGGTTGTGGAGCTAGAGTATTTATTTGTTGCTCAATTGCAAGCAGCTCGATATTTAGTGCTCGGATTTTGCGAGTAAATATGGTGATAACGGCTGCACTCATTGGGAACTGTAGTGAGAAGGACCTTTCTCTGGTATCAGGATCAAATGGAACTCTTGAGCGGAGTTCACCTATTTGCTGCATTAATAGCTGTTTTTTGTTTTGGAGTTCAGAGAGCGTGATTAGGGGCTGTGTATGTAAGGTGGGTAGGGAAATTGGAGCTAGTCCTTGTTGAAACGGTAAAATGTGGTTATTTATTTGTTCCATGTATCTATTCCTATTTCGAGCAAGACGAAAGGGGACATAGGGGGTAGCAATTATTATTCTGGCTTCAATATTAGGGTGCTGACAAAGGCGTTGTGCATATTTGGTAGAGAATTTTTGATAAATTTCTTCTACGGTGTCTATTTTTAGACTGGTGTGAATATCACTGTTTCTCGTTAATAAAGGGGCATTTGAGATTAATCTGAGTGTAGTGTTTTGAAAAGTGCTAATCCTGCTGAATTGGGTTTGGCTAGCTAAAGATCCCCATATTGGAAGTGAATATTGCCAAACTGGAGATATTAATTGTTTGTATAAAAGAGTTTTGCAATTTAAGGATAGTTTGCTGTCTTTATTTATGAGCCAGTGTAATTTAGATTTGCGAGTTTTGAGTTTGGAGACTAGGTCAGCTAAATGTTTGCAGAAATTTAGCTTTTTGTCAAGATTAACGCCTAAATATGTGTGAGAAGTTTTGGATATAATGGAATCACCCATAAATTTGGGTGAATATCCAGGGAAAATTAGTTCACTTTCATCTTTCAGTGAAAAGAGAACATGGGCCGTTTTATTTGTATTAATTTTTATACACCATTTTTTAGTCCAAGCTGTTAAGGCCTCCAAAATAATTTCAACTTGTCTAATGGCCTCCATTGGGGATTCAGTTGCAAACATAATTGCCGTATCGTCCGCATAAGTGGCCAGTAAAGCAGTCGAGTTTCTTGGAGTATTTCTGAGAATGGAATTTGGAGTTGGAAGGTCAGAAGTATATACTGTATAGAGAATAGGGCCTAGTACACTTCCCTGTGGGACACCTGCCTTAATGTTTTTGGGGGTGGATTTAGCGCTTTCATGACATTCAACCATGAACATGCGGTTTGATAGGTAGTGGCATATTACTGCGTATAATGCAGGTGGAAGGATCGATTTAAGTTTATAGAGGAGGCCTTGATGCCAGACGCGATCGAATGCCTCTTGTATATCTATAAAGACTGCAGAGCAGTATTGCTGTTTTTCATAGGCACGTAAAATAAATTGGGTTGCACGTCCTATTTGTTGTTCAGTATTATGTTGGTATCGAAAACCAAACTGATGATTTGGGATGCAATTTTTAAAACTTTGTGTTTCAAACATGCGCGTGAGCAGAAGTCTCTCGAGTATTTTGGATAGGCCAGACAGCAAACTAATAGGCCTGTATGAGGATAACAGTTCTGTTGGTTTCCCTGGCTTGGGTATCATTGTGACTATGGCCATTTTCCATTGTTGAGGAAAGTGGCCAAAGCGCAGTACATTATTGAAAATTAATATTAGGTATAAGAGAGCGGAATCTGGGAGGGATTTTATGACTTTGTTATCTATTTTATCTAATCCAGGGGCTTTATTATTTTCTAGTTTTTTGATAAGGGTTTTGACTTCGGAGATAGTGATTGGACGAAAGTTTGCAGTGGGGACTGTTTCTTGTAACGTTATTTGATTTTCAATATTTTGTCTCTCTTCAGTAGTATTAAGTAGATAAAGCTGAAACCTTGCTTCCAAATGTTCTGAAAACGCTTCTGCTTCTTCTAGATTAGTTTTGCACCAGCTATTTACATTTTCTGAGTTAGAAAAGTGTGTAATGGGTAAGTTTGGAGTGGGTTTCCTCTTTATTTCTTTTGTGAGCTTCCATAATTTCTTCATTCTGTACCTGTCTTTTGGATCGATATTTCCAGGGCTTTATTGAGTCGCTTTTTTGCTATCTTATGAAGTCTTTTTGCGCTATTATTTCGGAGCACTAGATGATTGTATTTTAGGAAGCGTTTAACAATGATCATGTTTTGGATTCTTCTGTTTGGAGTGTATCGGATTCGAAATCGGCTATTAACAGGTAAGTGTGGCTGGGAACTTGATGCAAACACCGCAGCCTGGTGTATATTTCTAGTAATGATGTCAACAGCATCTTCAATATCTAACCCTGAAGATATATTGGTATTTAGATGGATATTTTGATCTAGCCATTGTTGAAATTTTTGAATTGAAGCGTTTTCTGCTAGGATGGGTTTTTTGTGTGATATTGTAATGGGTTTGTTTTTGAGAGTTATGAGGAGTGGCAGATGATCTGAGCCTAGGTCAAGAGAGGATTCAATTTGTAGTTGCCCTCGTTGTAAACCAATGTATACAGCAAAGTCTATAGCCGAGGGTCTCTTCCTATGGTCATAGGGAAAGTGAGTGGAGGAGCCAGTGGCTAGGATTTCGTAATTATTTGCTCTTATACAGGATATTAGTTCATTTCCTCTATTGCATGCTCTGGTGTTACCCCACCAACTATGCTTAGCATTCCAGTCCCCGGTAATAAGAAATCTTGGTTCAAAGAGTTTTAGGATAAGTTCCAAGGCTTCAGCAGTGAAGCCTCTTGTTGGTGGGCAGTATATGGCAGAGATATTTAATGATGGGTGATTTGAGAAGGTAACACATAGAGGTGTGCATTGTATAGCTTGGGTTATTATTGTTGGCAGCGCCATGTGTTCAATGTTTTGGTTTATAATTATGGCTGAACCTCCTCTTCTGCGATTGGATGGGTGATTTGCGGTGTATGTAATATATCCTTTTATTTTAATAGAATCAGTATTGATCAGATGGGTTTCAGAAATTGTGACAATGTCTATATGATGTTGATGGATGTGTGCCTCTAGTTCATTAATTTTGTTTAGTATTCCTGCTGCGTTCCAGGTTATGATTTTTAAATCATTTTCTTGTGAGTTTTGGTTTGCCATGTTTATAGAAATTATAAGGGGAAATTTATTTGTTTTTTATATATGTGTGTATTTAATTATTTATTAGTTTTATCCCCCCTTTTTTTTTTTTTTTTTTTTAGGGTTTTAGTTGTAATAGTAATAGTTGACCAAATAAGGTATTATTTAATTATAATTTTGTTTTTGGTCTATTCGAATAGGTGTATTTGCGCAGTATAGGTAATTTGCATAAAAAGTTCAATCTAATTGTCTGAAAATCACTTTAAGCTTTGCCACCAACAATTGTGTATTATATTTATTGTTTATTGTTTTTTATTTTATTATTTTCCAATTTCAAGGCACTTTTGCAGAATTTTATTTTCAGGCAGTTTAACTTTTCCGCGCTGCGATCGACTGAGTAATAAATAAAAGCGATGGCAGCTCATATGTGTTACGATAATATCGTATATTAAAATATCGAAACTATTTTATGCAATTGTTTTATCGATTGAATTATTTAAATAAAATTGATTTAATAATAGTCTAATTTTGAATAGAATTGATTTATTAATAGTTTAATTTTGAAAAATATAATTATAGATGAACGCAGCAATATTATTTTAGTTTTATTAATAATTAAACTGTGCAATATTTTATACAAATTTTATATGTGCAATAGGAAAGAAAGACAGTGCAAGCGAATATGCCCTTTATATACAAATGGAAAGATTTATTTATTTATTTACTAAAATGGAAAGATTTATTTAATTATTTATCTTGAATTATTTAGTTATAACAATTGAGTTTGGTGCCTGTATATGAAAAGGGGTATACATGAAATTATAAGAAACTAATACAGGGCACACAATTTTGTACATGGATTTAAATCGAACGAAAATATGCGCACATATGTACACACAAAAATATGTAAAGGCTTTTGTTATATATTGAGACTATTTTTTGAACAATGTTGAGACTTGAGACTACTTTGAGCTATATAAGTATTGTTTTTTACATTATTTGTTATGTATTATTAAGAAATGTAGTTTTTGTTTTGCCGACGGCTTTTTAAATTTTCATCCTATATTAATTTATTCAACTGGGAGGCTTGTGTACACATATAAGTGCAAATAATATATTATATAATTATTTTTATCTTTATTTGTTTAAAAAGGTATTTTCCTAATCAAACACGCAATTGTTTCCGGGAAAAAACTTCGCCGTGAAAAAAATTCCAAGTCGCCGTGGGCAACGGGACAAGCATGGATCCACCGCATTCACACACAGACACTCACACACAACAAACTCTGCCCTGTACATGTATATGAACAAATTTCTGAGACTTTTCTGCACAAGCTGGCACTGTTTTATATATATTTGTTTGCAGATTAACTAAAGAAAGATCCTCACTTACCCAAATAAGGTATTATTTAATTATAATTTTGTTTTTGGTCTATTCGAATAGGTGTATTTGCGCAGTATAGGTAATTTGCATAAAAAGTTCAATCTAATTGTCTGAAAATCACTTTAAGCTTTGCCACCAACAATTGTGTATTATATTTATTGTTTATTGTTTTTTATTTTATTATTTTCCAATTTCAAGGCACTTTTGCAGAATTTTATTTTCAGGCAGTTTAACTTTTCCGCGCTGCGATCGACTGAGTAATAAATAAAAGCGATGGCAGCTCATATGTGTTACGATAATATCGTATATTAAAATATCGAAACTATTTTATGCAATTGTTTTATCGATTGAATTATTTAAATAAAATTGATTTAATAATAGTCTAATTTTGAATAGAATTGATTTATTAATAGTTTAATTTTGAAAAATATAATTATAGATGAACGCAGCAATATTATTTTAGTTTTATTAATAATTAAACTGTGCAATATTTTATACAAATTTTATATGTGCAATAGGAAAGAAAGACAGTGCAAGCGAATATGCCCTTTATATACAAATGGAAAGATTTATTTATTTATTTACTAAAATGGAAAGATTTATTTAATTATTTATCTTGAATTATTTAGTTATAACAATTGAGTTTGGTGCCTGTATATGAAAAGGGGTATACATGAAATTATAAGAAACTAATACAGGGCACACAATTTTGTACATGGATTTAAATAAAATCGGTATCAAGATATTACAATATCTAGTACTTGAATTAAAAAACAATCTAAGCATAATCACAAATACATATGTTTGTTTATATGCGAATACACATACGTTTTACATTATATGTGTTCATACATGTATGTATGTGTGTATTCGGCTCGGCCAGCGACTGCCGACTGCGCTGCCGCCACACAAGCAGAGAAAACTTTTGATCACGCTTGTATGTTTCTGTCTCGCTTGCACTCAGTAGTGATATTGCGTTCAATTATCAATATTGTAACGCTTCCAGTTTTCTTGTTTATAGTCCGATTTCAATGCGTCTTTTTAGAATAGTTTGATATAGTTAGCCTCCACTCGAATTATACAATTACAATGCTGTACTATATGAACAAACGCCTAAAAACGGAACTAAAGTTGGGAATTATTTTTATGTATTGCGGGAAAAAAGGGGGAGTGGCAGTCACAAATTTTAAATGCCAATGCATTTATGCTGTCGCTAGGAATCTCCATACCATAATTGGTGATCCTAGGTGCCATGGTTACTGAGATTTTCGTCGAAAGACACTATTTTTTTCGAGGTGTGTCTAGTTTTTTGCTTGTTGTGGGCGAATAGGGCGTGGCATCGAAAAAAAAAGATTCTTGTATTGACTGACTAAATATGTGATCGATTTACACCAAGCTTGAACTTGTAGCTCTTACAATGTATAACAATGTATTGATTTGTTCATACGGACGGACAGACGGACATGGCTATATCGACTAGGCTTGTGATGCTGATCAATAATATATATACTTTATGGGGTCTGCCACACCTCCTTCTGCCTGTTACATACTTTGCACAAGCCCAATATACTCTTGCAGAGAGTATAAAAATATGTTGTAAGGAAGTTTCTAAGGCCGGGGTATGTCTCTGTCCGGCCAGGGCAACTCACAGAAAATGTATTGATTTGGACTGGGAACGCCTGGTGAAAACGAGATGCAGCGACACGATGATGGGCTGGTCGCTACCTAACGGGGTAAGGGAGCAAGAGTTTTGGGGAACAGGGCTCGTGACTAGCGCGTCCGGGCGACGAGCGATTCAGTGGGTTCTGTACGCGATTTCTGTTCAATAGAGGAGTACAGGCTGCCACTATTGCATAGAGATCTGGACCATCAACACCAACCAACACCACCACGATGACTACCAGACGAGGCCTTGGTAGTCGTCAGCGCGGAGTTGTTAGTGTATGCACTGCACAGAGAAACCAACAGAGATGACCAACAGCTCGGGTGAACCCGATGCGTACGATTGATCACAGCTTTCATCCAATAGGAGAGTACAGGCTACTACTATTGGAGGAAATCGGATCATCAACACCAGTCAACACCACCACGAGAGCTACCAGACGAGGACTTGGTAGGACTTGATCACAGTCCGGAGAGTACAGGCTACTACTACTGGAGAAAATCCGGATCATCAACACCAGTCAACACCACCATGAGAGCTACCAGACGAGGCCTTGGTAGTCGTCGGCGCGGAGTTGTTTGTGTATGCACTGCGCAGGGAGACCTACAGAGATGAGCAACAACCTGAGTGAACGCGATGCGTGCGATGGATCACAGCTTTCATCCAATAGAAGAGTACAGGCTACTACTATTGGAGAAAGTTCGGATCATCAACACCAGTCAACACCACCACGAGAACTACCAGACGAGGCCTTGGTAGTTGTCGACAGCGGAGTTGCTTGGTATGCTCTGCGCAGGGAAACCGACAGAGATGAACAATAGCCTGAGTGAACGCGATGCGTACGATGGATCACAGCTTTCATCCAATAGGAGAGTACAGGCTACTACTATTGGAGAAAGTCCGGATCATCAACACCAGTCAACACCACCACGAGAGCTTCCAGACGAGGCCTTGGTAGTCGTCGGCGCGGAGTTGCTTGTGTATGCACTGCGCGGGTCACTCGACACACTAGGGAGGAATGCACACTACCACTTATGTTTTCATTGTGTTTTGTTTGCGTTTATTTGCTACTGCCTATGCATGCCTATGTGTATATATATATATATAAATATAAAAAATGTATACTAGGCCGCCTATCCGCACGTGAGCTGTCACTATTTTTAGACCCCGTACTCTAAAAAAGAGTAGAGGGGTCTATTAGGTTTGTCAGAAGCGAAATGTGCGTAACAGGCAGAAGGAGGCGTGGCCGACCCCATAAAGTATATATATTCTTGATCAGCATCAACAGCCGAGTCGATATAGCAATGTCCGTCTGTCCGTCTGTCCGGCCGTCCGTATGAACACCTGGATCTTTTAAACTACAAAAGCTAGAGCCACCAAATTTATAATGAAAGTCCGTTATTATCTTACGCAGGTTAAGTTTATTTCAAATTTTTGCCACGCCCCTTACCGCCCCCGCAATGAGCAAAAAACCAGACACACCTCGAAAAAAAATGTAGTTTTAGGCCAATAACTCAGTAACTATGGCACTTAGGAAGACCATTTCTGGTTGCTAGAGTTGCTAGAGACAGCCTTAATGCAATGCCATTCAAAATTTTGGCCTGCCACGCCCCCTTTTCTCATAAAAGCTAAAAAACTTTCAAAATGTCAAGCTCAAAATTTGCATGATTTAGGGCATTTAGTCAACTAGTACAGTGTTTATAATTAATTATTCGAAGAGAGGAATATCATATCAAACTATATTCCAAGCGCCGTTAAAATCCGTCAATTAACAAAAAAGTTATTAGCTTAGAAAGTTTATGTAATTTAGGTGCAATTTCGCCGCCTGTGTGACGTCAGCGTCTGCTCGCAGACGCTGCGTCGCTGCGACGTTGCGACGCCGCCGTGCCGACCAGTGCTAGGCACGCATACATACATATGTGCATACACATAATTTCAAATGAGTGTGTACTTGTATGTATAACATGTAAATGCGAATAAGCGGAACATGCTTAAAAGTAGCGCGTGG